>WBMV01007704.1:85159-166787 GCA_013396655.1 Campylorhamphus procurvoides
CCCCCACCAAAACCAAAGTGGGGGGGGGGAGAATGCAATTATATCTGTGGACAGCAGGTGGCGATGTTGCGCCAGGCTGGCTGGGGTCTCTCTCCAGGTGATGGCAGGCAGTTCCCAGGTCAGTTCCCGTGAGAAATGGTAAAGCAAAGCAGCAACAATCCTGTCTCCACAGGGGCAGGAACAGGGCTTTCTCCCACCTCTTTTCCTCACGGCAATCTTTGTGGAGTTTATGATTGCTCACAGATGAAAACAGTCAAGTTGGAGAAGGGAAAAATGGAACACAATCCAGCATCCAGTGATGCTGAGACTGGAGTGTGTGTCCCCCATCCTTCTCGCTCTGCCAAGAGCCGAGCTTCCAACCTACGCAGAAATCCAGAAACACCAACTCCTTCCCCCACTCGAGCCCATCTTCCACCCCCTCCCAGGCTGGGGAGAGATCAGAACAAAAGGTTGGCTAAGGCTGATAACATCAGGCTATGCACATCCTTTGTGTCTTTTGTTAACCATTTTGCCAGCACTAAGGTGTTGGTTCCAAACCTTTTTTTGGAAGGGATTCCAACTTAGGTTTGAAATCCTTTTTTTAAAGCCCTATACATTTTGTGTCTCTCTTCAGGCACAAACTATTTCTTGGACAAGGTTCACAATTCAGAAATTAATTTGAGGTGTAAGGGTTCTTGTTTTCAGCATGTCAAAACTGTTATAGTCTAGCCTCAAAATTTCAATTAATCTTGTCCTCATTCATTGGTGGGGTAAAAGAACAGGGAAGTTGGGAACTTCCTTGAGTTTCAAAACCCAAAGCACACAAAGGCCTATTCTGTTTGCAGGAAGCATCTCCGCTGAAGTGCTCAGAAAAAAGCGAGGGATGAAACACTAGATTTCTTTTTTTCCTGTGGATTGGAGATGGGCTGGGAGCAGATTTTTTCATTTAGTCAGGAAAGTTGATTATCGTTAATAATGCTACCTCTAATGTTTCATTGTAATCTTATTTTAAGGAAATGTTTGAGCATTAAGCTTTTTTTCCCACAGCAGTGAAACAATGTACCTTTCCCTGCCAAAAATCACATTCAAATATATCCTCCTCATTCCTGCACTGCAAGGTGAAGCTTGGCATTTTCCCAGTAAGTCAGCTGCCAATTTATCATCATTGATCATTATCAGGAGCCATTTGACTGAGGTGTCTCAGGTATAGCAAAGCATGCTCTTGCTGTGTGTGATGTGTTCCCTATTTCAGGTCTTGTGTGTGATGTATTACCTGCTTGCCCTTCACACCTGGTTGTAGTTTGCTACAAAAGCTCCTATGAAACAATTAAGTCACAATGCACTGATTAGTTGTGTGTGTATGATGGGACAGGGGGGAAGAGTTTGCTGGCACCACACTACAAACAGAATCTCTAATTCAATTCCTTGGCACTAAGTGGAAGTTCAGCTATTGAATTCAATAAGAGTCACATGCACAGCTCTTTTTTGACTTAATATTCAGCTCTGTGCTCCCAAAGTGTTATGATATGTGTTAGGAAAGTTATGAGATTGTGTCATTTGTATGCGTTTGGTATAATTCTCAGACAGTTAAGTAAAAAGGAAAAGAAAAAGAAAAACAAAACAAGAGGGTAGAGGAAGAAAGAAAACCCTGTCAGAAGCTTTTACTTCAGTTGCAAAGAAATCAGATTTTTTTTTTCATCATGTGAATACACCTCATAGTATTTACTACCTTGGAATTACCAGTAAGATTGTAAGAACTTACCACATCATGTTAAGACACGAGGTGCTATAAATGCTTTGCACACTGATTTGAGTTATTTCTAAATCCAGAATTTCATCCCTGGTGAGATTTGAAATTTTTTTTGTGTGTGTCAGGTAAGCACCTAGACTCAGCATCGTGTTTTTCATTGATGCCTTGTTTTGTCAGTGTAGCTCATAAGCTGAGATATAAAACAAGAAGGAATTCTAAAAATTCAACTGATCTTAGGATTTTATGATCCATCTAGGGATGTTTGTTGCATTTTAAGTTTTTCAGCTTTGCATTCTTAGCCTTACATACCCCATATGAGAATTTGTATAAAGATCATTTCTATTGGAAATAAAATAAAAACTGGAAATTTTTCTGTTATAAAAGTCTAAGCTTTTATAACAGTTTGTTTGTACAAAGTCTAGATTTAGAGAGAGATTTGACTTGTACTTTAGAACAGTTATAGCCTCAGAACAATGCTAATAGATGCTGGAGAACTTGTTCAGTGCTCAAAAAAGTTTGAAGATATTTGAATTATTTGCCAGACTTGGCCTTTCCCCTGATGGAGTTTGGGCTAGAAGGTATGTCCTAAATAGCTAATCAATTAGTGTTAGGTGCCAAACAGTTATTCTTATTGTTAGTAGTTATCCATACTTTTATAACATATTCCTAATCTATTAATCATTTGTTAACCCTTTATAAACCATTTATAAATGTACCCTGAATAAAAAAGTGTGACCATTTGTGTTTTTTTCTCAAGTTTAATATTAAAGGCAAGTCCAAGGTCAAGATGGGCACAGGGAGGCTTTATGGAGCTGGTGTAGTTCATATTTTGGCCAGTCAGCTGAGGAACCACGTGGAACTAAAATTAGTAAAGTGTGTGCAGTGAAGAAAGTTCACACGGTGTAATTTGCTGTGGGCAGTATTAGTGTTGATTTACCCAATCTGTAAAAGGCATGGTCTATCTAGACCTTTGGAACATTCCTCAGTTCCTTATTTAATGTAGGAGGAATCATTTCTGAAATTAGCATATAAATTGTCCGGAGTCAGCAGCCCTTTAAAACAGTGTTTTACCGTTGTGTCATGGCACAGTAACTGTTTTAACAAAAATAGATGTCCCAATCAGGCATGTTCTCATGATGAAGCTCTTGACTTCACATTGCTGAAAAAGTGCATAAAGCTGAGAAAATTCATTAAGTTTAATATGGAGAAATAGTCAGGATTTGATTTGGATAAGTTGTATTTATTTAGTCATGTTAACAGGGGGAAGTGTATTATAAGGAAACATCTGGTGAGGCCTATTCATGTAGTTCATGTGTATGTCACTGAAACTGGAGGCTTCTCCAAATTCAACGTAGAATTTTTGCCTTTCCTTGGTCTTCCCACATTACTTGCATTCAAGCCATGCTCTGTGGGGCATTCACTGCAGGGCCCAGTCCAGTGTGACAGCGAGCCTGTTCCTGGTACCAGACATGGGATGCTGCTGAAATGAGGTGCAGGGAACCTGCTGGAGGCAAGTTCTCCTCCTCCTGGGCTGTTGTTCTTTTGTTGGGTCCTCCAAAGTCCTGTACTTCTCTCCGCTTTAGTTGCCAAGAGTTACACACAGTGCCCTCTTCTAGGTTGTCATTTTCAAGGGAAGATAATATAGCACACATTCAACGTGTGAGTTTGTGCAGGCATTGGGAATGTGCTGTTTAGAAAGAGTAGTTGTGTACCCAGAGGTGAAAAATAAATGATAATGTGGTGGAATAGGTTTATTTGGTATGAATCTGAAATGACCACACGAGCGGTGAAGCCAATAAAATCTTTGTACTAGGAAATCATGTGTTCTGAACATGCACTTTACAGAAGAACTATTCCAGGAATGTTGCTAGAGAGTTTTATATGTTTATTTGGTACTTATTTTTCGTCTCACTTGCTCCAAGAACCAGGTGCTTTAATCACGATGAAATCCATTGCTCAGGTCACAGACAAAAAGAAATGGAAAATAATGTATGGCAGAAATTCCTAAGTGATCTAAAGTTACATTTTTTGTATGTAACTGAATAATAATTTTAAGTTGTGGTATTTCCTTACCTCCTCAAGGTTAAATATTGAATTTTTTACTGAAAATGCCTTATTAAAAAGCTTTTTTCCATTCCAGAAAGGTTTGGCTTGTGACCAGGAAAGCCTCTTAAATTTGTCATGGTCCCAATGTCCATCCTGTATGTCACCCTAATGTTCTGAAGTAAACGTGTTTCAGAGGAGGGAGTGAGAGAAGTTTTGTCCTAATTCAATAGTAAAGAATGGCTCAAGGAGTTAAAAAAGAAAAATCAGCAAAACCCAGCTCCCCCAAAATAAACCAAGTTGCTTACTTGATGCTAAAGTAGAGTAATTTTGAAAATACTTCATCCTGTCTTCTGTTCAAGTAACTTTAAAATTATTTTATGTGTGGGCAAGCCCCAGTGATATTCTGACAGTGATGCCATGTTTGAGATTGTTGCAGTATGAGGATCTCAAAACAGTAGTCATGTCTTTCTTGGCTCTTTTTTAACTTCATTTTTAAGAAAAGCTTGTATGGCTAGACAGGGGACACTGATAAATGTAGGTTACATGCAGAAAGCAGGGTTTGTGTCCTGTGCTGCTGCTCTGCCTGGCATTGGGAGCCTTGGCTGTTGTCTGTGGGCCACAAGCTTAATACCAAACAAAAATCAGGGTACAAAGTGACAGGCAAATGGCTGGGGTAGAACATGGGAGTCCTGGCCTATGTTTGTATGTCCCAGTTAGGGTGAAATGGATGCATTGAGCCTTCCCCCCAGAGCCAGTGATAGGGTCTGTTTTGTGACTGGGAACTTGGCAACTGAGGACTTGCATTTATTTCACAGGCTTTAGAGTGCCTGATGCTGAGATAACTGTGCTCAAAAGTGTCAGAATGTCCTGGATGAACCAGTGCAGTTCATGGGAATGTGAGATGGGTAGTGCTTTGGGACAGGCATGGATCTGGGGAGGTGCTGTGTGACATCTCAGCACCCACTGCAGCTCCTGGAGAGATGCCTCTGCCAGGCTTGGAGTGGCAGTGGTCACTTTGGCAGGTATCCCTGAGGGACCAGACTTGGGATTATTTTATGAAGTTTGACCCTGGGCCAGCCCTAATCCTGTGACACAAAAACCTGCTGCATTCACTGCAAAATGTGGTGTTTGTGGGGCTCAGAGTTACATTCTTATGGTCTGCATGTTGTAATATCTCCATTTTTCTGAGTAGTCCCCACTGGAAAAAGGGCTTTGAATGTTTTTATCTAAACTCCTTTGATATTTTGCAGCTTGTGATGTGACTCTTGGGGATGGTCCTATGCAGGGCTAAGGGTTGGACTCCATGGTCCTTGTGAGTCCTTTCCAACTCAGCATATTTTGATTCTGTGAAATGATGTCTCTTATTTTTATGTTTTCTTTTAAAAATATTTCTGCTTCAGTGGCACTTTAAATGTTTCAAGGGTTTCCCCCTCCCTTATTACCCAGTTTAATTGGAATTATGGTGCCTATCAAAAAGTATTACTGCAAAGTGACCTGGAAATCATAATTTCCTTTCATCTATATGAAACATTTATAGATCATTAAAATGTCACAAATAAAAAAGACTTAGTCACAAAGCAATGGCTTTATATGAGCACAGTAAAATATGAGATTTCATTATATACAAAAAGGCTATGTTTCATATCCCTGGTTCACAGATTAAACCTCCAACACATGTGGAATGTATGGCAGGATGTAGGACCCTCTGAGGGCTGTGTACAGATATGTGAAGGGGAAGAGGAGGGGGAGAGGGGAAAAGAAAAAAAGCACTGTGAGTCTGAGGAAACGACCCCTTTCAGTAGCAAATGGAGCATGTGATCTGGGTCTCCGGGAGGATTTGTGCAGGGATCTTGCTCTCCATGTGCACACATTCCTCTGAATCAGACAGGTGTTAAAGTGAAATGGTGCCCAGAGGACGCAGCACCGTCCTCTGCTATCAGCAGCCTGACCACAATATGGATCCAGAAGCAGCCAAGCACAACTGCTGAGGGGTTTGCCAAGGGCTTGGATGCCAAATGCTGAGAGAGTATCCTTGCCAGCTTGGCACCTTTAGGCCATGTGGCTGCTGCTGGCATGGAGTTGTCATTGTAATGTGCTGGGAAGAATGGAACCAGAAACTGTCTTAATAGTTCCTTTTGAATGAAGCTCTCTTATTGTTGTGAATATAAAATATTAATTACCTTAAAAATGTGTTTGAGAGGCTGTGCATGGCCTTGGTATCTATCCAGACCTGCAGTGGTGAAATCAGAGGATTTTGCTTCTTGGCAGTTGAATTTATTTATCCCCCTGACCCCTCCCCAGCATCACATTGGAAATAAGAGGGGAACTATTTGAAAACACTTGACATCTGGAGGAAGACATTCATTGGCTTCTGGGATTTAGATCAGTTCCTGAGCTGGTGCCTTAGGAGTGGATTTAACCAGTGCTGTAATCTTCTGGCACCTGTTGCAGTTTTTGGCAGTGGCACAGGACAGGTTTGCTTGCACTGGGCCTGGAGTAGTGAACATATGTCTAATGCCCATCCCAGAAAGAATGACTTAGTGCCCTTAATGCCTTTCCTATTGTTTCTCTCCCCCAACTTTCTCTTGTCTTATTCATCAAGCTGCTGTTAGTAGTTATCATTACATGCAGGCAAGCCCCCATCAGCATCTTCAAACAAATCAAGGATCATGGCTAGGCTTTGTGAACGAAGATTTGCAAGGGCTCTACCCACGCTTGCTACAAGCATGCTGGTGGCTAAAAAGGCCAATGCGAGATAGGCAGGTCCGATTGCAAAAGGCACAGTGGAAAGTCTCCATTGGCACTACTGGTGAGGCACAGTTCTTCCTGCATTGCCTTTTTTCCTCAGGACTGAATCTGCATGTGTTCTCAAAGGAAGCAGCAGGGTTATGGATGGTGTGTCTCTATTTCTCCCGATTGGAGGCCAGAGTGGACCATTGATGGTGGTCAATGTGGCCAAGGCTGAGGTATTGTTTCAGGGAGTCCTTGTATCTCCTCTTCAGGGCTCCTCTCTTGTGGCAGCCAGTGGTGAGTTCCCCATAGAGCACAATAGTAGGGAGGCAGTGATCCTCCATTCTGGAGATGTGTCCTGCCCAGCGCAACTGCGTTTTCAGCAGCATGGCCTCGATACTCGTGATCTCTGCCTGTTCAAGGACAGACACATTAGACACATAATCAGACCAGTGGATGTTTAGGATTGTATGGAGGCAGCGCTGATGGAAGCGTTCGAGGAGGTGCGGGTGGTGGCGGTAGATGACCCATGATTCAGACCCATAAATCAAGGATAAAGCAAGAGGAAAACAGCATCTGGGAGAGTTCTGCCTTACCAGAATCCAGCTTTTTTTTGTTGTTTTTCTTTTGGATTTGATTTTAAAATGTTTGCCTGGCCCTGAATCTTTAAGAAGTGTGGTAAATAAAGGACTCCAGGAAAAAAATTATGCATGTGCCAGTGTCTGAGATGCAATCAGAAGAAGAGTATTTGTTTTTCTAAATACATTAATCAAAATAACCAAGTATGTATCTTCAAGAAGGGAATTCAGAGGACCCATTAAAGGAAGTCCTGCCTACACGTCTCTGCACTGAGTGTACATCTGTAAGTGGCTGCCGTCCAGCAAAGCTCTTAAGTGCATGTTTAACTCTCAGCACAGCCTGGCTACAGCAGTGTTGCTAACTTTGGCATGGGAGCTTTTCTGTTTGGGGCATTCACATACCTGGGGAGAGGCTCATGTGGCTCCTTCTTGTGTCCTGCAGGCCTGCAGCCAGCCTTGTTTCCTGCTCTGGTAGATGGCACTGGAGGTGGCAACAGGGTTGCTCATCATCGACAGCTCTGAGGTTTTTGTCCTTCTCTTCAACATCACAGAAGTACAGGGGTACAAACTCCTGAGAAATGGTGTGAAGCCTCCCAACACTATGTGTAACTTCACTGTTTAGTGTCATTTATTTAAATTGACTCCAAGTAGCCCTTGCAGAACTGTGGCAAAGACTGAGAGCATAGAGGAAGAACTATCATGCTCAGATATCAAATAATTAATTAAAATCCACGCTTCTGCATCAGTTTTAGGTGTTTGTATGGGGGGAAATCCCAGGACTTGAGTGTGTTAAAATTTATCATAGTGTTTGGTGCCTTGTAAAAAGTCAGTCTTGAGAGCTGGGGTGATTGATTAGGTTTGAAGAGAAAGTCCTCAGGTCCTTATGGCAGTTCTTGGGGTTGAAAGTCAGCTTCCTTATCTAGAAAGAAGATCTTGGGCTTCCTACCTACCTACAGATTTCTAGTAAGGTGAACATCAGTAAAGGCAACCTGGCTGATAAAACTCTTACATTATAAACAAGGAGGATTTAATTAAATACAGTCTAATTGCTCAGATCTCATTAAGTATTTCTGTCAACATAGCTGATCTAGGGGAAAAAATATAGAGGGAAGGGAAGAATTCCATCAGTAACAAACAACTGTACCCATAAACTCTAACTCATACAGTAAAGTCCAAGCAAGCACACGTGGCAAAATATTCTAGTATGTGCCATCCAGAGTCCACTAGGATGTTTTCCAGACTGCCATCTGCATCAGAAATTTGCTGGACAAAATAACTCTGATTCTCTTCAGTAGCTTCTTGGTATGCCTGAGGTGGGATTCTGAAAGAGGAATAGCTGGCGAGTTGTGTTTAGTTTTCACCTTCACCAAAGCCTGTTTGAATTATAGAGATCATAGTGCATCTCTGGTCTCTGGAACTTGCACTCATTTATTTTAAGAAAGTTAATTTCTTGGGGATCATAAAAAAAGCCAGATGGGGAAAAGTTATCCTGGTGTGAGAAAGTTCTTATCTGCTTCATTGAAATAATTGAAAATGGGTTTCTGAATAGTCCAAAGAAGTTCACTTATGACTAAGACTTGATTATCATTTTAAAAAAACAGTGGGAGGGGGGGCGAGGGAGATGGAGGGAATGGCAACTTTGAGAAATACTTCAAAATATCTTTGCCCAGATTTTTGCCCATGGAGGAGGAATTGAGAAATTTAGAAAGGAGCACGTGTGACAGATGCTGATCAAGATGCTCAACACGTTACTTAAACATGCTCTGTGACCATCATGTTGTGAGTAATAAAAGAATGTGAAAGAAGAGGAACAGTCCAGATTTATTGTAACCACATCTGTAGCCTCAGTGCTCTCACATGATGGCCAACAAATTTCTGCCAGTTCCCTGAGTAGTATTCCTAAATGTATCTGGGCAGTGCAAGGCCACTCTGGACTGGGGAGCCCTCAGGTTACTTCCAAGTGAGCTGGCACGTCTGCAGCCGATTACCACACAGCGATACCAGCAGCAGTGCCAGAAACAGTAAAGCTCTGTTACTGCCATACATAGTTAATTAGCTCGGGTGTCACAGCGAGCAAACACAGCTATATTGCTTCTGGTTCTGCACTAAGTTAATTGAGGCTGGCTTGGGGATCTTTGCCCCAATGTGCAGTGCAGACATACCCAGGAATGCACTCCTATTGTTGACTGAATACTGTATTTTCACATAAATGTGGCAGGAATATAATTGCAGGGTGGAAAAAAAGGCCAATATACATTCACTTCACTTTAGAAACTAAATGAAACCTCTGACTTGACTCACTTCTATACCAGCTCCCTGCAGGCATTTCTACAGGCTTCATTAGAGCCAACCTAGAGGCCATGGAAAAGGTCTTACAAAAGACTAGCCAGGAAGCCAGTCACAGCCCCAGATCCTGCTGCTACAGAACACAATCTGCCTCTTGGCACCTCGGGCTCACAGCTGCCAGGCACTCTCCTTATGTGGTCACTGGTGTTGGCTCGGAGGCTGGAGCAGATAGACGAGGAGGGCGAAGGGGGAATACATTCATCACTGCCAGCAGCGAGTGGAGGCAGTGCCAAGTCACTATGTAACCAGGCACATGTGCCAATTTGCTCAGTAATTGGATTGCTATTTGAAAAATTAAAGCAGTGTCTAGAAAATTCTAACCTCTGCATTTATGAAGTATGAAGTTCGCAGCCGAGGGGCTGAAGAGGAAGCGTGGGGGGAATCAGGCGAAGGTGTTTAAGGAGAGCAAATGTAGGAAGCAATTTGGCTTGCTTTCCAAAGCCTTACAGCAGCATCAGGAGCAGCCTCTCTGTACCCATTGCTTAGGATGGAAAATTAGTGCGGGCTTGTCAGTCGAAAGGGATTCTATAAAGAAAACATAATTAGAAGGCAAGGTTTGATATACTTCTGCAATTTTTTCCCTAAAAAAGAAAAAATAAACTGTTAATGGGCATTATTTTATTTTTTCAGGTTTGTTTTTCCAGAGCCTGTGAATTGTCTACTGTATACATTGCTCTCCAATACATTTGGTGAACAAATCCCATGTGCTAATACTAAGCATAAATGATACTGAGTTATCCAGCTAGAGAGAGTTTCTGATTAAGAAATATACTTCTGCCACAAATCATTTCTGTTCCCAGTGAAGCCAAATTCAGACTTTGCTTTGACTTCAGCAGGAGCATAATTATATCTAAAAATATAGTTACCTAAATAGTCCTTCAGGCATTTCATTATTCCTTGCAGCTGAGGTCACTGGCCATCCTTATTCAGCTGAAAACTTTGAGCATATGGAGATGATAGATTATAAATTGTTCCTGAGATAATATTTGTAGTTTAAAGTGTAGTCCAGTTGTTGCTGGTGGATGTATAAAAGTGGTGCCTGTGTCCTTCATTACTGTAAAGCGGAAACTCAAGCTGGAAGCTCCATCTTTAAAATAATAAAAAGCAAAAATCTATGGACTCATACTGAGAAAGAACTATTTGGAACCTCTGTGAAATGTCTGATTATTTCTCATGCACTCAGTCCCGGCAGAATGAGGTTAACACATGTCAAAGCAAAGGCTAAGGAAATTTTGGGCTACATTTCTGCCCCTAGATGGAGTATTCTGCACACTGGGTTGGTTTTTTATATATATTTTGGGAGAATGGAGCTGTGTTAGAAGCCTTGAAATGCCTCTTGTTCTGAATTCCCTTTACAGTGTATCAAGTGCTGCCCATTGGGGCTGGGATAACAGGGTCCCGGAGACCATTTAGAAGAGAAAAATCAAAATAGGGTTTGTTTGTACAGTTGATCAGATAAAGGCAATTGCACTTTCTTAGTGTCTCCCATTTGTTGGTTAGTGATAAGTATATATGTTAAAAAGCAAGAAGCTTATACTTTAGAAAGTGTCACTAATTACTGTGAAACATCAGATATTTGCAGCTTGCAGTGCTGAATATTTCTGTGATTTTCATGGTATTCCCTTCTCTTAGTATGCTGTGAATGCCATGGTAACCTCAACCGCTGGTAAAACATTTTAATAGTGACCACTGTAATATAGTGGTTGTGTGCAAACAGCATGCACCACTGCTTTGGAGGTGTTTGGAACACTTTGTTTTTGTCACAATCGAAGTAAATTGTTGCCAGATTTCAAGAACTAAATCCTAAACTTGCCAGGAAGGGAGCTGAAAGTAAGGTCTCCCGTTCCTCAGCTTCTGCCTTTGATATCTCTGGGGTTTCATTGATACATTCCTACCCAGCACTCACACGCTTAGTGAACTGTGGCTCCAGAAAGGAGGAGCTGCTTGGGGCCACAGATACTGTATTTGTAGGGGGTGGTGGGTGTCAGACTGGAAGCCAGCTTTTGAAAAACCTAGGTTGTTTTGTGTGTGTGAGTGAGAATTCAGCTGCAGGCTCTTAGCTCAGGTATGTTCTCATGAGGGCTTCTGGTTTAGCCCGTTCTAACAGGAGGGGCCAGCTGCAAAGTTTGTCCCTGGACGGGGAGCTGAATTCCTGCAGAATCCAGGATTTTAGTTTGGACATTTTTAGATATGATGTAAATGCCAGCAGCTTCCTAACAACTGTTCTGGAAGCTCAGAGCAGAATTTAGAGCAGACCCTTGTGAGTTAGGGAATTGCACAAGATATCCATTCTCAGAAGAGAAAATAAAAACCCAACAGAACCTAAGCCATCTGACTGGAGTCCTGAGAAATGCTTTCAAAGAAAGAAAGGGTCTTAATTCAGATTTGCTGGAATAGTCTAATTAGTCCCTTTACTGCCATGCACCTTAAGTCTTTGCCACCGGATTCGTCCTATAAATGAGACGATGGGCTAATTCATCTTGGCAGCAGTAAACAGACCTTGTGATTTTCCTCCTTACAAACACCAGCCTGATTTTAGGAAAATGCTTTGACCAAGCCTGTGTCCCTGCTCCCTCCCTTTCCAGCCCCCCTTTTCTGAGTGCTGCCTGTGCTTCTTGCCCTCCTTCTTCCCCACCAACCCAACCCACCCCGTCTCACACACAGTGACATACCTCACACATTTGCCACTGCTAACAACAACCTGTCAACTCTTTCTTTGCACCGTGCTAGGCGCCTTTTGTTTCTGCAGCCCAGCAAGCCTTGCAGCTGTTGTCCGAGGCCTGCTCCGACAGCCTGTGATCAGTCAGCTGCAAAATCCTCCCTGAACAACTCGGTATTCACAGCTCTAATCGGGCCAGCGGTCTGTTTCCTCCTCTCTCGCAGTAAATCTTTATCACTTGCGCTCTGCTCGTCAGTTCATGGCGCCAGCTCTTTGGGCTGCTCTATCCCTTTCCCATACTCTGCTGGGCTGTGTGCTTGGAATGCTAACTCCAGCCTTGTTTAGACTCTGCTGCCTCAGTTCTGCCATCCACATGGTGGGAAGGTCCAAATTCTTGCTCCCTCCCTGTCTTTTAAGATGAACGTGTGTTAAGTTTGTATCTCTCCAAAGGTGAAGATATCAAAGGCTCCATTCCTCCCTCAGGCCGTTTCATGCCTTGTCTAAATAAGTTAGTTGTGTGATCATCTCTCTGTTTCCTCCCAGCAGACTGTGGTGCTTCTGTTCAAGAGCTGTCTTTGGTAAGAAGATAAGGGTGAGCTGCCCAGCATAGGGAAGCTGGTGATGACAGGGGAAACTGGCATAAACCAGAATTTGATTGCATGCCCAGAGCTATTAACCTTCCTCCTAATGATTCCCCCACAGATGGAAACACATTTCTCTCCATCCTGCTGCTGACCTGATGCCATCACAGTCTTTTAAAAGATTTACATTGAAGATGTTGAATTGTGAAGCAGATTTCTAGAGAAAAAAAGATCAAAGTTTGCTTCCTTAGTGTCCCAGCTGAGCTGAGGAGAGTCCATGGAGTGTTTCGGGTGAGGTTTCTGTCAGCATGGAATTGCTGAGGATTTATACTTGTGGAGCTGAAAGCACAGTTTTATCTCTGCTTGTTGCCACAGAGATGCTACAGGATGGAAACTCCTCCTGCCTTCTTTGGGAAAACATTGAGGGGTTTATTTCTCTGTGTGCAGAGTTTGGGCCTGGAATTGTAGATGACAGTATAATTGAAGCTTAGTTAAACAGCACATTTTGCAAAGAGGCTCAACTAGATCTTAAGTAGAGCTTGCTGGAGATCAATTAAAAAAAATAAAGTATTCTGGGTAGCGAGGGTTATTTCAGTTTATAAGGAACCTGGGAAACTTTTGTCTAAAGACTGGCATGAGGACCAAAAAGTAATGGGTTTTGATCTTGTCTCTGAAACTGAGTCCATCTCTGGCAATGGAAAACTCATTTCTCTTTCTACGTCAGCTTTCCTCACCTTTAAGTCTTGTTTTCAACTGTTCCAGGTGTGTCCATATGCACGTCTATGCAGGGGTGAAGATTAACTGAATACAGAAATTCCTTGGAGAGTACAACCTGAACTGGCTTGAAAAATACGTTTCTGTTAGTTTTATGAGGTAGCTGTAAAATAGATGCAGCTTGGAAAATCTGGGTTCATTTCTACTCAGACTTTCTCTACCTCAGTTTCTCATCAGTATATCTTTGGTCAAAGCTAAGTCTGTGTATATGGGATTCTTGCAGTTTTGGCATTGGTGGTCAGTTTGAGACTGTAAAGAGATGCCATCCTGGTAGCGCTCCTTGGTGTGCCCTTCGGAACCAGCTCCCACTTTCTTCCAGGCGGGATGTGTTTTGTCTCTATGTAAACAGACCTACAGACACATTTTAGGCTTGATTTGGGAAAACAGCTCAGATTCTGTTGGTGGTTGCACAGAAGTGTCCTTCTCTCTTAGCCTGTTCTTTGGTGAAACTGAATGTGTGTGAACAGGATTGGAATATTGGCTCCTTTTCTGTCCACAAAGGCAGCAGTAGAAATATGATCTTTGATAGTATGGAGTGTCCCATAAATAAGCTGATTGTACCAATCCATAGATTAGAATCCTACAGTAGTTTGGGTTGGAAGGGACTAATTTTTTGCTGTTAAATAATAAGCTACTGGACATGGTTATTTTGTTATATGATTGACTTCTATTTTATAAGACACTGGTGCTTCACCATGCCTGGGGAGAATGGGATGGGCAATCTATCCCCTGTCTTCTCCACAAAAAGCAGTTTATTTCAAAATGTTCCTGAAGAACTTGATGTCCTTTAGACATCCTCATGCTTCTTATTTGTTTATTTATGTATTTATTTTAAGAAAACTTATGGCAGCTAGAATGTATATGTAGCCTGACACAGTAGAAGGAAATATTTTGGCTTTAAATTACAGAGGAAGATTCTAACAGTCTGAACTGAAAGTGAATGGAACAAGGAGGAAACTTTCTTAAAATACTCCTCCTACTACAGATTACTGTTGTTATTGTTGCTGTTGTTGTTAAAATGAAAGCAACTCAAAACACAGCACAGTATTTTGTCTCTCTTCACACAGAAGTAAGCAAGGCTGTGCAAAGCCCGCCTCAACTTGCCACTGTCCACATGTCCTGGTTCTACTGATGTTTGTGCCTTGAAGTGAGGGTTTTTTAAGGAAGCACCTGGTGCTTACCTTGGTGTGGCTGTAATTCTGTGGTGCTTGATGACAGGGGCTTAGAATAGTTAATTAGGAGATTGACTGGGATTTATGACATGAAGTTTTCATCTGTTCAGAGGCTTGTACTATAGAAGAAAACTCAGGGGAGGTAAATATTCCTAATGGGAATGTATTATTTGAAGAATCCTGTCTGAGTTCTTTTATCTCAGAGAGGTAAGTTCAGTCTTCCTTCATTTTTACCCAGACTCTAATTTGTACCTTTTTCTGTTTAGTGACTGCTACAGGAGGGCTTGTTTGTGGTTGGGAGGGACAGGAGGAGCAGAATTTGAGAACAGCTTGTCTGTTCCCTGTTCTGAAATGAAAGTGGATGACATACTTTTCCTAATGCATTTAGATGCATATATTGGAGCAGGACATTTTATTGCCCTGCTTTTCTATTTTTAAGGAGCAATAACTTTTTTTCCTAGCTCCTCCCATATCTGTCTTCTAAGATAATCTCAGACCCCAACATCTCTCTGTTTGATTTTTTACAGGGTTGTGGATAATATTCCTACACAGTAATTCCATTTTAAAATGGTCTTTTAGTCTGGGAATTTTCTTGTCTGATTTGCCTCAGACTTTCCAGAAAATTCCACCTTGGCTAAAAGTTTGTACCTGTGAAAGTTCAAGGAAATCTGTTTAGCTTTTGCTACATGAGGAAGGTATTCTGCCAAAACTGAGCTTCTGATGAAAAGCTAGTGTAAGTACGGATACACTAGTTTTGTCATTCCTAGGTAATATTAGTGTATAATCAGTACCAAAAATAAATAAAAAAATAACTAAATGGATTTTATATTCCTTATAAAAATGATTTGTTTCTTCTTTGGCTACTCAGGGTGGAATGCTTGCTACTGACCCATCACGTTTAATTTTGTGAGTCACTTCTTCTGTGCACATATCCTGTATATCTTGAACAAAACCATGTAAAAGATGAGCAAAGAACTAAGGGGAAATTATAAATGGATCTATGTGACTGCCTTTTCTGCAGATATTTTTTTCTCCCCTTTCTTGAGAAGTTAAGAGGGAATGCAGGGCCATGCAGTGTTTGTTAAAGCTGTTAAATGGAATATCTTGGAATATCTTTCTCCCTCTGGGTATTTCTTTAATCAATGTCTCTTTACACCATTATGTCATCTCCTCTTTTTTTTCCTTTTTTTTTTTTTTCTGAAGAGGCCTTGTTTTGTACATTTCCGTACATCTTGACGTTTATTCTCAGAATTATGGCCTGATCACTTCCTCTCTTTCCCTCAAAATTTCTGTAGTTTTATCTATTTTAAGTGCCAGAGTGCAAAGATAACCCCATCATAGTTCTCTCATTTTCCCCAGCAGTCCCCCCCCACCCCTTTTCCTCCCTGCAATGAAAAAATGAAAGGTCTCATGGTCTTACAGATTTTTTTTATGCTTATTTTGGCCTTCTTGCAACCCAAATACATCATCACACTATAAGACTGCTCTTTAAGGGTCTTGGATCAATTAAAGGTAGCCCTATTCATTGCCAGTACAAACCTTTGCCTATTAACTCTTTCAAAGGGCATCTCAAAAAGCTGTGAATGCCGTCTGGGTACATTGATTAAAAACAAGTATTGTTTTAAGGCTTCTGAATATCTTAATTAGTTGTAATCAGAGGGCAGCTTGTGTGTGTAAAGTGATAGTTACCTTTCACCTACTTGCTTTATTTTCTGTGTTTTTGAAAGGCAAAAAAAAAAAATCTCAAATGTATCTCAAATATACTGTTTTTAGGGTATAAGAGGAGTGCACTTGCTGATCAAACTGTGATTTATGGCATTATTTTGTAAAGGCAAATATTTAATGTGGTAACCTAGAATGCGTCTCATTGGCCTATGACCAGCCAAGAGTGGAGCTGCTCATTGCCAGCAATCATCCTCCTATTTTGCCCTCAGAAATCCAGTGTCTGTGTCCTGGAAATGCAGAAATCCACCCCAGTTCTTCAAGTGCTTGCACGTGTGCTTAGCTGGAGCCCATGAATTGTCCATTAATACAGAATAGGCACAGCCCTGTGTGGCACATCAAGGTAGAACAAGGTAACGTTTTTTAGATCAGTAGTTCATTTGCCACAGTTGTTGTCTCAAATGATTTGAAGCTATTTGTGAATGTGTTCCAAAGCTCCAGCAAATAGTTTGAGCAGGAAATGTCTTGTTCTGCTGCTCACTGAGTCCAAGCATTTCTTTCAGTGGTTAGTAATAAAAGCCTCTTTTCTACTTAGGGGAACCCTTTTGAAAAGGAAAATCAGCACCTTTTTTTTTCCTTGGACTTCATGAAAAGTTTTGTTTGTGCTTGTTGCATACTTGGTTTATTTTTCTGAGAAAATAACCTGTTCTTTATTTCATTTAAATGCAATTTGCTCAAAACAAATGGGTTTTTATGTGCATTTAATGGAGGCATTGGGGTAGACAGAACCGTTCCAGTCATGTCTTGATGGTACAGCAATGGCTTCCTTCATTTGACCCTCACTCTCTGAAGGTGCATTTCCAGAGCAGATGATGTGGGGTTAGAGATGCTTTTCTTTCCATATTTGTGAATGTATCTTCTTACAGGGAGGAAAAAAAACACTTGACCAAAAAAAAAGTCACACTTGGTAAAATATGTGCTTTTGTGCTTGATTAAGATGCTTATAATGATAATAGTAAATAGTAGTCAATTTGTTTAATTTTGGGAAGGGGACGGGACACAAATGGTGTTTTATGGGCAGTCCCCCTTGATCTGGGCCAAAAATTCTTTAGAAAACACGTAACACACTAACCATGTATATCAGGTGCTGGTGCAGTGTGCCCATCTGGAGAGCAGGGCAATGTTGAGGCTGGTAACCAGCAGACAAAAGAATCCCTAATTCTCACACTCACCTTGGGGCTTGCTCAGTGAATTCATTACAGGAAATTCACACGCACAGATTCTCAGGGTATTGTGGCAAAGCCATGTAAATGCAAGCGTTCTTGTACTCAGTCTCTGATTTTGCAGTGGGTAAGTATGCTGCACAATGTATGGCTGGAATATGTTTATGATTTGCCTATTTCTTTCAGAAGCCAAGATAATATATGCTCTTCTGTCACAGGACAATTTCTCTCTACATGTATAAATTCTGCAGGAAGTACTTCTTGTGAGTACTTTATCTCTTTTTTATTTTATTTTATTTTTACAAAAATGTTTCAAAAATCTAGTTCTGTCTTCAAATTGCTGTATAGATAAGAGGCTATTAGAATCTCTATTTCACATGTGAGGAAACTCCATCTGATAAAGATTAAAATCCCAATTCAAGGAAAAGCAGAAACTTAAGCACATCTTTTAATGTTACTATGATTTTGGCATAAACTATTATGAATAGTTTCTCTGGGATGCTGTCAGAGGGGAAAACAATATGCCTTGAGTTGCAGACAGTACCTCAGCCACAGTACTGCAGTGTATGGACATAGGAATTTTTCTCTTAATACTTGGTAAGAAATGTGATGCATGTGTTGGTCATAGAGGAGAGATATTTATTTTTGTAGTTGGTTGTTTAATTCAGTGGTTTCATTACTGTGGTACTGAAGCTCATTTCAGTGTAGACATCAGTGCAGTTCTAAACTTTTCCTTCAGCTTTGTACGTTTTCACAGAAGTGTGCAGTATCTTTTCTTTGCTCAGGTGCCTTGGAAATAAACTTGGAGATTTAAATATTCACATTTCTACTGTGTCTGTGATAAGCGTATGTATATACATATAATGCTGTTGTTTGTCTTGCTCTATATAACATTTTTAGGTGTCTGTAGAAGTAGGAGATTTATGAAGTGTGACTCATTTTTCCTTCTCCATACTGTTCCAGTGGAAGAGCTCAGACTGAGATGAGAAAAACTAGTACATGTTATTAAGAATTCTGATAAAGTAGGCTGAATAAATTTGTTTTCTTTGTGATCCTTAATCCTGTGTTGTATTCGCTTCTTGGACATGGCTAATTTATTTGGAATTCCATTCTGTTCCCGATAGCATTCCTGATTAGCAGTTTGATCACCCGGAGCAAAGTTACATACCAGCTTTCAACTCTTGTAATCTAGCAGTGTAATTTTTTCAAATAGACTCTTTTCTTTCCTTCTTTGCCCCAGCTCTCCTTCTCTTTGTGTGCAGAGAGACTTTAAAAGTAAGCAGGATAACCTGCTAGTAGAATGAGAAACTGCTTCAAAACACAATGTAGTTTGCTGAGTGCCCGACTTTCATTTTTAAATAGAAAAATGAGGTTTGGAGCTGTGTCAGTGCAGCATGTGAAATGTTTACCTTCCATGACTTACAAAGGATAACAGTTCTTTTCAATAACTGCATTTTATGGGTGGTGTGATATAATCTCCAAGTTCTTTCCAAGGTATGTAATTTGCCAAAGCACATTTTGCCTATGTGAAATTTTAGAAAGTTTACCCTTTAATTAAAAACTAAAGTTTGCCACATGGTGAACCTTGTATGAAAATAGCAGTTGTGTCATTGTTTGCTTCTGTCTAAACTGGCTTATGCTGTCAAAACAAATGATGACTAGGAAACATAAATTTAATTGTAAAGCAGAGGCAGGTTTTGATCTGATCTCTTTTTGGTCAAGCACAAGGAGGAGCATCATCCAAGTGAAACTAGAGGAAATGTGGCATATTAGCATTAGCAGCCCCCCTGATCTGCCACAGACACACAGTTACAGAAAAGAGGGAAGGGAGTTTTCCATCCTGTTCCATTTTTTAAGGTCCCAGCCTGGGCTGTGCACAGGGAGAAGGAAACAAGGTTTTTAAGCCGGGAGAGATGTGAGAATAGCCCAGAGATAGGTAATCACAGCACTCGTCAAAAGACTCAAACTGTCATTTTATGTATGAGTGCCATGGCTGTATAATGTTTGAAGACTGTTTTGTACTGATCTTGAATTTAATGCATTTGAAAAGCAGCTCTTGACAAATATTTTGTCAAAGCTGAAGCATGTTTAGTCAGATTTCTGCGTTTGAAAAACAGACATTTCAGTTGTAGCACTGTTTTGTCAAAAATAATACTAATTAAATTCTCTACTGAATTTATGTGAATTCTATGAATTCAGTGGGAAAAAAAATCCACTGATGAAAGGATAATTTAGGGCTAGATCATTGTATGCTTTATCAAATTCAGTGATAATTCCTTAATTTCCCCAGCAAAAACCCCTGGTGTTCTTTGTAAACAAAGAATTATGCATCTAGCTGAGTGTGAAGACTTAAAAACTTGTGCCAACTCTGATCACTAAAGAGGGAAACAGACATAATAATAATTGCTTGAATAACAAGGTATTCTGAACTTCGTAACATAAAATCTAAATGTTTGTTCTAGGATTTTTCCTTTGGGTCACTAGATATTTTTGTGTTTTTATGTTTGTTCACAATTAGGTGGACATTTTGGATATTACAATAGTAATTGATGTGACTAAGTGTCATGGCATATATGTGACCTATTCTGCTACTATTAGGTCATGTTCTGATCACAGTACTAGTAAGAAATTCCTATAAATGAAAGAGAGCCAAAATATCTCCTGCTGAGCATTGCCACATCCAGCAGCATATGGAGGTGATCATGGAATGACAGCTCCATAACTGCAGAACTCTCAGCAAGTTGTTCTAAATTCAAATGTCTTCAGGTAATCACTTTTAAGGCTGATTTTTAGGTTTTTGGTTAATTTCCTCCCAGTCCCTTTTCCTTACTTTTGTTATTGTTGTTTCATGTGATCTGTGCCCTTTCTTTTAAATCTTACTTTTGTCTGAGAGGCCTTTGACAATGAGCTGAATTTTGCAAACACTTCAGGTTTAATGGACATTAAACTTAGTGTTAAGGGAAGAAATATGTAATAGGTGAAGTATCTTATTTCTGTCCTTGATTTTGTTGATCATGGAAATGGGTATATTGAACTGACTGGTAGGAAGAGTGTGTTTGCTGGGGATTTTCCAGTGGAAACCCAGTGGAGTGGGTCTTGACTTTGACTCAACGCAACATGGAATGGTCTTGACACATGCGTGTTATCACAGCTCATTTGAAGCAGGAATTGACTGTGAATGTCAAGCTTTGTCCTCTAAAGATGTGGAGACCTTGATCTGGTTCTTTTTAAGTGGTAGTTTGTTTTCAGTATGATGTAGAATGCTTGTTCAGGAGATTTCACATATGTAAGTCGGGCAAGGTGCCTTTTTGGCTCTGATAACAATGGAAGGCACATAATTCTGAGAGATAAGTGCTGATCTTGAATTTTTCTTTTTCTCTTAACAAAGAACTGGAAACTTCTTGTTAGCCATGCCCACACCTGCAACTCTTTGCTGTTTTCATTTCTAGATATCCTCACTTTTGAATGTGTGGTAAACACAGTAAGTCAAATATTCTATTTTTTAATTCTCATTTATTTGTGTTTTGGGATATATTTCAAACTGGTGATAACAGTGGGTGTATTATGATTATTGTCGTATTGTCTGCTTTGCCGCTTGTAACTTCACTTGATATTTTGATAGGAATCACTACATTTTAGGAATGTAGTGATGTTTTAGGAGATAGAGTTCTTTATAAGGAAACTAGAGAACTAGATGTGAAATCTGTTGCCTTACATTTTAAAAGTCAACAAGACTGCATAACACACTTTTTTTGCTAATCTACCTTTCAATGGGCATTGATTACTGGGACAATTAATTATGTAATAATTTAAAAGTAAATCAAAACATGGAATTTCAAAAGTAGTTTCAAATTAGACGATTTTAATAAATATTTGTAGCAGCATAGGGTAATAATGTTGGTTATGTGATGCAAACATATGTTAGTAATAAAGTATCACCCATCAGGAATACTGTTCTGTCATGCCATTGTTCTCTAGGGAGATGACTAGTTGAAAAGCAATTTTAACAAACTAAACTCTGAACAGAGAGGATACTTTTATGAGCAATACAGCAAAGGCAAATCATTACAAATGGTGCCAGGCATTAGGAACACCTGTTGTGTGAGAAAGTAAATTTGGGGAAATCCATATAGAAATTATCAACATATAAGATTTACATAGTGCTTCTCCTCACTCATTCTCAAAACACGTTGCAAAGAATGGAAGAACAACTATCCATGTTAAACTGCATTTTCCAGAATCTAGCCATGCCAGTTTTCATCTGGCGTGTAGATTTGTCTTGCTAGTGTCGTGCCATGAATTTTCTGTGTGAGGAAATCTGCCCTAAGAATGAAATGCAAGCAGGAAAGCCCTACCCCTGCATGTCCAGCAGCATTGCTGTCTGTGCACAAACGCGGCAGGGGTGGGCAGTGCCAAGCTGACAGCCGTGGCATGCGGAGCTCTGTGTGAGCCTGTCCCCAGCCTGTCCCTGTGCCAGGCGCCAGGGATGTGCCCTTTCTGCTCTGGCACTGACAGCCCTCGGAGAGCTGAGAACCACGTGTGAACCCGGGGAGGAGGCGCCTGTTCCCTTGGCACTGCAGTGAACCCCCAGTTCATTCCTTGTGTGCACGTAAATAGCCCTCGGACTCCTTGCTGTGGGCACACTGCACTGGAGCTGATGGCCAAGGCATGGGATGTGCTGGACTGTGTGACAGCCCACTTAGCTAATATGGGTATTGTAAAATCCTGCTGGTGGCTTTCAGCAATCCTGCTGGAGCAGGGACAGCAAGATTGCACCAGAGGAAAAGGAGATGGTTGCCACCAAAGATGCATTTTCAGGTATAGGAATCACATCCATCCAGATGGACAGATATTGCTTTTCTGAAAAGAGGCAGATGTCATTGCCTCAGCCCATACATTTGTTATTTTATGTTATTAGCTAATTATTTGTTATTATTATGTTGCTAGCTAATGTTATTAGCTCTTATTTTACAGCTACAAAATGAGCCAGTTGCTCAAGTGGGTATGTAATGTAGAGCCCTTGGCTGTGGCTGACAGCGGTTGTGTTGTAGCAGTCACTGAAGAGTTTGTCAAACTGTTTTTTCCTGCTGAAATCCCTTTCAGATTAGATGATGATTTCCTTTCTTCTCATCTGTGGAGATGTATGTCTCTTAAAAAAACAGGTTAGAGAAACAGCTGTAACGAATTGCATAGTTAATCTTGCTTGAGGGCAAGCTGATAGAGCTTTTGTGTCCCTTTCATCCTTTTCCCTATAGCTGTAGGTGGCCCTAGTACCATATATACATATATATGTATTTGCTCTCTCCAGCCTGCTGCATTTTTCAGCAAAATCTTTGCTAGTTGAAAGGAGCAGCTCCTTTAAACTCAGCATCTTTTGAAATCTGTAGGTATGAAAAGGCTCTCATTGTTCAGTGCACCTCCACAAAGATTCCTTCTTAATCCTAACTATGTGTACTCATCCCTTGGTTGAGCCTTCCTGTGCAGAGGAATTTGAGTTGATTCACATTCCTTCATAAATGCATGGAGGGTAATACATCAGACTTTCTTTCCTTTTAAGCGTTCTGATCAGCCCTGATACTTTCCAACTCCATTAAAAAATCCCTGTGGTAGTTGAGAGCACCCATTAATGCAAACACACTCCTAAAACTCCTCAGAGGATTTGCTTGGCTGTGCCATTTAACTGTTTACAAAGCCAGGGCCTTGCTTCTGATACAGAGTCAATAAAAGCGAACAGGCTATTTTTATATTAAATTGCAATGTAAATATATTTGTGTTGGCCTTGTAGAAAGCCATGTGTTGACTTTTGTGAGGTTACCCCAATCAAGGACAGATTTAACCAGAAAATGGTACTTTGAGAGAATATTGGTGGTCAATATTCTGGTATGGTATTTGGTTTAATGCAGATTTTTTGAAAATCAGGGAAGCATCCAGGCTATTGCTTGGACCATGTCCAGGTCATTACTACTGATCCTTCCTGTTCTTGCCTTCACCACTCTACTTGTCTAGGCCCAGGGAAGGAATTGCTTAAACATCTATAAAAGTTCCTTGTTTTCTTCTCGAACTGGATCATGGAGTTGTACTAATTCTAACGAGGCCTTGGCATCTACATGGACCTCAAGGTATTACTATTCCTATTACCTGATTTTAAAGGCAAAAGAAGGTATAATTCCCAAAGCTTTACATCTCTGAATCAGACTTTAATTTCTTTTTAGATGGAAAGTCCAATTTCTTGGGAAAGGAGCTTGCAAGTGGAGTAAGTCTGAAAAGATCTTAGCAGTTCCAGTAATTACTCATTTCATCAATCCATCTATATTTAAAGTGAGCTAAACTGAGTCCTCTTCTATAATGTCTACTTCAAATAATGCTGCTTTACATTTGGACAGCCAAGTAAGGAAATAGAGCATAATCCAACAGGAGTTTCTTTCCCCTTTACTCTGTACAGCTCAGAGACTTGTTGCAGTGAGAGTGCTTCTTTCTATGAAACCTTTTTTAACATATTCGCCTAAACAAACTATCTCCCAAAGAAAGCAGGAGCACTTCTTTGTGTGTGCTTTGGTCTACCCTTGGCACTTGAGGACATTTCTGTCGATGTACTAAATGAGTGATGCATTTTGGGCAGCTTCTGTGTTCTGACTTGTTTTCTTCTGNCCAACTTCACAGAGACAGAGTTTATGGAGGGGTTTTTTCCCCTTCCAAAGGTCTTCCGACAATACCATCATTGTCAATATAAGAGTTGTTAATTCTTTATGAATAGCACATGGGGCCTCTTGACTAAATAGTACGTTACATGTCCCAAATCTGTCAGCTGGACTCTTCTCTCACATGCTAGTGAGATCACTTTGATTGGAATGTTAGAGAAATTGCTGGGCTGGCCATGCACAACTGAATACCGCATTATATAATTAGATTTCCCAGAGTATTTTTTTCACATTACCTCATTATTCTAGCTTAAATATGGAATCAGTTCTTTTGATGATTTTGCTGGTTGTAATTATATTAATACGATTCATTTTGTGGTCCTGTCTTAATGCTTATATAGATTATAAACTGTCCCGAAGGTTTCCTGACACAAGAAAAGAGGAGTAAGAGACTTCAAAAGGCTTGTTCAGATTTGAATGGACAAAGGGAAGGGCTGGAAAAGGTAAATGGAGCTAGAGCAGCTTTTACCTTGGGATCTGGTGAGAGGGAAATGACCTGTCAAGACTTCAACCAAGTGAAGATTCTTCAGAAAGCCACATGCTGACAGAGGGGAGCAAATGACAACTGCCTGAGTCAAATGATTTCCTATCAACCGAGACATGGATTTATTGTTGGGAACAGACTTGTGGAGTTCTGCCAGTTAAATGATCTGGACAAGCTGGAGGGAATCCTCTTGCTAGGCAGTCCAAGAGTGCCAGTGGCCCAGCCTTGATATGTGAAATGTGGTGCTGGACAAACTACTGGTCTGTACATTCAGGTGTCAGCTGGCAGGGAGTGAGGTTTGACACCAGAGCCCTGCAGAGTACCTTCAGTTCTAGCTTTAAATAAGGACCTTACTACGACACTGAAGGATTTAACTACTTGCCCAAGGCCATAGTGGCTTAGGATTTTTGTGTTAACTGACTTTGCTAAAGGAAATATATTGTTCCAAGTGAACTGTCTGCCTTTAAATGGGTGTTATATTAAGTCAAGCCTCCTAAATCTTACTACATACACAATTCAATTTGCTTTAAAGGACTGAATTTTTCTGCAGTCAAAATAGGAAAACTGTATTGCTGTGCCTCAGTAATGTGCTGTCCTTAGCCCAGTCATCTCTAAAAACAAGTTCCTGATAAATGTCTATGTCATGTAAAACTGAAGGTTGCTAGTTCATATATGTACTTATATCTCTTGGTAGCTCACATGATGATGTCAAAGTTCAGCTGGGTAAAAACCTACAGGATTTCCACACAGGCTTTCTGGCCCATTCATGACTCTCACACTTCCACAGGCTTGTTGTTAACAATTGTTACATCAGCCCTTATCATTTTGTGTTTTGAAGCCTCCTAAAAATCAGACATGAGAACTGGTCTGTGCCTATGCAGTGGAACAGGGTAAATGTCAGGTCAATTGATTTCAGCCTTGGATTTTATTTATGGTGGATGACCAAAAAAGCAGCCTGATATGCATGTCATTGACTTGAAATCTAGCCAGATGACAATAAATTAAGTGTAGTTGTAACTGAGCTCGTGTCTTTATCTGTGGTTTTTAATTTTAATGATGATTCTGGCCAACACCAGCAAACCACAAAGGGAGAAAGAAATATTGTCTACTTGATATGCAGACACACCTTTGATAATGAGTAATTGGAAAAGTAGGCATTTTTCTTCTTTCAGTCAATCATCACTATTCTTTGATGTTGTGTGCAAAATTAAGCTTGTAGATAAATTGATATTTCCTTTAAGAAACAGGTTTTCTAATTCTTTATTGCATAATTATTCATTTATGTATTTAATTAATTGAATAATTAAAAAAAAATTGACTTAAGAGTTCATTGAGATCTTGTTGCATACTAAACTCCTGCATTCAATAGCACTTTGTTTAATTTCTGTAGATTCATATAGGGTTTTTCCAGTTCGGCATGACTTGGGAAGCCATCCTGTTTATCCTGCATTACAAAATTAGGGCTATCACACTTTCAAGAGTGCAAACTATAAAGGAAATGGAGCTCTTCCTCTTTATTCCCCTAGGCATTTGCCCCTTCTCTTTTCACGGAGATAATAAAAATCTGGACCTTTTAAGTGTGGTGTGATTTGAAAGTGTCTATTAATACTTCCTGGTGTAATTTAAGTATATTTGTTTTCATTAAGGAAAATATAATAAAAATATAGTGGTTTAAATTGCTGGGTTTTTTCAGATACAAAAATTAAGATAGTGCCTGTGCTTGCAGATTACTTTCTGTTTCCTGAATGGGGTGCAGCAGAAGATGCAGCTTCGGGGAGTAACTGCTTCATGTCCATTAGTTGCAGTTTATTTAAGATCCAATGTGAAACCCTTATTTCAGTGGAACTTGAATAGGCTTGAATAGACTGGAAATCACTTTAGAGTCTTTTAAAATTAATTCAGTTTCATTTAGGTGTTTAAAAGAGACTTATGGCCTCTTGATTTTTTGCATTTAAGGTTATATTTAAAAATAAGCATGTGTTTAATGTCAGTTTTGAGCTGTGGTCAGTGTGAATGAAGATTGCAGTGCGGAGACCACTGTCAAGACATGTAACCAATGGAAGTGTAAAGAAAGACAAAAAAATAATAGTGAAATACTGCAATATTAAAATGCTTACTAATGTAAAGTTAATTATATTTTATATACATAGATTAAAATCCATTGCATCTAAATATATTCTGTATTTATTTTTGAATTTATATCATTACTATGCTAATCAGTGGCTGAAATGACCATGTAATCTGTTGGGAAGAAATGCCACCCTTTGCTTTAAGACATTATCAAGAAGAACCTCTAAAATGGGGTTAGATTCTGTGCTGATTTATTTTTGGAAAATCAAATTTTTGTGAGTCCACCAACAGATTTAACTCTACAGATTTTGTCTCCCAGGGTGTTTTATACTGCAGTACCTTTGTAACCAACCAACAACACTGACCTGTGGAGGCACTACTGAAATCAGGTGTAATGACAGCAGCTTGTAAACCACTTGGAGTGCTCTTAAAGTCTCTAATATTCCATTTCCTTTGTGCGAAACTGTTTCTTGAAGTATTTTTTTCTTATCTAATAGTCCATATGTATATATACATGTACGTATATCAAGGTGCATTATATTTATACATATAAACCAAAAATAAAACTGTGATATATGAATGCAGAACTGTTACTGGGGTATTGTAACTGTAGGTTTCCTATGTTTATAGGATGATGCTTAGGTTTGGTTTTCGCCTGTGATTTGAATAAAAGTGTAGAGGTCGGTACATAAGTACTATCTCTCATTTTGTGAGTACTTTAGAAAGGTTATCCCAACTTCCATGTGGGAATTTCCTCCTCCCTGAGACCAGCGTTACAACAAAAATCTGCCCTACAGGTGATCTCAAGGTCAGTGTGTACATGTGGAGAGTTTATAAACATTGACTCTGCACACTTGGCAGTTCAGATATGGGTGGGCATGTGTGTGCACATGTATTGTCATTTAAGGATGTTAATATTGAATCTTATTTTTACAGCTCTTCCCACTTTAAGCTGTTCAATCTTGTGTACTTCTGAAAGAAAAATTATGGATTTATCTGCATTACTAACTGACATCACAAAATGCCATTTGTGTTGGTGTCTGTTTGCTGGTACCATTGGCACCCATAAAAACCAAATTTGCTCCCAAAATAAATAGACTTTTTCAAGCTCCACAATGGATTTTTTTTTTCAACTAGGACTCAAAATCTTTCTGAGCTGTAAAAACTCAATTGATTGTAAATATCCACTTTCTGTCCCCCATCGTATGACATGCAAAAAGTTGGCATTATGGACTGCACCATGGTACAGAGAACTAATTACAGATAAGCTCATGGTCATCTGAGCATGTAATTTTACTTATTCGTTAAAATAATTCCACAATTTTGTTTTGCAGTGCCATTACACTGGTGTCCACTTAAACAATTACTGTCAAACTGTGTAAACCAAACTGCAGAAGGACTCCCTTAAATGGACCTGGCAATGCAACAGGTGGCCTAATTACTTTAGGTAGCTCCATTCCAGCAATATTTGGACTAGAGAAGCTGAAGGTACGAGCAGGGCTACAGTGATTTTGGCTCTTGCAGAAGGAATCTGAGCAGCTGGGGGCCCAGTGCCCAACTGTTTACAGTGAGCTGCCACATCCATAAACTAAGGCTCGGGGAATCACATACCCAGCACTGCTGCCCCAGGCTAAGTTCCATGGCACAGCCCTAGGCAATGGGAAAGTGTTGTTGGGGTGTCTCTGTCAGGGTTCATGTAGGCATCCAGTTGCTGGACAGTTAAGTGGCAGAAATCTTGTCTTGGTTAGTTAGCAGGGCATAGAGTAACCCCATAAATGCAGTGGGGTGATGTTTCACTGTCATGCAGGTGAGTTACCCTGTAGCCTGGCATTTTGACTCACTGCAGGCAGGGCTTGTGACAGCATCCTTGCTAAGGCTGCCAGGCACTTCCTGTCCTAAAGGCCTTTTTTCAGCTGTTCACAACTCTGTCAGAGTAGCTTTTCAAACTAGATTTTTCCATGTTGCATTTGGTGTCTGCTTCCGGCTGAGTTGCCTTCAGAAAGTTGCAGCCAGAACAGCAACTTTGCAGCAGAGTTCAATGTCTCCCAAGAACAAGACTAGGAAAAATTACATTGTTTTGCCCATGCTACAAAAACACTGGCAATGTTGTTTTGGGTTTTTTCTGAAAAGATGTGGTTTTGCCCCTCTGGGTGGTAATTTTTGCTCAGGTCTGTCAGAGCTACACAAGTCCTGTTTCACATGAAGAAAATGAGGTAACTACCTGCCACAAATTCAAGGGGAACAAGATCAGATCTGATGGGGGCTGAAAGCAGAACCTGCATAGAAGGGGATGAGTAGTCGATTGGATAGGGAATGAGGGAGGAGATACACTGGAGCAAATTAGGATAGTTTGGACTAACAGACAGGGCAAATGTGAAGTCTGAAATATATGACCTCTATATCCTAGGATAAGATTGAAATCAGGAGGCTAAGACTTATTTAGTGAAGTGATTTGACTTGGAATAAGGAAGCCCAGGGAACTGTCAAAGGGATAAGAGCTGGATAAAATATTTGCTGGATCACCTTCCCTTTAAAATACTGATATAAATCCTGGAATTTAAGTTTTATAATTTTTTTGTCTGCCAGCAAATTTCTTTGAAATTCACTGTGAAAATTCCTTCATCTCACCTACCACTCAACTTCCAGCATCAACTGCTCTGGGTCTGGGAACTGCAACTCTCTTGGTGAAGCACTGGAATATCAGGGCAGTGTTGTGTGCTGAGCATCTACAGGGCCATATTACAGGATATAAAAAAGTTGAGCACTGAGGTTAAGACATCAATCAAATTAAGGCTTTATATACACTTTTTGCGTTGCTCCCTGAGTATTGTGACAGGTTCTTTTGCTCATTTGTTGCACAGGATGAAATGCTCTAGGAATGAAGCCTGCAGGAACAATGCTTTGAATATTCCAGAAATGGAGAGATGGAGTATGAAAGGCAGAACTCTGGAAAGACTAAAGTTTTGAGTGCAGTCATGAGGAAATTAATTCAGCTTTTGTCTGGCATTGTAGTCCAAGTGAAAATACTTAGAGATGTATTCTCTTTGCTTTGTGTCTGTTTACCTGAAGATCCTGGGTCAAATTTGCTTATGTGCCAAGCACTATAAACTGCAGATTGTCATTTTAACAAATAAAATAGTTTAATAAATAAACTAGTTTAACAATAAACAGTTTAACAAAATAACTGGTACACCAACAATTCAAATTCTGAGAATCTGAAGTGAGATGTATGAAGTAAGTAGATACAAAAGAAGCAAGTTTTCTATACTTTGGTTTCTTGTTGCAAAGTGAGATAATGTCAATGTTAATCAACATCTGCAAAACACATACACATTAAAGTACATTAATTATTCTTGCATGGGGGACCAAGTGCTGAAAATGAATAAAACATCAGAATTAATTAAGCAATCACTGTCCATCCTTTCCAGCGAATCTGGCAGGAGTATCTTGGAAAAATAATCTACTTGGCAAATGAGTATAACAAAATGAAGGGAAATCAACTTTTTCTCCTCATGTGTTGTAGAAGAAATCAGTAGTTGCTTGTCTCTAAGGTATATCGGGGCCAGATATATGTCGTACCACTTGGTTTCTAAACCCTGTTCACAGCTGACTGTTTCATAGATGCAGAGCGTCCAGCACTGAGATGTGGATGCTCTTGGTGCATGCAGAAAATGAAAAAAATAAATTTATGTATAATGTAGACATCCATAACATTTAGGTATGCATGAGAGACTTGTAATTTTGCGTGTTGACCTTAGATCCCTCAACTGCATATCAGCAGTACATATGTAAGCTCATTTTTTGGACAGGCCCAGGTGAGTTTGGAACCTGGGTCCTGTATTTAAAGGAATATTTGAATTTAGGATTGGCCTGTATGTGTTGAAATCCTTTTCCTGCCTAGCTCTCCTTTGAGAATTGGCAGCCTTAAAACTCTTAGTTTCTCACTGATACTCATGAGGTGGATAGTCTTGACTTTGTTCTTTCAAGAATAAATTTTTCTTTGCCACTAGGTTATAAAAAAACCCCCAGATAATTACTGCTCTATTCTAGAAATTATTACCAAATCATAAAATCTAGAAATAGTTATTTCTCCTCCCTAGTCATTGTATGAAGACAAATTCATGGAAGAAGGATTGTTCAAGGCCTATTAAGTGCAGGAAATCCTTGTGCTGCAGTGTCTAAAGCTGAAGAGGATATTAAAGAGGCATTCATAAATGCTTGTCCTGTTCTTAAACATCCACTGTCATTGTTGTAGGAAATAGTGCAGAAATAGCTGATTCTGCAGAGTTCTTCTCTGCTGGTCCAGGACACACTCTCCTAGCATTTGCAAAATAAGAATCTGTCCATTGTATTATTTAGAATAGATCCCTGGGACAAATGTTTTCAGGGGATTGGAAGAACTGGCTTCCGCTGCCTGTGTCCTGGACAAAGCAGTGCTGTGCTAAAGGATGAAGAGGAAGACGGCAGTGGGAATGGTGAGTTACCTGCAGCATGTGACTGGGACACTTTCTGCACTGAGCTCAGGGCAGGTACATCCCTCTGGCTGTGGCAGGTGATGAGGTACCTGATGGTATGTCTTGCTCATTGTCTCTCTCTGTAGACATGCTTTCTTTGGCACATCTCTCAGACCCAGCAGAGTGACTTCCAGAGGTTCAGTCCCTGCAAAATGTTTCCCACCACATTAAATGCACCTACCTTTAATAGGGCATAGGATCCAGTTATCCAGTTTGTTTCTCGGGAGTTAAATTGCTTTGCACTAGCTCTACACCATGGAGTAGATTTATCATACCATTTAAAGAGTATGCAAATAGTGTTGTGTAGGAGGATGTGTCTGTCTTGGACTGACAAACTAATTGGAAGTCATCCTTTGTGTAACCCTGTTAATACCTCAGACTGTTCTGGAAAACCCCATGGCTGAAATACTGTGAAATGTTGTTAGGAAAAACAGTGTTTTCCCAAATATTTCAGATGTGGAATATTTATTTTGTAGCCAGAGAAACTTGTTACCAAGCAACTGACCATGAGTAGGATCCACTGCCAACTGTTCTTGAAAAAAGGGAAAAAACCCATTTACCTCTTCCCTGGCTACATGTGAGCATTTACAGTGCAATGAAGAGAAATTAAAAAAATATATCCAGGTGACAGGACTTATCACTAGTGCTCTCAGGTCAGTCAGGTCTTTTCCCTCAACCTGCTTCTGAATCATATCAACATGGCTAGACTTGGCAAACGAAGATTTACAAGGGCTCTACCCATGCTTGCTACAAGCATGCTGGTGGTTAAAAAGGCCAATGCGAGATAGGCTTCTTGGGTTTGTTTTTGTTTGACCACAAGGAAGATGTCCATTGGCCACGGCAAGCCAACCGGGTGAAGGGTGGAGATGAGCTTTTCCAGGCCCTTCTCCATGTGGAGCAAGCAGTGCTCTCCTTGGAAAAGGCTGCTTGGTCATTCAGGATGTTGCCAAACCAGACTGTCATCTCCGGGTCAGTCTCAAGCAACCAATGTCCTGAACCACCTGCATGCAGGGTTGGGGCTGCGGCTTCCAGTGCACCTCATCACCTGCCATTTCGTCCCTCGTCTGTCGCTACAGGGCTTTGCAAGTGTGGGAGGATCCCTAGAGCCTGCGCAATGGATTTTTTAGGTGAGGCACAACGTGCGCAGAACTGGCCCCACCCTTTACTCCTAAGGTTCATCTGCCAGGACCAAGTGAGCTTGGACGGTGACAGTGAAGTCCTCAGAATGTAGGTTTGGTTAGAGTGTCCTTCTCTTAGATGGATGGCCTTACAGGGTTAAGCAAGCTCCGTCTGCCTGGGTTTGGAGTTAGAGTTGTCCTTCTCCTAGGATGGTTGCTGGGGAGCTAGTGAGCCCATCCTGCCCGTGGACACACTTTGACCCTTCAGTTGAGACCTGACTAGCATGGGAGACCCTACCGGAGGCATGTACCACCACCAGCACAGCTCGCAACCTCATAAGGGCACGCAAGCTTCTCCCCCGCGACAAGGGGGTGTTCGTGGAGAAGTTCTGAGTCATATGATTGACAGAAGAAGCCACTAGTGAAAATATTTATAAAGGAAATCCAGTCACTTTCAAAACTCTCCCATTTTGAAGACTCTTTCCTCAGAACCCTGAATAATGGAGTTTGGGCATTCACTCTTTGCTGAGCTTCTTTTCCAAAAGCAGGCAAGGACCCAGCTCAGAATTCTGCTTGGATTATTTTATTGACTTGATTTATTCCCTTAATCAGGCATCTAGATGTTCAGCTATTGTTTGTTTCAGAATTCAGGTACCCAAGCTGCTTTTTAGAGGTGCCAGCAATACTCAGGTTGCACACAGTGGATGAAGGTCAAAATAGGACATAAATTGCTGTTTAAGGAAAGTTGTGGCAATGTGGTTGTGACTGTTCTGCACAAGCAGAGCACTCCCTCCTGCACAAATCTATTGAAGGGAAAGTGGCTGGCTGGGGAGTTGTTTGTTGGCAAACAAACCCACCCCTTTCACTGGATGTAAACAGTGGTGCTGGATTAACCTCGATGTCACTGAGGTTCATTCCCTGCAGTGGCTATAGCTGTGATGAATCTTCCACTTCTGCTTCTGCGCAGAAACCTTCAGCAGCTGTAATAAAGGGGGAGAGGGTTCATAATCTGCTCTTTTTAAATATAAATGGCCTGTTTGGCCACAAGTGGGCACAATAGTAAATGTTACCTACTTGGATAATGGGGAAAAGGGGAGCATTAATGTCGCTTGGTATAAGAATGGGGCTTGTAGCTAAGTCTTGTTGAGAAGTGGGCTGAAAAGCTCTAAAAAGAGCTGTGAAATTGGAGTGGTTTGGAGCATTTTGTGATATTTAGGAACTTCACACAGGATATATAAGCACTGTTTCTCATAGCACAAATCTTTTGGGGTTTCTCAAAGACATGCAGGAAGCACCTGTTTATCTGTCCATCCAGAGTGTATCAGTTTATCTGCCCTGTGTTGTGTGTATGGTACATTTCCATGTTTCACTGCCTACTTTGGAGATGTTGCTTGAGTCTCTCCTAGGAGAGGTCAGATGTCACATTTTTAATGTTTCTGAGCACAATAGGAGCTTGCCTGTGATGCTGCTGCTCAGCCTCCTAAAGCTTCCTCTCCAACCTTGGCTCTTCTTTCCATTTTGTCCCCTCCTTCAGAATAATGCCTGTCAGTTGACCTCGTTTAGCAGTCATGGCTCCACATGGTGACATCACCTGTTCTGCAGCTTGATCTGCAACTGCTGATGGAGATTGTGTGCACACATGTTAGTTTGGTTGGCTTCAGTGCCCACAGATGATTTTAAAATTATAGTGTTGTATCAGGCATTTTCATGGCTCTTGTGAACTAATTGGAAAGTTCCAGTGCTGGATTACTTAAAAAAAAAAGCCATTTAAAATCTATTTCAATCACTCAAGGATGATTATTCCTCAGTAAGACAGGAAAAGATTTACTGAACCTGAAAATAAAGTTCCTTTACAACATTTCTGGTGTCCTTGGGGGAATTAATCTCCCCCAAATTGTATTTGTTATATTTTTCTCTAGCTACAAACATGTGGAAATTCTGTGCAATTAGTTCAAGATTTTTATTAACTAAGTTTCATTTGGGAAAAAATTTGAGGTTTCAGGCTGGATTCCAAAAATGCAGAATTTTTCAAAGTATAGTTCTCTACCATAAAACCAGCTAAATTCACTTTTGCTGCAAAATAGTGCATGAGTATCAGTGATGAATTCAGTTTCAGTTATGTACGTGTTAGTATAATATTATTAACAAGAAAATAAGCTTGACACATTACACAAATATGTAATTTTTGATGCATTTATAAGTAGAAACGGATGAGCTCTTTAGCAATCTGGTCTAGGGAAAAGTGTCCCTGTCCATGGCAGAGGGTCTGGAACAAGATGATGTTTCAGGTCCCTTCCAGCACAAACCACTCCATGATTCTATGACAGAAATTGGTATTCACCATTTGCAGGCTGTGCCGTAGTTTGGACAGCCTGGGGTATTCCATTACTTTGAACAATTTTCAAAGAGTGGGGTGGGAGCTGTGAGATCTCTCCTAAATACAGCTATGGTAATTTATGTGCCAGTAATGCCTGCTTGAGTTAGACTGGTGATCCCCTATGCTGAGCCTTTATGCTCGTGCCAAAAGAAAAGAAAGATGCATTTAATACTGTGTTGGTTGTTGTTCTGTGGCAGCACAACTCGGAACCAGCAGCTCTGCAGGCAGGAAACAAGTTGTGTCTGTGCAGAACAACCTGGAGGTGACTTTGAGAGCTGTGTTACATTTTAAAAAGAAGCATGAAAATATTAGTGTGTTTCTAAATGCCAGAGGCTTTCAAAAAGGAAGATACTAATCTGTCAAATTCAAAAGATGGAAAAGTTTTGATGAAAAAGTTTTGTTTGGAAAGATTTCTTTGGTTCCAACTTGAAATCAAAGCTCAAAATAAGAGAGCCTAGCTGTGCCTCAGGGCTCTGCAGTGCCTGCCTTCACTCAGCCACCTGGAATTTGGTAGAGTCCAAGTCCAGATCTTTACCCCATCCTGCTAAAATGAGACTGACATTATCCCAGGTGAACCTTGTGAATTTTTAGCTAGGCTAAAGTTTATCAGTGTCTCTGGATCAAAACTGTCAAGATACCTTTGTGAAGTGAAAGAACATTTTTTTTTCTTTTAAATATTAATCTTTCTTCAGCAGAACTGGGCCATTGGTTCTTCCAAGTTCTCCCTCATTCTTCCAAGATTTCCCTCATCCCACTACCTGGGAACTGTTTCTCCAGCAGATTCCTCAGCAGCTGGGACCAATGTTGCTAGTGTTGGGAGTGCAAAGGCAGCAACCTCCCCTGAATATGTTTGTTTCCTTGTCTTCAGATCACACTGATCTAATTTAGAGCACAGCTGGAAATCCTGACAGTTCTTATGCAATTAGTAGCTCATTGTATTCTGTAGGTGAGCAAAACCACTGAAAAATATGGTCTCCTGAATTGTCAGTTACTTCCCACTATTTACCTTCTTAATTTTCCACCAGTGGAAATCATAATATATCACAATCTGTATTTTAGGTAGTTATGTGTGCCAGAGATGAACAACCTCTCTCAACAGTGTTGTGTTGCTGATGGTAATGGAATTATTTCTGTTTCAGAACAGGAAACATACCTAGAAGGGATGAGATTTTCCTTCTTTTTTATTAATTTTTTTTTGGTAGTACAAGGGATATAATTTCCCAGATTAAATCAAATATTGACACACCTATGGTTTGTACTAAATATCAGAATTTTAGGTTATCAATTTAGCCCCTTGATCTGATTAGTGTGGGTATATGAAGAACTGTACTTGGTATCTAATAATTAATGAACCTGTTTTCCCCATTTGCATACAATTTAAAATGAAGTGACTGCTAAAGAACATGACAATTTTTTGGTTTTTACACAGCATTTCAGTCTGTTTCTTACAATCATTTTTTATCACCAAAAGCAGCAGAAATATTAAAAAGAATCCGCAGATTGTGGCTGCCTAAAGATCCAACCTGGAAATACTTCTCAGTCATCTTCAACTCTTTCCTGTTTGTCTCAATGTGTTTGTGTGAGGAGGGAGCAGAGGCAATGCAACCTGAATTTGCTGTCCAGTCATAACCAAGAAAGTATGGCCTGACTCAGCGTTCTGCCCAAATCCATTGTAAGAAGTATGGCTGCACATACTTTTTAGCACATAATTTTGAATAACAGAGACCAGAGGTTTTGTGAGACTGGGGACTATGCCCTCCCTCTTTGGCTCACAACATTTACTGCAAACATTACCAGCTGAAGCTTTCCCAGCTCCAACGTGGGCACAGTTTATTAGCTGGGGTATATTATGGATTATTTTGTTTGAAAACCCCTTGTACTCTGTGCTCTCCCTACATGCAGTGGCTTCTCAGAAGGTCATTATTAGTCATCCTGGTCCTGGTTCTTGGCTGTGCTGGAGGTGGTTTGCACATGGATCCACACCATGAGCGACAGTCTATGAGTGAGTCAATCCTTTGCTGTCCCTCTGTTGCTGTAGCAATTCCTATGCTCCATAGGTTACAGAGCTATAAGCAAGGGAGTATGGCCAAAACATTCCAACAATGCCTGAGACCTGCACTATCTCTGAGCCACTGACAGCTGATGGGAAGCAGAGCAGCCCTGAGGATGCTCTGCTTTCCTCTGGGGTTTGGCCTGGAGGATACACAATCTGGGGAGCCCTGGCAGAGTATGCTGCCCTGGCTCTACTCTGGGATGTTCCTGTGTGGGTTGAATGCTGCTCAGAGCCTGACTCAGCCAGACTGTCATTTTCTGAGAGCTTGTATGTGTTGCACATGCATTTCTCATGACTGGGACTGCACTGCATATATGTACAAGCCACAGCTCGCAGGCACACAGCTGGTAAATAGGAAAAGAATAGAAATGAGTCAGTTGGTAGAAATGTGCTTTCCCACTTCTCGTGGAGCAAAATAAATATTTTGTTAATTTACAATTAAATCTATCGATGCACTTAATGCAAAAGCAATATTAAATCATGTGTCTGCTGAAATTCTGCTTCTGCTTCTTTCAGGATTGGAAAGTACTGAAGTATTTTTATTTTACATAAGATAGAGTGTTTGAGAGTGGTGTTAGGTCATTGCCAGACACTGCAAGATGCTTGTTTTGTCCCATTTTTAGTTTTTCTGCCTGTCTTCTATTGAGTTAAACAAATGGATTTTGTAGCCTTCAGTCACCTGTGAAATAGTTAGAGCACAATGTAATATTCTGAGGCTCCCTTTTCCCAAGGTTTCCTGAAGGAGTCTCTGTTTATCATTCAGCCTGCAGTGCCTGTATTGGGTTACACTAGGAATGTGGAAAGCTATATGGGAAAACCTGTCAGGCTGTGAAAAGACCTCAGGCTTTGAAATTTTAAGGAACATGATTGCTAATGCACATTCCATATTTCAGGGTGTCTGGCTACCCTTGCTCTGTGTAAGGACGTGATGTATGTTGTGGAATATACAGGCATGTTTACTTACAACCACTACCGCATTGATAAACAGAGCTGAGCAAGTACCAGAGAGGAAATCCCATTAAGGAGTAAATTATAGTGACATTACTAGTGTTGGTACAGTTAAAGGACAGTGCCCATTTACAAAACATGGTCTCTAATGCAATAAGGAACTCTCGTGTAACTCCTTTTCCACCACAGTAAAATTTCCAGTAAAATCCCAGTTTAGGAGTGGGGCCCATGTGTTTTCTATATACAAATAACTGAGAGACGGTTTAGAACTTCAGTTGCAGTAATTCAAGTTCATGTTCATGAGAGGGTTTGCTTTCAGATATTTCAGTAGGCCCTGAATTTGCATGTCACCAAGTGCAGTTAACAGGACTTGGATCAGATGCCCTGAGTTGTGCATGTATTAAGTACAGTGTATGTTATATGTGCTTTGTAAAAATAAAACAAAAAATCCATTAGCTCATGAAACGAGCCTTTGCACATGTAGGATACTGTATAAACAGTTTCAAGAGTCTAAAACTGTGTACTGTATTGACTTTTTTCCTCATTTTTAACTTAAATTTGTCTTGTAAGGTTAACTTTGTACCCTGGCAAGATAGTTTAAAAATAAGACAGACAAACCAAGAACTTAGGAAATGGAAGGAGCTTCCCAGTTAAAAAGCTGCAACGAAATATAATCATTGAAATGCTTTCCTTATTTTTCCTCTCTGTTGAATGTCACACCAAGTAAGTCAGCTTTCCTGACTACCTTTGACAAAGGTGGGTGTCAACAGCAAATCTGTTGGTGTGGGTTAACAGGTTGGATTGTCTCTTATGTGTTCACACAAAGAGAGGCATAAATTCCAAAGCTGCAGGAGTTTGGCTACACGGCCATGTCCAATACTGCCTCTAGGCAGTCCAGGTTTAAGGGTGCAACACAGAGTCAAAGTCAGTCCCCCAAGCAAGAGCGTCCAAAGCCATTTTAGTACTCTATTCATCAAAACTGGATCAGAAGGCAGCAGACACTCCACTCCATATAATCGGTCCTGGGGGTTTAGGGAGAAACTCTACTGACACATTTCTCTGTATATGCAAAAAAAACCCCAGTTTGTCTGACTGTTTGTTGGATGAAATTCTGGGACCTAATTTATGCAAATCAGGACACATTACTGTAATTTGACTCGACAGTGACAATACATTTTTTTGAACAACTCTATCTTCTTTGTCCAGTAGCTCTCTATTTCAAATAACAGTAGTGTTTTAGAAGCTGCCATTAAAAAAAGAAATTATACGCCTTAAGAAGTCATGGCTTAGGATAAACTTCAGGCCCTAATGAGGGTTCATCCACGAGGCCTGTCCAAACACCTGGAGAGTTATTGGCCAGATTGAATCCTACCAACACGTAAGCTCATGCATAAGGATCATGGATGCATTAGGGGTGATGGATTATGGACATCCTTCCACAACATTTGTAGTGTTTTATCAGGCTTATAACCAGACCTTGCTGTTACACAGACCTCAGGCTTTGTGTTTAAAATGTGAAGCAAATGCATTGTGAAACTGATCTATTTCCAAATAATTTTGTCATCAGACAATTAAAATATCATGTGCTATAAACATCTCTAAGAAGCTATGGATGGGAAAGTTGCCAGTTTCATGAGTCACATTGCTTTCAAAAGCACAATGAATGTACAGTTTTCTGAGCAGTCTGGAAAGAAAAGTCCTTTTCCAGCTCTTAAAATCTTTTTTTAGATTTCTGCAGTGCTCTGAAATCAAATTATGATGATTTTAAAGACAGAACTGTTAAGTGCCAATGATTTGTCAGTACTGGCACACTTAAATTCATAACAACATGGTTTGGGCTCATGCTTAATATCTTAATTGTGCATATGAAATTCTTTTAAAGTAAAGCCAGTCATAAAATCCATGCTTCTTATATTAAAATAAATAAATTAATTCACTTTATTATATTAGGAAAAAACCTTCAAATAACTTACACCTTTTTACTCCAGTGTTGCTGTTTCTGGCTAAGAAATATGACTGTTTAGACTAGGAATTTAAAGAGGAGTCTGTAAGGTTTGACTCCTCTGCCATGATTAGGCACCAGACTACTTTCCTGGACTTTGAAAATTGCATCTCTCATGGCTTGATCAAATTGATTTCCATTTATAGAAAGTTAAAAAGCATCTCTTGAGGTAATTTGTTAACTTTAACAGAAAATACTGTGAACCTGATGTCTTACAAATGCAGTTAGAGGTCTGACTGTAAAGTGGTTAACTCCAGGTATTTTGCTTTCATATTGTGCTGTGTGCTGGGTTGCTGGATTGCAGGATGAGGATGGGGTGTTGTGCCTGCCACAAGGAGTGTCCACTTTGGTACCATTTCTGCTTTCAGAAGAATCATTCTACAAGGTACACTAAGTGAAGGATCATAAGCTAAGTAATCATAATCTTCATGTGGTCATGAAGATCTTCAGTGTAATAGACTTTAAAAAAAAAAAAAAAGAAAAAAATAACATTCTAAAGCCTATAATCCTTTGCTGAAAAAAGAAAAAAAACCAACATGATAACTTTTATGACTGGTCCCAAAGTAATTGAAGTTGCTTCAGCCTATTGTAGGATTTTAGGAACAAGAATTCCAGTGAGAATACCCCAGAGGAGAGCTGACAATTGGAAAATTTTACCTAAACAATTAAGAAGACTAACTGGAGGAATAGAATTATTCAAGAAGTGCAGCAGGCTGTGTCTGTGATGTGCTGATGTTCTAAACATGTGCACTGGATAATGTGCTCGTGTCCAGTTGTCTCAGCAAAGGAAAGGGTAAGGGTTTCTTTCTTTTTTTGTTCTGATGTATAAACAGAGAAACAGACATGCAGGCTGAGTGCGCAGTTCTTTGGGGCACCGGATGAAGCAGGGAGTTGCCTTGGGAGAGGCAAAAGGATGGTGAAAAGGTCCAGCAATGGGCATCTCCTTTCCTGCTCCTCAGTCTGGGCCGGAATGCAGCATCACTGACTTCCAATGTGAATTTGGAATGTTATCTTGCTAAAATGTATGCATTTAAAATGATAGTATTTTCAGACATAGCTTCAGTATTCTTGAAGAGGAGGATCTTATGCAGAGATACCTTTTTGGATACAAGGCCTTTGTCTAAGGCCTTTGTCTCCTTTGTATTAAATAACCTCTCATTTTCCTCTGCTTTGGCAGTAAGAAAGAACCCTGGGGTGTGTTCAACAGGTGCCACATTGCACTTCAGGAATGATGGAAGGGGAAATCAATATAATTGAGAAGCAAGTAGTTATGGATGCCTGCTGAAGGTGTTACTGCATTCTGATCTGCAATGTTTTGGAAAATTTGCTCTCAAATTTTTGTTGGAAATCATATCTGGGAAAAAAAGAAAGCAATTAGTTCTTTTCTGATACTTAATAATGTGGTATATAAATATGACCAAAACAATGAGCGTAAGATTTTGCTGCAAGTGCTGAGGGAGTAATAGATGTGAATTAGCAAAAGAATAGAAGGAATGAATGGGGATATGCACTGAGCGTTTATTCTCTTTGAAAGATGATCTCTTCCTGAGTTACTGAATAGCTAATGGCTGATACAAATGGTTGCAGATAGGATAGATTGCCTCAAGGTTGATGGCTGACTGTTGCTGGTCTAGGGTTTTAATCCAGACTTCTGCTGGAATGCAAAATTCCTAGCTCAAGATCAATTATACAAGGACATCAAGAAGAAAAAGACAGTCACGGTATTTGTCTGCTTCTCCAACTACCCGAGATGTGAACCTTGTTTTACTTGCAGTGACATGTCTGTTAATGCCAGGCAATGTAATACTTTCTTACTACAACCACTTGCTTGCAGTTAAAAGTAAAAAAAAAAGCATTTCTGAAACACACCACATTACTTGCACTTTTTGAAGTCTTGTGATTGTGTTGTCTACAAAGATAAATCCTGGGGACCTGGAAGGTCACTGTGACAAAGCTGAACGTGCCTGAGTCTCTTGGGGTGGGCAGCACATCAGTAGCTGTGCTCATAATCTAAATTCATTTCATGACTGCAGAAATACCAGAATGCAACACGGGACAAAGGAATTATGCTGCAAGAAGAGATGGGCCTGAATCCCTTGGTAGCAGTGAATTAGGAGGCACTTTCACATGAGTTCATGTCTGAAAAGCTGCTGGTTTTCACTGGCAATAACAAAACAGGGGCTTGGGGCAGGGAATGGAGAGCTGGGCAGGGTTAGAAATCTAGACCTTCAAGTGTGGCTCCAAACCACAAGCCAGATAATGACCGTGACCCATTTGTGTCAAGGGTAAATGGTGACTTACAATAGCACCTGTTGAATTGCCTTTGATTTTCCATTAACTAAATACCCATGTGGAGGTATATGCCTGTGGAAGGCTGAGGAAAAGACAAAGCTATAGTATTTTATGGGTAGTTTTTAAAAATGGCAACTCCAAAAGAATGCATGCTATTATTTTTATTTGCTTTTAGGTTCTGATGATTCCTCTAATATACAGAGCTTTAAAATGGAATAAATGTTATATGCAAAATTGCATATATCAAATTTTGAAAATGTGACTTAAACTGCTCCTTTGCATATTTCACTTCTATGAAGAAGAAAAAAATTCTGCTGGAATGGAGGGTGACATAACAGACTGCAGACAATATTGATAATGTTGTTTAAGATGATATGATAAACAGTAGACACAAATAAGACTGAGTTTCCATACAAAGTAAGAATATTAATTGAACAACTTCCTGCCAATGGTGGAAGTCAACAGATAGTTGAAATAGAAAAGGGAACTAGATTAATTGATTAAATTCTTAACTACTGTATCAGTTTTTGTTAAAATGCATGACAATGATGGTTATTAATTTGAGAATTTTAAATGAAAGCTTCCATCCGAATATCTTTAATCCCTTGGGCAACCAGCTATGGTCCAAATTCCATACAAGTGTAAGACTGAATTTTTCAAGATTAGTGTAGAAGAATTTTTAAGATTTGTTACTTATTTGTGGCTACTGATGCATTTTCTAATGATGCTTTCTCTGTTTTTCTATTCCCCATTATGCCCTAATACATCACCAGAACAGTCTTCTATGGAACATGTAGCGGTTGGACTTGGTGATAGGCACGATTTTGGAGGCTCTTCCTCCTCTCTTCTTGCAAATAAAAGAGACAGACTACTTCCTCTGCTCTCTCTTCCCCACAGAGGTTCCTTAACTTGTGAGGTTTAGCTACAAGACAGGACATCCTGTGTGATTTCAGCAAGTCCATATGGTTCTTGAATGCTTTTCCCAAGGTGAGGATTAGAAAACTTCAAATGCTGCTTGCCGGAGAGAGGAAATCTTGTGTAATACTTTTGTTCTGCTAACATCTATGTAAAGAGCTGCCTGGGAGTTTTGGAATGGAATCTATCATCACTGTAATCCTGTTCTGGAAAATTGTGATGGAGACAGCACAGGCAGTGATGTCATTGGCTGTCTGACACAGTCATTGCCCACAGCAAACTCATCTCCTCACCGAACTTTCCTTTGTCTCTGACATTTGAATGCCCAATTGGCAAGCTTATTGGTGGGGCTTTTCTTTTTTTTTTTTTCTCTTTCACAGCTGTGTTAAAATTCAAAACACAGATATATGAGAAAGAGCCTAATACAGAGGAGGGTCTGTTCAACACTCTCCAGACTTCAGAGGAATTTTTGTGCACTTTGCCTTCAGTGTCATATGCAGGAAATTCTTCTTTGGTCCATACAGTGCAATAAACAAACCTCCTGCATATTAGCTTTAGATTTTAGTACTTCTACTCACAGCCTATGGCAAGTGGTAAAACTATGAGAAAGAAGCAGTTTGCTTTATAAGGGTTCTGGCCTACCCCTCGTTGTCACATACACCTATTTTTTAAGGACCTGTCACCATGTAGGGCAGTGGTGGTTCTATGACATCATACAAATATGCTATTTATATACCGTGTGCTAGCAATTAAATTGAACAATTGCATTTAGTTATTATACTTCCCTACCTTTGTAAACGGATCTAGCAGGGACAAGAAATGCTGTGATTTGCATTACTGGGATGTGAGAAGGCAGCCTGTGGATTGCCTGTTTCCTGGGTAAGTTATATGTTGTTATAGACCTTGTTTGTAAGGTAGTGCCGCAGGTTGTGTTTTATGAATTATATATTTGTATTTAGACTACTTTAGATAGTGGGTGAGTTATTGTTTTACAGATTATAACTTTACATAAATGGAGTGTCTTATTTTTAGAGAAGATAATCACAGAATGGCATGATTTTGGTTAAGGCTGTGAATGTTCAGTATTGTCAAAACTTAGCCCAAGGAGATTATGTTTAATGTATCAAGAATACACCTTATCACCATAATAATTACTGCTTCCATGTTATGCACGTAGAGAACCTCCAAAATGTTGAGAGTACTAAAGCTATACATAAAATCAGGCATCTGCATGCATTTCTCAGCTCTCACACCAGTGAGTGTTCCCTGTCTGCATTACAGCTCCATGCCAGGCTGAGACCTGAACACATCTCCATCCACAATTTTCCTTCCTCACCTTTCTTTGCAGGTGCATGAGAGCTGGATGGGAGTGGAAAGTGATGTGCTGAAGTCCCTGACCTGGACAACAGAAGACCTCCAACACATGCCAGATAGTTTTCCTCCAGGGTACTTACTTGACTGATGAGTTGGGTTTTTTGCCTTTTGGACTTAGTTTTCAGGTTTTCTGAGTGTTACTGAAATTTATCACTTTCTTTTGTTTTTCAAGCTGATTCTTCAGTTGTTGGCATGATGTATCTTTGATTAGACCACAGAGTGACACCACCGGTGTGAGGGAGAGAAGCAGGAATGAAATGTGACCCATTGGTACAAAGGGCCTACCTTTTTTCAACTGAAACAAATGCTAATAAATGGACAAACTTCTCCATTCAGTGGCTGAAATAACATGGCTCCTGTGCACAGTGCATAGGCTAACTGTGTTCAGGACCCACAAACAGAGTGTGTCTGCTGTTTTGTTTTAGAGAAAGATGAGTCAGATGGATTGTTCAGATCCACCAGAGCTCCAACCGAGAAGAAGGTCAACAAACATTGCCCTCATCACTGCCAGCACCTTTATCAAAGCAGGACTGACTGTGTTTTGAAATGGACTGTGTAGAGAGGAACGAATATCCATGAAGTCTGTTGGAAACACTGTATTAGATTTCAAGTCTTTACCTTTTTAACCTTCGCATAATTCCTAAAATCTTTTATGGTGGCACTAATTATTTGCTAAAAGCGCCTCTTGGTAACAGATAGGTTTCTTAAACAGCTTTAATTCTGCTTCCACATGGACCAGTGCGTTTTCCTGGTTTGGTTTTGATGCTCTTGGGTAATGCTACATGGTGGGGGGGAAGGGGACCTGAGCTCCCAACTGTGAATCTTCAACACAGAAACTATTAAGGGGTGATAAATCACTGGAGGCCCAACATGTGATTAAAAGCTGTGGCCATCAGCAGTGACCCATTGGGATGGAGGTATCAGTGACAGAGAGCAGGGGGAGGTGTTTGGCGTTCCTGTTTGGAGACCAAACCAGGGCACCAAGTTTTGTTTATGTTTCTCTTCCACCAACTCCTGTGAAATGCCCTCCATCTGTACAGGGAACACACATTGAATCAGGGCAAGGATCTTTGGTATTTCTTGAGTTGTCAAGGCACAAACACTTGAAGGTGATGTGTGAGTAGGATTACCTGGGATTGCAGAGTGGGAACCAAGCACTCACTTCAGGGCTCTATGAATCAACAGTCGGCATCACGCAGTTGTAATTTTAGGTAAGCTTCACACAGAGGCACAGAAGCTGTAAATGTAACTCCTTTCCTCTCAGCTAGTTTCATCCCTAGAAAAACAATTTTTGTTGGACCAGACATGGGGACATCCAGTCTGAGATTCTACTTTGTTCTGGCTTAACAGAAAGCTTGGTTAAATAATAGTAAAATAACGTGACAAAAATCCATTATGACTTGGCCCAGTTTGATATCCATTTTGGAGCATTAACAGTATGTTTTGTTGCTATGCACAAGACAGTGGAGATACGGGAACATGGTTCTGGGGACATGGTTTAGGGATGCTGGGTGGTGCTGGGTTAAGGGCTGGAATATATGATCTTAGAGGTCTTTCCAAATCTTAACAATTCCATGATTCTATTACATAATTCCTATGTGTTATTTTTTAGATCAGCTATTTGCCAATTTGGCAACAAACATTGTGGTAAACTTTATCAGCAAGTACAGAGCACAGTTCTAGTTGCAAAGTGCTGGCAAGACAAAGCAGCAATGAATGAAAAGATGGGTTTGGAAGGCAGTGAAGAGCAGGATGAATGAGAGCTCCAAGCTCTTGTGTGGTGAGAGGTCTAAGTTACATTGGTAGAGAACTGTAGGGCCAGGAGGGAAGAAACTTGGTTTGATAAGTGGAAAAGGTCACATGGAAGGACTCGAGTGGAGGAAAAGTCACAACAGCTTAGCAAATGAGGTGCCTTTGACAACCAAAATTATCTACACTGGTAAGAGGGCTACAGAAACATTCTCTTTTTGAATGCCACATTACTTTGATAGACTCTGCAGCTGCTTAGGAACATCGTTTTTTCCCCATGAATGTATCCTACGATGTGTGAAAGATGGTCTTGCCATGCTTGAAAGTATCATGGACATGTTGTTTTGTGTTTGACCACAGCGAATGCAGATTTTTCCAGAGAAACAGGCAAGAAAGCTCATGTCAAGTAGATGAGAATACACATGAGGACTTCTTCCTATCCCCTGTATGTAGCGGTTGGCTTGAGGCCTGGTTCAGAAGGTTTTATGTTCCTTCCTGTGCTCTTTTTATTAGCTTGGACTGGATAGTTTCAACTGCCTTATAATTCTGAACAACCAAGAAGTATCTCACTGTAAACTTCTTGACTTCTCACCCGCACCAGGGATATCTTAAAAGTTTCACTGTGCTCCAGATAAACAGGTGATTACTGTATAATTGATTCTGCTCAGTAGGACAAATGGGAGTGATACAGGCACACCTTGTAAAGAAAGAACATGACACAAGGAAGTTGGTAATAATTTAATGTAAAAGGAGTCTTAGCAAGTTTGGAAATATTGTGGTTGCCAGATGTGCTCTTCCAGATGTCAGGATTTCCTATTATATGCTTCTTCCGGTCAGGAGAAGTGGTGCCTGTGCGTTAGAGCCTTTGAGACAAGAGAGTTACCCAACCCTGAAGATTAATTCTGTAACTTTTGCTGTGACTGATGCTTGTTATTAGAAAATATTGTGATTAGCTCCTAGCACAATCCTTGGCTCTTCAGACACATGCCGTGCACAGACTTGGAATGGTCCTGCTGGGGTGCTGCTCAGTCAGGGACTTCTAACAGTCCCTGTTGCATCTGGGTAACCCGATAACAGGATACAATCCCAGATGATTCCATACCCTGCTGCTGATCCAATTCTTTCTCCTTGGGCTTCCTTAGAATTGTAGCCAGTGTTTGCAAGCCAGGTATCACCTGCTGCAGAAGGAAGTTTATTGATGTGGTACTGAAACTCAACCAAGTTTTTCTTGTGATGTTGTAGCTTCTTCTATCTAGTTTCTAGGCACAGAACTTCTCCCCAAACTTTCATTTCTGTTCAAGTTACCTTAAGTCACATGGCCTTGGTGCTGTCTAAAACCTAGGAGAGGCCTGGATTTCAGCCATCAATGGGCAAGGTCAATGTTTCGTTGCAGATTGTTTTTGCCAGCTAGAGATGGGCATGTTTTTCCCACAGCCTTCCCTCTGGGAAAAGCAGCAATCCTGGTTTTCACAGGGCAGTTTTGCATCATGCTCATTTTATGGAACCTGAATCTGAGTCGTGAAAAAAGTAAGAAGTGAGGTGAGAGAAGGTAGAAGGGAGGATGGAAAGTCCTTAATACAGCACAGAACTGTTTCATACAGGCCTTGGGCTGTCAATAGCAGAAGTGGAGTACTACTTACAGCAAAAGGACAAGATTTATTCTTAAGACAGTCACTTACACCTGACAGACAACCCTAATAGACAAAATAAATTACTGTAGAAAACCCTTGATAGAAGTAAGAATGACATGCAACTCTCCTGTATCTCAGCTCAGTGCTTTGTCTGCATAACACATTAAATATTTGTTTAAAATCTAATTTGTATCCATGATTACAAATTCACAAATGATGGTTATTAAATACTTTACTTAATAACTATCATATATTGTAGTTTATATTCCAGTATGTTGTAATTTTCTCCAGTAATTTTCTGCTGACAAAGGTAAAAAAAGAAGACTGAAAGGGGCAACAGCATCCTAATACTTTCAGGATCATTGGTCATCCTAATGCATTCCTAAATCCCAATCCATTCCTAAAATATGCTTGTTAAGAAAGAACAAATATAGAGTGTTCCACCTGCATTAGTGGTATAATTTGATAGCTGTGAAGCATCAGCAAATTGGGGAAAATTTCATTTTCCTGGATGTGAACTCATCCCTGCAAAAATTTTGGAAAATATGGGTCAGTCTTGAGGATATCCCTGTAAGTGTGGAGTGTCCTAAAGCTGATCTGTCTTTATGGGACATATATTTAAAATCGTATTTTTGTCCTAAACCTGTGTAAGTCGGAGCACATCTTACATCATGTGAGACACTGAGATAAGTGTGTGAGGACTATGTCCCTTGGCAGAGCCTCCTGTTGCTATTTGGAGCTCTCTATGAGCTCTCATTAATTTGGTTCACATGCCAAAATAAGCCCTCCTGACAACTTGTGGGTTTTCCAGTAAGGCTTGAGCAATGTGGAGAAGTGTTTATGGATTGACTACAATATTATCATGAAAGATATTGCTTATATACTCTCAGCAGCAATCCAATTTGGTATTTCACATTTTGGCCTGGGCTACTGCTGGAAGCACACAGTGCTATCTCTTTTTAGATAGTTATCTGTGGCCACTTCACAATTATTTGGCTTGATAATTTATAGAGAAACTTCTTAATACTCATCTGTTTTAAAAGACAGTCTCTGCTTGTAGTAAATGGTCCTCTAGCTTTCTGTGCTCCCTCCAGCAAAGTGACTCAGCCTGATTATGGGTAAAAAGGCAATGTTGCTGTGAAAACCAGCTTTTTGCACACCAAGAGTGTCAGAGCAGTAGCCTGGAAATGCATTGGGGTCACCATGCAAAGAGGAGACATCTTTAACAATTCTGTTTAATGTGACTTGCCATCAAACAGAAGTAGATGGCAAAGCAGGAAATGATGTCTTTAGGCATGACATGAAATAGTATTGCTGTCAACTTGAATAAGAAAATCTGACTTTTTTTAAGCAACTATGTATTTAAATAGCCTGTAGTGTCAAACAGCCTTTCCTACAGCCCTTTGATAGCTGGCCTAATAATGGCATAAACACTATAAATATCCTAAATCAATAATCCTGTATCACTGCTGAAAGCAGGCATGTTCACATACCAGAGCAGATGGGAAGAAATCAAATAATATTTGTTGTGCCTTTCAGATTGATTTCCTGTTTTTAGTAAGCCAGAGTGTGTCCATATGTTAATCAGATTGCTAAGAAAGATAGCTCAGAGCAGCAGACTTTTTCTTGACCTGCTGGAAGAAGGGGGGACAAGGAAGGGTGGAGGAAGTCCTCCATGGCCCTAAAATATCTGTGGCAGAAACAGTTTCTCCAAATATGATGCAAATGCCTGTGCTTCCCTGACTTTCCTTGGGAAGTGCTGAGTGCAGGAATGAACCTGTTCACTGAGGATTTCTTAATCTATCTCTTCTTTCCTTTTGGGGATTATTTGCTGTGGGGAAAATTTGAGCATCCTAAGGCTGGGCAGAAAGATCCAGGGTCCTAGAGATCTCCCCTGCCTTCCCCTGCCCCTCTGCAGGTCTGTGTGTTCCCCTGCTCCTCCACACTTGCACTAATATGTGGCTATTTCAGCTGCAATGTACCCTTACAGAGACCACAGAGACCAACCATAATGGCTTCCAAATGCACTCCTGAGTTCTGTTATTTTTTTCCTTCAGACAGGGGATTTTAATTAACTTTAACAACAAATAGTTCAGAGATCATTTGTGTGTGCATAAAAACTAGTGATGTATATGGGCAATATGCAACTGCCTGGGAGGAAATGGTGGCACACTTGGTGTTCTGAGCATATTTTCTGTGAAAGTTCTATAAGCTTCAGTTTTATTCTGTTTATAAAATTGATAAAATGTTTGGTATGTCAGTGGGAGGAATATAATTTCAGTGGACATTTAGTCAATACCCATAGTCTGGCAGAAAGCTCCCATGGCAACTGTAGTCCTGCAGGAGTTATTTGTGTATTCATGTCAGTGTGGCACACTTATGTTATCCTAAGCATGAAAATCAACCAAACATACAGAACATATTCTATGTCAAATATAAAAGAAATGCCACAATTCATTGATAATGCCCCAATTTTGTATACATTTAGTGGTTTATGCTGGGCTGATGTGGGTTCATACAAGATGATTCTGGCATCCACAGTGAGCCCCAGTTACCTCTTGAGGTGAAGGTAAACACAACAGGTGAAGCACTGGCTTTGAATTAGGAAACTATTTTCAAAAACCTACCTTTGTGTGTGTTTTTTAGCAGGTTATGGTCTTTGTTCCCATTCTCTTGATGAAGACCAATACTTCCTGCCTTCCAGACTTGAAAAACACACCAAAGTCTGGGATGTGTTCAGATTCCATGGAGACACCTGAAAGAAAATGAGAACATTAAGGATTGCTTTGTTTCCAACCCTGATTTATGTTGCTTGCTGTTGGAAGCATGAAGGTGAAGGAATGAGATGAGAATGAAGCTTTCCTGTGTTCAGTGTGCACTGACTGTGCTTGGGAAGGATCTAGGATGTCCAAATGCGGCGAGGACCAGAGCTAATAATTCCTTATATTTCTGAAGTCAAAACACAAAACCAGAAGACCACCCCTTCCTGTTGTGCCTTTTATTATTAGCAAAGACAAGTAATTTTTTTGGAAGAGGAAGAATGATTTTATAGAGCTGGGAGCCAGATGATCTCACTTCTAATCCTGGTGTTGACACAGATTTTCCTGTGTGACCTTGGCAAAACCTCATGCTACATTCCAGCTTCCAATCAGTAAAATGCAACAATCATTCTTTGTTATCTCTGAGGAGCACTCTGCAGTTAATGCATGGCTGCAACACAGATTTTGGCACATCTTTTGGTTGCTTGAAGATGGTATTTTCATATCTAGTGGTTTTTTGGTGGTGTTCCTATAAAAGCATTTAAACAGGTTAGGTCTTAACTCCTGTGGCAGTTTGGGAGCTCTGTTTTTGTCTCCCACTCATTGTAGCTTAATCCCTTTGAAAGTTTTGTCATAGACTGATGTGCTGGAGTAGTAGAAAAGCTCTAGAAAGAGATCAAACCCTTAAGAATATTTTAGCGTTTCCATTAAGAGAAATAAGCAGATGTAACCAAGTCAAAGTTGTTAAAATATCTTAAAGACACTTTTCTAAAATATGTAATCAACTAACCCTCTTGGTTAAGAACCAAACTGCATCTCCATGCTTGTGCTGTCTAATTCCATCCTGCTGCTGCTGCTGGTACTCAGAAAAGGGACACATTTTCTTCCCCCATCCTTTCTGCCATGATCTGCCATTTTATATATGCCATCATGTCATCAGTACTGTGTTTTCTCACACCTCCCCTTCATTACCTGTCATTTCCTCACACCCCAGAACACCCCCAGTACAGTTTCTGGGTATTGCTGCCTCGCCTGACCATGGTTTGCAGGAGCTGGGTGACATGTGCCACTGCCAGTGTTTGTGCTCCCTGCAGCATGCAGTTCATGCCAACTCAGCTGTTCCATGGCAACCCGTGGGAATCCTGCAGATACTTTTCCTGACTACTACTTTAGGTAGGCCATGGTGTTCTCTGGAGTACTTGGGGTGTAACATTTTCCAAAAGGTAAATTTTTAATACCTACTGTTTTCCTTTGTCATGAGTGGAAAACATTCATAGTGGATCTGAAGGTCAGTGCATTCTTATCACTGAACCCTCTGTTTGGTAACTCATGTTTGCCTCAACAAAGATCAAAACATTTTGCAGAAGCCACTGAAAAATGAGTAAGGGAGAAGGCAGAGATAAAATGACATGTCTGAGGACATGGAACAGTTCAATGCCTGAATCAGGAGGAGGTTGCAGAGCCGTTCAACACCTGATTCAGGAGCAGGTTGCAGACCTCCTGATATAAACTTAGTGCTTAACCACCCATTTATATCAGCTTCCAAATATCCAAAGTCTTTATCCAGATCCTTACTGTGTGTATAGCTGGGCTATAGGGACTTCTCCTTTTTCTTTTTCCAAATGATCACCATTTAAAAATCATCCTCAATATTTTTTTATTCCTTTCATTTACTTGGAATGTGCTTAGCTGCATATCTGATTCATAGTAGAGAAAGGTACTGTAATTTCTATTTTGTTGTCAGATCCATTTGTCAGTGTGTGTGGTTCGTTTGAAAGCAAATAAAAAGTAATCCAGTTAGACTATATTTAAATACATCCAGTAGGAACAATTATTTCAAGTGCTTCTGCTTCTGACATTCATCATGCTGGTAAAGAACACAAAGATGCATATAAAAAATAGGAGCATTGAACTTGAGTGGTGCTTCAAAGGCATAAGAATATCTACTGCATTACATAATATTATGTGGTTAAAAAGTGACTAACAGGTCTTGATGATGGCCATTAATGTTTGTGTTAAATAAAGAGGGTCCAATAAAGGCACCTAAAAAGGTTACCAAATATTACAAAGAGTTGCTTTGCTGTTTGCATTAGCAAATATTTTAGGTGGAGGGAGAAAATCATTAAGTGTTGGCTGTTAAACCTGGGTAAATGTAATAGGTTCAATTATGTTATGTGACAATGCATTTGTTCTGCTTTGTCTTGGGTTAGTTAGAATTTAAGCTTTTCCCCTTCAGATTTATTCAGATGGTTAAGTGGCTGCTGAGAAGCTGGAACCTTGTCAAACAAACTTGGCTTTAAATTTTAAATTATTTTTAATCAATATGTGAAGAGGCCAAGCTCTGCCATATGTTACTCACTATCCATTAGTTGGTAGTTGGTCATTAAACTCTCACTAAGGTTTCCTAACTGTGACTATTGTGGTGATTTTTTTCCCTCTTTCTCTCTCTGTCTGTGGAGTATGGGCAAAGGGGAGCATTCGTGGCAGATTGCCTTGAGGACAATAAAAACTCTCATGTAGTATGGTTGTTTTTTCAGACACAAACAATAGAGACATTTTGCTATTACCATTTGCCAGCTATCAAGGGGTTTCGAGCCCCCTCCCCCTTGGTGCCTACAACTCAAAACAGATGCAAAATCTTTCTTTTCAGTCCGCTTGAAATGACCTGTGGTGGTGCAGTGTCATTTAGAGGAGAAATTATCGGAGTGAGAGTGGCTGGTAACAATAGGGGCCTTGTGCCAGGCACATGACAGAACAGTGAGGGGGCTGTTGGTGACTTTATTGGGGAGGAGAACGGGGGTCTGGCAGGTGCTGCCATTGTTAAAGGTCTCTGCTCCTAGACAGTGGTCACAGATGAGTTCATGTCATTTTGTTCGAGCTCTTTACGCTGGGTTCAGTGATGTGACACTGGTCAAGTAGCCGATCCAACTTTTCTGATCTCCTCAACATGGTCCCTTCTGCAACATAACCCTTTATTGCTGAGATGTGTCAACATGCTTCTAGGCCATATGGCTTCAAGCTAGAGTAACTTTTATGCTGTCTGAAAGGGACATAATAACTTACTGTTTGCTCTCTCCAGTACTGATCCTGGCACTGTTCTGGGGAGACGTCATCCAGAAAACCAATTACAGTGTATTGATACAAAATAGATCCATTGGTTTAATGCTGAATTTGACAACAACAGAGACTGTTGGTCACAAGCCGAAAGCTCTGACTGACTATATTTAAATGTGAGCTCTCAGTGTTTTCCTTTTTATACACAGAACAGTGCCAGGTTCTGGTGGTGGGATTGCAGACTAACAAGCCAGGGTGAAGAAGTTTAAATTTTCCTGCACTTAAAAGAATAGCATGAGTGATGTTAAGTATGAAAGGTTAAACACATCGATGTAAATGTATTAGTGCATTAATCTTACCCATGCTGCCCCTTTTCTCAAAGCACCAGGCCACACTATAATAGCTACATCTGCTTCTGTTGTACACATTGTTTAGTTCTAGTTTTTTGGCTCAGAGAATAGAAACTGGTCTTTCTGTGGGGAAACAAAGAATTTGTTTTTGTAAATTGCCTTTTTTTTTTCTGAATAAATAATGAAAAACCTGGCAGATTGAACAGATCAGCCATATGGAAACTGGCAAATTTTAGTCTGCTAAGGATAATTAAACATGGATGTTATGTAATCTAATGGGATATATGTTTGTGGTACAGGGGAGGACCAAAGAGACACAAAATGAAGAGATGGTGCTCAGAAAGAAAAATTACACCTTTAGGGTTTGAACTGCTGTCAGACAAGAGATGGAAGTGTTTTTGGAAGTGGTTTTAATAGGCTTGGGGGAGACAGATCTCATCAAAATGGTGGTTGTACACCCAAAATTGGCAGGCAATTTTGTACATTCCACCTAAGCAGTAGCTTTCTGTTAATGAACACCACAGAGTAGTGCTGATACCTCAAGAGCTTGAACGAAGACGTGGTAAAAATATGTGGAGGAACTCTGACAATGTAAAACCATTTACAGTGTTGATAAATATTATTGCTCTTATTAAACATTTGCCTACTTTTTGATGGTCAATATATAACATAAAAAAAATCAATTTTCAAGCAAAGACCTTGAAAATTTGCCACTGAAATGGACCTATGAATGTGTCTTATTGAAAAAAATAGCATATATGAATTACTGTAATCACATCAGATACAGATCCAAACCTTAAAAATAACCAAGAAAGATAACTTTGCAGGAAAAGAGAACTGTGTAACTCTTGCTATGGACAATGCTATATGAAGTATTGCAGCCCTTTTGAGATGAGAGTCTTCATAAAACACCATTGTGAGAAGCCTTTTGAATCCCATCTCTTTTGCTGAAACCCTAAAAATTTACCATATTTTATCATAAATTTTAAATGTCTCTTTACAGAGTCTTCTTGAAACCTGGTGAGGTCTTACATTAGGATGAACAGATAGCACAGAAAGGAGGTGGTTTCAGGAGTAAATTTTGGAGTATGAGTTAGGAATATATTAGGCAAAGGCAATAGGGTTTACAGGAATGCTCAATATCAGTGTAACGGGAAATTAGTATGCAACTAACCTTGCCAAATGCTCCACAAACAAACAAACAAGCACACACTTCCCACATCACTCCCCAAAAATAGCATACAGAAAAGCAAACTGAAATCAAATCTAAGGGGGAAGAAAGGATGGTGTATGGAAATGTGATTTGCTAAAGGGTATCATCAAGCTTTCCAAACTGTGCTATCTGGAATTCTTAGATGAGGGAGAAGGAGTCCCATCTCTGCGGGCGTACTCGCTCGCATTCTGACCTCTTAATGGACTAAACCTCTGGTTTCTCAGAAGCAGTAAAAGGGAAGAGGTGACTTCCCAGACCTGGAGACATTTTCATTGGGTTCAGGAGTGCACTCTGACCCTATGCATGGCAGAGCCAAAACCACAGAAGAAGATGATGGTGCACCCACACCGAGCTGAAAACTCTACGCCACCCCAACTGTGTGACAGCAGTTCCTGCAGTCCAAGAATCCTCTCCCTCCAGACAGATGCCACTTGCAGCTTGACAGAGCCTTGGAACAGACGCTGCTACTGCTGCGCACACAAACCACTGTAAACCAGAAAATGCCAAACCCAAGCTGTCAGGCATGTTGAATTGGCTCCACCTGTGTGGATATAATTTGCTGCAGTATTGGGTGGTTTTTCTACAGGGCCTCTGCTTTATTTAGCTGATAAGGCTCAGGAATGACCTTGACCTGAACACAGAGGACGTAGAATTGCAGCCTGACCAGTTGGAAGGTGACTAATAAATGAGGGGACTAGAGGCTCACTAGTGGGATAGATGACTTTTTTCATGCAGATCTTTTCATAAAGGAAGTTTAAATGTGTGGCCAACCTTAATTCTGATTTTCCAGGCTTTCTGAATTTTGGTAACTTGATCTTGCCATCCTTTGCCCATCTCTGTTTTTAGACGTTTCCATAAGTTAGTCTCTAGCCCTTACATTTAAAAACCCCCAAACTACAGATGTAATTAAAACTCTGACCTATTGTAGCCTGAGACAAGCCCAGGTACAAAACCTGTCTTGAAGTTTTAAATGCAGTGCAGAGATGAGTGAGGTTGCAGAGATTCTGGTCATACCAGTGATTTGTAGTGTGTGTACATGCACACACGTGAACACACACACAACCCCCAGGTTTGCAGGTGTTTATCCACAGCAGGGAACCTCCAAGACTGGCTATGATGGGAACAGCATTACAGTTTCCTTGGGACAATTTGCCAACTGTCCATGTTACAGCTTCTCCTTCAGCCCATGTTCTCTAATCCATCCCAGTTCTGACAGTTCCCAACTCTAGCTTGTCACCCTAAATGTTCTGGTAGAGTCTCCTTAGCCTGAGTCCTAGGACTGTCTCATGGCTCAGTCTCAGCATATCTTCTGTATTCTCAGTTTGTGTCTGTCTGGCATGTCTGCATCCAAAACACCCCCACACAGAGTTAGTTGCAGGTACTGTGTTTGAACTGGGGGCCAAGTGTATCTCAGTCTGTTCTCCAGCTCCAATTGCTCATAATCGCTTTTCCCAAACAATTGCCCTCTATCTCAGGGTCTTCTCAATATTCTTAGTACTGTCAGTAGCCTTTGTAATAAATAACCTACATAATAAATTCAGCTTCATAATGCGGTTACCAGACCTACCTGATAGCACGTGTTTGGAAACAGGTCATCTTAAGAGTTTTTCTCCATGGCAGGGTCATGTATCTCAGAGATAATGGTGGCAGATTAAGGTCCATCTCACCAGTCTGAGTGCACTGAAATCATCCCCAGGGCTTGTGAAGCTGTGAGTATTTTGACAGTACTCAATAATCTCCCCTTATTTTAAAGCAGAAAACAGTCATGAGGCTGAAGGATAATACAGTTTACTTTCAGGGATTCCATTTACACGAATTTTGGGGGTTTTTTGTTGTTGTTAATTACATTCCCATTACTTTCCTTAGAACAGAGATTATATACATGAGGTGGAGTCACCTGTGATTTCCTCTTTGCCATTCAGTAGACTTGGTTTCTGTGGGGAAATAATGTAATATACAAGGAACATATAGTAGTACACCTATAAAATTATTTCTCTCCATTTTTTAATATAAAATCTTGCAATGGTAATGAATTTATTTATTTTATAATTATTATTTTTTTGGCTCCAGGGTTTATTGAAAGCGTAACACCAGTCAAATGACATGGTACTTGGTGTGATACCCTGGTGTGATGCTATATTTGAACTGTTGTGTTTGACACAGCAAAAGCCACAATTGGCACAACTCATTAACTGCTAACAGTAACTATGAGATATAAATTGTAGTTGTCGTATAAATAATATTAGTTATTTAGTATCTTTCCAGAACCCTGACTAGGTGTTTGGAAGAAACAAAGAAATTCCTTCAAAACCTGTGTGCAAAGTTAATTCAAGAGGAGGCACTGGCATACAAATAAATTACTTAAAAATCTGCATTGATTATTTATTCCTAACTACTTTAGCCTGATTATTTTGTGCCTCACCTACCTCTCTGGGAGTGAAGTCAGAAGTTATAGACATGATTGTATGCATGTTGTTCAAATTTGTGTTTGTAAATACTGTAGGTATGTGTTTTGGTACAGTTCACTCGGAACATTAAGGTTTGCTTATCTCAGTAGAACAAATAAAATGAGAATTTACTTGGAAAATCTTAAATCTCTCTCTTAAAAATACCTAGCCTGGAAATGGTTATCCTAGAAGTTATCTTTTCAGAACAAGACCTAAGTCCGAAAATTAGCAAAGTATAACCTTATCTGTAGGGTAACAAAACATGATCAAAACCAAACATGTCAGCAGTCTGCACAGTATGGTGTGACAAAGTCAAAGAGGGCTTTGTATAGCAAGAAGCATCAGGCTTTTTCTCTGGTAGGCAGGAATTAGTACTGAAGAAGATAAAATTATGTCTTCTTTTTTGCAATCTAACTTCCTTTCTTTTGCATGCACCATCCAAAACCAAAAATATAAAATAAAGGCAGACTTTCTTGTGTTAGAAAAAGCAAAACTATGTTCTTTTGTATGTGATTACAATGCCGATGTGTGATTAAATAGGTAGGATAGGTAACTATGAGGAGCCATAAGTGGAAACAGCCCCTGGAGATCTGCTTTCACACGAGAGCCACCACTGATGTCTTGCTGAAGAGAGAATCGGATAACTCACTTGCAACATGTTTGTTCAAAAGGAGAATTAGAAATACAGAGTAGCCATGAAATTAATACACTGAACATGGGAAAAAAATGCTGAAGAACAACCTTGCAGGAATGCAGGGATGTGATGTCGTGACTGTTAGGGAAAGGGGAGAAGTTCATGGATAAGCCAGAGTCAGATTGTGCTGCCCAAGGCTTGTCTAATGAAGAGACAAGATGCTACAACGTGATGTTCAGAGAATCACAGAATCTGCTGAGTTGGAAGGAACTCATCAGGATCATCAAGTCCAACTCCTGGCCCTACCCAGGACACCCCAACAACCCCACAATGCGCCTGAGAGCATTGTCCAAACACTTCTGGAGCTCTGGCCCACCAGGCAGAAGTTGCTGCTTTCTTCAGGGCAAAGCATCTCTGCAAGATACAGGGCTGCCAGTGGAGTGTGCAGAGCGTGGTGTCAGCTCTGAGGCATTAATGTGTACCGTTGCCACTGCATACCCAACACCTTCAGACACTGAGAAGTCTTGCTTTTTCTTCTTAGTAACAGCAATGTAAATTATGGGTAAACTCTTCAAAGCCTGCTGATATGAGAGCTGAAACTGTCCTACAAATATCTTGGTTTTATTTTACAGTGTCAGGGTAAGCTCTCTGTCTTCTGTTGACAATGACAAGGGCTTAGCTGGTTCTCTGTCAAGTGCTCATGGGGGATTTTTTCCCTGCAGTTGCATCTTGTTTTTCTGAGAAATAAAACTGTATAAATGAAATGGAGGGGACAAAAAGAAAGCAGGCCGCAGCCAAAGCTCAAGGAAAAGCATACAATTAGTCAATTACTGCCAGTGTCAGGATATAAGGCAGATATTTAAAATGGCTTGATTTATTAGAAAAAAATCCTAAGGAATTACTATTAATACAGCCGATCAACTATTTTTAAAGACTGTTTTTGTAGCTGAAGGGGAAGAACAGTGGGTCTTTTATTATGACAGGCAAGCTGTCCTGGGAATACTCTCTCCCTCCTCTGCTTGGTGCAGAGTACGTTTGAAGCGATGATAACAGCAAGGAGCATATCATAGCTTTATGATCACTCATCAGCTTTGGGGAGCCTGTGAAATGAAAGGCCCCCAGACCAGCCAGGGTTGAAAGGTTGAGGCTATAACCAGAGTTTTTGTTCCTGAGACGGCCAGAGCCTTTACTGAGCAAGAGACAACTGTGAATAGATGATGGGAATCTTTGCTTTGTTGCTGCTCCCTGGTTTAAGGATACTCTTGTCCTCCTTCTGCCCCTTCTGTATTTGACAAGCTTGCTTTCAGCAGATATGACAGGTACTGGTGGGGGTCACTGGCCCAATTCCACATTCCACACTTGGCTTGCTCCAAGTTCACTGGCCTGAACTAATATCTCCAATGGAGGTCATACTACTGAACATTATGAGTTTTTATATATTAAACATGCATTAGTGGTTTTACCCTTCTTATCTGACAGCTGTAGAAAAATAAAGAAAATTCAGTTTGAACTTTAAAAAGCAGGGCTTAATTTGTGTCTGCTACTTTTGTTCCTCCCCTTTCTTCATTTGTCAATTGCAAAGCTCAAGGGAGATAATAAAATGGAGGAGCTGCTACTTTATACTTCCACGTGCTTCCTAGTGCCTGTGCCTTACTGGGTGAGCTAAATCTAAAACTAGGAAAAGAGTTTTCAGATGGAAATTTGATTAAACAATACAATCATCTGTCTCACAATCTGTTTTTTTATAAGGAAAGTATTTTTTTTTCCAGGGGGAATTTTCATTCAGAGGGTTTTGTGTGAAAAGGCAGATGTCATGAATACTGATGGGAAGGGCTCAATGTTTTGTTATTTCTATATAACAAAGACAAAATGCTTTAATAAAATCAGAAAACACAGATGTTACTTTGAGTATATTTTACATCATCTACTTTTCTTTTCTTTTTTTTTAAGTTGGGAACAATCCCTCCCTCAGACTGACAATAGCAGCTCATGACAGACAAAATTAGCAGCTGGAAACTTGACCAAAAGTTTAGGCTTTTTAGTATGTTGTTATTGTTTGGAATTTTCTCAGATGGTGAAAGGCACACTTGAAGGAAGAGGAATGGATGAACTGAAAGCCTTTATTTCTCCCTCTCAGTATAGTTTATATAGCTTGACTGAGGTTTAGTTTTTATAAACAATTTAAAATGGGAAAATGTACAATTCTTCATTTAGAAATCAGCCTATTGTGTTTTTCTTTTTTTTTTGTGTGAGGACTTCAGAGAGAAGTTCATGTGGTTTGATAAAATATACTTTTTATACTCATTTAAAAGCATCACATTTTTATTTTTAAAAAATCAGTTTCTGTATGTCAGTGAAAAAGCAACATCTATCCATTTTTCCTAAGTAATTTCTGTTTCTGGGGAGGAAGGAATTGATACTGGAGATACCTCTTTACCCACAGTCATGACTAAATGAATGAAGTGAATTAATTTACTGTTTGCTCAGTAATTTTGAGGTATTCTTGTTGTTTGAAATTCTGTGCATTTTTGAGCGGCAAAGACAGCTATTAGAACCTTTCCAGGGTCCAGGAAAAAAAAATCTTCTGGTATGACAATGTCTCTTTTATTTTCTGTGCTTAGTCCCTGATCTTAGAGAGGGACATCACCAGGATTTCCCTCAGAGTGCCTGGAGCTGGGAAGGGGCCATGGTTTGGGATCATCCCCAAGCCGCCTTTCCCCAAGACCAGGAAACCACATCTCCCGAAAAGTGTATGTAATCCATACACTTTGTATGATATTTAAATGTTTCTGAACACAGTGGAGGAGCGAATCTGCAGATTGCACCTCTTCATGAGACCTAACACAGACCTGTTCAGTGCCAGTTTGAGGGCAACTGGGGTTCTGTTGGTTTCCATGAGCTTTTGCTGCATCTTGGAGCTCTGACGGATCTGTACTTTATAACAATGGCTACTTCAGAGCAGAGCTACCTTTTACCTTAAGAAATGAGGTTTTGTCTTCCAGAATAATGGATTTAGAGGCAGGATTTTACTATTTTCTTGGCTTTGCCACAGGTATGTCTCTCCTTTGTTCAAGCTGCCTGGGAATTTTCTAACAGAACGCTTCTTCTCAGGATTGCTGGGGGATCAGTCATTGCCTGGACAGCATATCTATAAATGCTTATGCTCACTTTTGTTCTTTCTGGGTGTAAGCTCTTCAGAAAACATACTTCTGCATTCATGTTGCCTTTAAGGAATTGGGGGAAATACTGGGAAAATCCACCTGCCAACACTGAAAGGCAATATTATGGCCAAACCCAAGTACTGGGATTTGGGAGATTCAGCTTCTATTTTTTTAATCATGTGGGTTAAAATGTTCTGTAAGTAAATGGTAATGAAAAGGAATGCTTTGAAATGATTTAGCTTTATTGCGGAACAGTCACGAGACCTACTGAATGCATCTGAACAAAAAATGTGGCTAACAAATGATGGTGCTATGGGAAGGGATCACAGAGTAAAAGAGACAAAACCACTGTTCTCATTCCATTGAAAGGGTAAATTATTGTCATATTCTTATGTCAAACTGCCTATCTTGTAAACATTCCCTCTCAAAGGGGATATATTACCTGGGGTAGATATAAATAAAAAATAACTGGATCTGATTTGAAAGAATGTTCCCTGAAATATTGTGTGATCTCTAGTGTGCAAGTGCTGGACTAAGGGGGAGCTGATTGCAGTGGCAGAAAATAATATGTGTTCTAGGCCTATCTTAATCTACGTAATAGAGTTAGTAAAGGATCACTTTAGTAAGGCAAAATGATTTCTTACTCTGGAAATTGTGAGATTTCTTTATTTAAATATAATTTTCTTTCTTGGACTTTCTGGAAACTTGTTCCCAAACTAATTGTGTAGTGTTGTTTCGTATGTAAATATTATTACTGCCTACTGTATTAGTGCAGGATAATTGAGCTGACTAAATCTTTCTATTTCACAGTATTAATCCAACTCTTAATATGCAGTAGAGTTGTGGCTGAGACCCCAGTCTTAATGGTGAAAGTAAGGGGACTAGTCAGCTGTGTGTCTTGTATCCACAACTGGAAAACTCAATTTTCAAGGACTGCCCTTTTTTTTGTGGACCTCTGAGAGGATTTGGAACAGGATTGTCCACAGACGAGCAGAATTCAGGAGTGGCAGAGGGAGAGAAAGGAGCTTTGGGAGAAAAGCAAGACAAGGAAAGTATTTTGCCCAGGAAAACATCTTATATGCAGGAAGTACAGTACTAGGTACTGTGAGACACCCAGTGCTGAGGTTTCTGGCCTTTACGAAGCGTGTTTATAATAAAGACCATCCCTTCTCATTTCCATGTGGAAGTATTGCTTCACACTTGGAACTGCGCAGGAGTGAACAGAGAAGAGCCTAATTAAAGTTTCAGGGATTTCTTTATACCAGAGCAAATGTTAGTTTAATGATACAGTTACAAGTTACAAAGAAATTGGAGCAGACGACCCAAATTTTATACATTTTTGGCAAAGTAAGTGGGAAACTATGTGCTGAAGTGAGGTCAACAGATGGAGGAAGAGAGGTACAGGAGGGGAAGAAAGCTACACACCCATGTACAAAATCAAAAAAGCCCCTCAAAGCCCAGTCAAACAAACAGAAAGAACTAAACAGACAAACCTTGGAAGAAACAGATTTTTAAACAAAGTTTGCCGAATAAGCAAATTTTTTTTTTTCTCCCCTGAGAGCAGATGCAAAGTGCCTTTTCAGTTAATTTTGGATCGAAATAAGTGAACACATGCTGGGCTTTAATAAATCTTGGCACAACCATAATAGGCAAACTCAGACCTTGACGAGTAATTCTGTGTTGGAGTTTGGGGATGCCCACCAAGCCTCTCTGTGTCTTTCCTCTTCTCTAAAATTTTCAGTGATATGGAGAGGCCTGTTTTCTCCACCTTACACAAGGACACAACCAGGGCAGGTAGGTGATCTTCATATCATCTAGAGAGTACCTGGTGTCTCAAAATCTGCTATTCTGAATATGGGGCTGAGAGTCAGAACTCAACAGTTCAAAATCTTCACCCTCCTCACCCTCTCATGGTTCTGCTGACTGACACTGGGCAAAAACTTTCTGCTTTTAAAATTCTTACTTAACCTTTCTTAAATTTATTCTCAGGAATTCAGCTTCTAAGTTTCCTTCTTGAATTCCTTCTTCAGCTGCAAAGTAATCTGGTTTTCATAAATGCAAGAATTGATGCAAACCTCTTTGAATCTTTGTGAATCTTTGTGTTCCCTTTTATGAAACGGGATAATGCAGTCACTGACACTTTAATCCACTCCTTCTATTCTGGGTCATTATTTTCTTTGCTTTGAAAAGGCCTGGTGATGTTTCATAATAAGTTTGCATAACCATGTAGTTCTGTCTCTGGATTTGCTATCCTCTCTTCTCAACCTCCCAGCATTGTGTTGTCTATTGTTTATGCTGATTATTACTTTTTTTTTTTCCCCTCTTCATGGTAGGGATCAGAAGTGAAAATCTTAGCTCTGTCAAAACCAGTGGAAACAATTGCAGACTTTAAGAGGATCAGGATTTTATCCTAATCAGGCTCTTATAACTGTATCTAACAAGGACAGAGTGCACAGGGGAATATTATCCTTTCTTGCAGATGTACTGACACTGGTGAGCCTTACGACACATCACATATTTATACAAAGCCCTAAAGTTTAGTAAAATATACAGTTGGCAAATTTCTGCCAGTCTCTTTTTTCTGGGCTGACAAAATATTTTTGGAGAACAGTTTTAACACAGAGAATAGGTTTAACATCTAAATTTCATGGCTCTGGCAGAAGCTGGATTTTGTACAAATTCTGTGATACAGAAATCAAAGCTCTCGAGATCACAGGCAGTGCAAACAAAGAATGTCTGATGCATGACTCTTCCAGGTGCACTACTGTGCTTTCCAGAAAAGGCTAGCAAAATTCTGTCTATTGGATGAGTGCCCTACAATGCTCTGCAGCTGACCTTGCAGGTAATACTGAAAGAGGGGTTGCCTTGCTTGGAGGGAGGATTTTTTCTTGGCTAAATGTTCTGCTTTGCTGTACAGTCGTGGCTTAGCTTTTCCTTAATGCTATTTTTGTATGAGATAATAGTCTACTCTGCTTGAATACCTGTGGAAAATGTCCGGACACCTCTTCTCTTGGAGTAACTGCATTGATGTCCATGTTCATACTTGTTGGAGATGAATGTTTTGATCTAGATGTAGGTGTATAAAAAGCACGAGTTGCCACAGGCTCTGTGGCACAGGCAGAATATGCTCTCAAATGGAAGATATTTTTCCATCCCCAGAATCCTGGGAAAGCACCATGAAATTCATGTCTCTGGAAACTATTTTGTTAATATGCACTACAAAGTTACAAGTGTGAGCTTGTGTCATGGAAAGACTGGTCTTCTCAGTTAGTGCAGTTAACTGAACCGCATTAATTTTGTTAGTGTAGATTACATTGGTCTTGAACCTTTTGTCTCAGCCCTTTGACCATAGATGATGTGTCAGGCTCTACATAAAGCATTTCCTTCAAACAGGATAACACCAGGACCTTGGTGAGAACTGAGAGGAAAAACTGCTGCTCAGTTTCTCCTTATTTTAAAGCTGACAGAGAGCACATATGATTTGTGAGTCTGTGTGTGTGAATGGTTATTAGGTTGTGACAGAGAATATAGTAATCTGAAGGTTTTTAAGACTAAAACCAAAGCATTTGAGAGTCCTGAATTCTTCCTATTCCTTTTTGGTTGAAAAAGGGAATTGTAAAATGTTCTTTGCAAGCAGCAAAATAGCTCTAATGCAGTCTCGGGAACTCACATTAGACTGTGTATTTCTGAAGTGGCCTTTAACCCCCAGAAGTTTCCTACTGAGATTAGTCACAAAAAAGTTAATTACTCATTTCTAGGCCAAAAATACATGAATTGCCTGAAACTTAAATAGTTATGTTTACCTTAATTAATAGACTGAGTCAACAGAAATTAAATACTGCCTTCTCTGACTGTGATCTATTTGTGTTGGGTAAAAGTCCAAGTGTACTTGACTATCTGCACTATTTGTAACCTATAATCAATTTTATATTTTGGGCATTGTCTGTTTAATGTGGGCAACTGCTTGTTTGGTTTTCATTGAAAGGGTTCATTTAAGACTTGTTTTCATGCTGTATTTTTGGCATACTGACACAGAGGTCAGATATTCATTCCCATGAAATATTGGCAACCGATGAAATTAAATGCAAATTTGATTTGCCAGTGATTTTTTGCTCATAATGAACAAAATGGATACAGAAGGCTGTTGAGAGGGATCTAGATCACAGTTCTGATAGTTATGGGAAGTAACTCCCAATACTGCAGAAAAGTCAACCAAAGGTCTGGGCAGCAAACCTGTATTTGGGAAGGAAAATGCCTGGGACATTTTTGGGCTAATGTCTGGAAACCCTCAAGGTGTGATGGTCTAAGTCATGTCTAACAGGTCAGTCCTGGATGTACATCACCATTTGCCATTTTTCTTATTCCATCTCTGGAAAGGTCTGGGCCTTGTGAACCAGAAGGGAAATGCTCTTAATTTTGCTTTTGGGATATCACTTCTTTAGAGATGATGGTACATTTGGCTGTTTATGGGGTTCATTTGTCTCAGAACTTTCTCCTTCACCTTCTGGCTGTGAAGCTGACCATGACCTGCAAATGGAGGGACTTGAAACTCTCTATTCTGTCAGCAAATAAGAATAGCATTCTTTGCTTCTCATTGTCCAAAACTGAACCAGGAACAAATGGAGGCAGCTTCAGGGATGGATTTAAAAAGCACTCAAGCTGTGGCAGTGCTCAGTGGAAGTTATACTTTTAATTATATGCTCGTGATAGTTATGTCTGGGAACACTTCTATGCCTTGCCAGATACTCTGGTACACGGTAGCTGTTCTGTCTTTCCACCAGCAGTTTGCAGAGCTCTGCCAAGTTGTTTCTCTTGTGTTATGAAAGAGATAAAAATAAAATGGGCTGGACCTTGATCAAGAAATGATTTTAGATAGAGCTTGGCAACTGCAACAGACCCTCAGCAAAATTTTCCATTGTACAGTCTCTGTTTTTTCTTGACTAGGCAGGATGATAAATTGCTACTTTCAGGTTGGACATCTTAAAGTGCAGAACAAAAACAGTGACTCTATGGAAAGAAAAAGGGATGCCCAGAGTACTGAGTTTGAGTCAGACTTTCTCATAAAACCAACTTTAGTAACAAAGAGGGAAACCCACCTCAGAGGCATTCACCAAGAAAAGTGAGTTAAATCCTTTCTCCTGAAAAAGAAATGAGCAAAACCTGATTTTTCTTCAGCTTTTCTCTTCCTTGTAGAAATAATTCTACTCTGTCTGATCAACTAGGTCTTTTTTCTTCCAAGTTCACCAAGTCTCTGTTCTCTATTTTTCAGAGGTTAATTTGACAGCAGTAAAATCAATTGCCTGTTTATGTGTATCTTGGTCTCACAGAATAGAAGATGTTAGAAATGGTCCCAAAATGGCAAGCCTTCCCATCTATTTCCTGTCTAAACAAGTCTGTACCAATATTATGAAATATTTCAGAAATGGTTTTGGGGCTTTTACCAGCATTTCCAGAATTATCTAACCAGGTTAAGGGCTTAGATTCCATTGAGTATAATAGGATTTAGGACTCTTGATAACTTCAGATATCCAAGTAGTTATAACCGTTGAGATGGTATTTAGCCCACAAAAATCAATGGGAGCTAAGTATTCAGGATTGCAAAGTATGTTAATCTAGTTACTAAGGCCTCTCCTATCAAACTAGATTAATTATGATTTTGATTGTACTTCTTCAAGCAATTTCCAGTAAGACAAGATCTTGTTGGTGGTGAAATGTATAAAAGGTGAATACAATATTTAAATATTACTTCATGACAATCCTGTGGTGGCTTTTAAATGTCTGCTCTGTGGTGTGATAAAACACTTTCTCCTGCCTGGGTAGGTATCAAAAAGTCTTTGTCCCTTTCCCTGTGGCACACTCCTGTCAAACTTACTGTTCATACAGAGATTTTCTCAGGGTTTGGGTCTAATTGAATAAGAGAGTTTTGCACAATTTCCTGGAGTTAGGAGTTAGAGTGACCATCTGTGGGGTTGAAAGAGTCGTTAACTTTCCATGGTCATTTCCACCCATTGTGTTCCTTTTAGAGCATCCATAAGGATTCCAGTTAGCAAACTCAATGTAATAATGGGTTGGGTTTTTGTGTCAGGGGAACACCTGGCCATTAAGAAGAAAACTGAGGCTTTCAATTTTCTTTTCTTCCCCCCCCCAATGGATCAGTGCAGGACTGTCAGTTGGGAGCAACATTTGGTCACCAGCAATCTGGTACAGGCTGTTCCAAATCCATGACCACAGACTGGAGGATGACGTTGCCTGATCAACCTCCTTCTTCAGGGGAGACAGCTTGGACTGTAGCACAATTTTTTCCATAGGGCTGTAAAATAGCACTTGTATAACTCAAATATCTACTTGGCTATAATTTTAATGGTCTCTTTCTACAGAATTCTCATATAAACCGAGGGGGTTTTTAATGAGTACTTATATCTCATGTGAAATTAGGGTGTCATCAAGCATAATATGAACCAAAATTAATATTTAACTGCAGAGAGATCTTATGTCCTGATTTATTAATTGATTTCATAATTATCTGGCAAATTCAAAGTGAAATAACTTTATTTTTTGTATACTTTGTTGTATTTTCTCTTAAAAAGTAACTTGTTTTTCTTCTTACAGGTCAGACAAATACTTTGCCTGCAGTACTTGTATCACTGATTTTTCTTTCCTCAGGATCTGGTGTGTCAGTTGTCAATTCCAGCTTTATTATGGAATTCTTCTTATCAGTTAATCCTCATGTATATTTTATTTGATTACTCTGATCTTTACTTTTGTCCTAAAATGTTTTTCAGTGTCCTATATTTATAGGAGCTGTATTCTACTTCTCTGACATCTGCATTTCAGGAACAGGATATCCTGCTCTTGCTGGTCTATATTTTCAATGTGGGCTTAAAGTAAGGGAAATATGTTTGCCACTTTCTTTCTACAGCACTTACATTGTTACAAGTGCTCTATGCAAGTGGTACAAAGCCTTTTTTCCTGCCCAAGGGATTTATCATCTTTGGTTTAAAGTAATTTAGCAAGAGGAATCAAAAAATAGTATGGAAAACATGAAGATGAAGTATTCTGTAGCAATTATTTTCTGTGAGTGAGGAGTTTGGATACACACATCTTAGCTAAACCAGAAAGATTTTCTTGCAGGAATTATTATTTTTACTCAAAAACTCTTGTGAATATTATGGAAATGAATAGGGACTGAATTAAGGAACAGGTAATGGTGTTTTGGAGCAGTAGAAAAGCAAGAAATGAAAAAATGTATCCCTTATTTATCAAATTGATTTTGTATGTACCTGTCTTTTTGATGGTTGACTAAATTAACTGTTGACTAAATGCTGTGGGACTTTGAGAAAGTTTCACCTGTGTTAAAGGCCCTTGGTCAAAATATAATTCCCTAAAGCTGAGAGAGGAATAAGATACTGTAGTGCATTATTATCACATCCTTCATATGGAAAAGAAAAGACACTTGTTTTCCCTAATTTGCAATTGGTCTGGCTATTTTTAGATCCCTCATGATAGACTGCCTCTCTTTTGTGTTAAAATATCATGAAGATGACAGTTTTTTTGACTGATCAACCTCTCTAAGTGGCTGCTGTAGTTTTGTAACAAGTGCTTTAAAAATATTTTCTGGATGAGACTGTAAGAAATCAAAAATTCAGAATAAATGAAGACAAGGTTTGATTCAGCTTCTTTGTTTTTGGAACCAAATGCAACTCTTTAATTATTTAACTAGTATTACTAAAGAATATTCAATACTGTTCTCCCTTGTTTCATCTGTAACTTGTGGTAGTTGTTCTCTGAACTGACTGATTTTCTCTGTTGCATAGTATCTGACCCTTAATGCAAACAGAAGACGGAGAGTGAAAGGCTTGTGAGTTTTCAATGTCCTCAATCTTCTGTTGTTACAAGACAACAGGTTCTTTTCCATTTTATTATTGTGTCTTTTTTATTTTTTTTTATTTTTTTTTGCTTGTTTGGTTTTTTTGTTGTTGGGTTTGGGTTTTGTGTGGTTGTTTTTTTTTTGTTTGATTCATGTTCGCTGTCATTAGGCAAACAGCTTTGCATTTCCTTGTCTTCTGTAGAATTTGTGGCCACATACGTTATCAGCTATAAAGAGGCAAGAGCAGGAAAGCTGGTCCTTGACATACCCCGTGGAATTAAAAAACAAAAAGCAAACCATTTCCTATGACTTTGTTCTGCTGGTAATTGCTGTCAGAGGCTGCCAGAAGGAGCAGTGTCTGTCTTCAGGTCAGGATGGTGAACTCTGGTGTCCTGTCATACTAAAGAAAACACAGCTTTTATTTCCTGCAGAGTGAGGTATAGAGGATGTGCTTCTGACAGAGAATCTGCGAGCAAGGTGGTGGCAGGAGGGTGGGCAACACTTATGTCCGAAGGAGATGAGCGCAACCTGCTGTGTTTGAAACAGGCTCTGTAGTTTCTTGTCCTGAATCACAATTTAGAGACTTTCAATTTAAAACTTTAGGTCTGGACTAGTTGCCTGATACTGTGTCACTCTGAGGAAGTGAAAGAATCACTGTCAGAGGGTAAGGAATGACTTAAATACAACAATTTATAAATAGTTTGCAGATTATTGGTGGATAATGTGAATCATTCTTTAGAAATATTTCTTTCCTTATAGAATCATAGAATTGTATAGGTTGGAAAAGACCTCCAAGATCACCAAGTGCTATCTTTTCCCCAGCACTTCCATGTTCATCTACACGGCTTTTAAATACCTCCAGGAATGGGGACACCATCACTGCCTACCTGTTCCAGTGCCGTCTCTAGTGGATACTAACCTGGTAGGTCTGAGAGTTTTGGCTGATGTATACAGCAGGTAAAACTTGGGTAGACACATTTCAGTCACCCCCTTCTTCCAAACCATACTCAGTGAATTTTTCTGTACTTTAGATTTGCAATATATGATACCAAAACAGATAATCTGTATGACAGCTACTAAAGAAAATTAAAAATAACTAATATCAATGTCAAGTACTGCTTGTTACATACCAATACTTTGACAATTGCCAATTATTATAAAAATATTGACTTGTAGATGCTTTTGCTTTCAAGAAAAGGCTCACCAAACTGAATCAGGTTTACTTTGGACCAAAGCACATCAACTGGTGTTTGATTGATTGTCACAAACACAAGTGGGTCTAAACTTGTGAGTTAGACCTTCAGAAAGGATGAGACCGGCTTAGAAACAGCAAGACTCTGTTGTGAATTAGCTCATTTTCTGGGCTTGAAGATTTTTCGGGCTTGAAGATTTTTCAGGCTTTGAAAGCTGTGAGGGGTAGTTATCATAGGGCAAAAGACCAGGATCTACAAGGAAACAGCAGTACCCTCCACCAAAGCTGGGAGAATGTATGTCATTTACAGTTCTAAATGGCTTATGCATAAGCAAGGTCCCTGCCAGGGGAACACTTGGATGACTCAGATCACAGGAGTGACTGCATGGGAAAGGGTCACAAAATTATGCTGTAATTGCTAGTTCTGCAAACCCTATCCAGCCTGAGGGACAGGAAAAGTGACCGAATGTGACTGATCCTACTTTCACCTTAGCTGGAACACTAACAAAGCTCAGGGACAAGAGCATCATGCCACGTACAGCAAGAAAGCACTAGACTAAGTTTATCTTAATGTTTGGGTAATAATAAGAGTAAACTCTGGTTGGTTAAAGCAAGAGGGAGTGGGGAGAGGTGATAGCAATCTTCTCTCCTGCCTGGTTTATACAAGGACTACTTCCTTGTGTACTTCCTTGTTTTCTTGGTTAATGAATTCAAGGCACTTTGTTTCAGTCCTCTTTAATCACTGGTAATGAAGAAATTACTCGCTTTCTTCCACTGCTTGTATGGCATTTATACTTGGGATATTGAACATCCAGCTAATGTTCCATGGCTGATTAGCCTAGTGGCATTAAGGGACAATTTGAACTCATTGGGTTACATTTCTTCCCTCTTCAGGTAGAAAGTCTGCCCTGGGAAGTGACTGACTGCCCTTTTTTACAAAGTATGGTCTTACAGCTGCTCTTTTTGCTCCTAGAAACTGTGTAGTAGCAAAATCCACTCTCCCAGGTCCTTTCCTGTGTGCCCAACAATGCAGAGCGAGATTCCTACAGGGAATGGTGTAAGGTGCTGTGCTGTCTCTTTCAGAAAGATAACGCTGTTTCATATGCCAGCCATCCCTAGAAGAAAGTCATGCTGCTGGGTTTTTCAATGTGGCTGTCTCATGGCTTCCCAACAGTGCAGGGAAAACCCAAGTCGGCCCTGCCTCACTTGTTGGCAGGGTAAGGGAAAGAGTGGGAGAGTGATGGATGCTGTTGGGCTGAGGGAACCTCCCACCAGCTGCTGCTGTCCCATACACACTCATCTCCTCCTCTTACCTTGCTGGGGCTCTGCTGCCATAGAGACATGGCCAGTCAGGGATTTCCCACCCTGTAATACATCTAATAATAGCAACAACACTACCAGCATTATTAGTATTAATCTGTCCATAATAATAGTAATGAAGGCTAAATAAGTAAATTAATACCAAAGAACCTGAGCACTTGTGATAAAATATTGTGCTGCTTTCTGTTTGTTGAAAGTGTTTGAAATTTTCAAGTATTTTGAGTGTGCTTTTAGACTGTGTGTTTAAAGGAAGTTGGTACTTGAATAATACGTTTAGTGAAGTTTTCCTAGTAGACATTCATTCTTCAGTTAGGAATAATGAAGTCACCACCTAGGCTGCCTTTCTCTGGACACACAGCTGCCAGTCAGTAAGTATTGGTGAAGGTCTCTTTTGCATGCCTGTTTTATTAGCTTGTTGTGTGTGACATAAACTGGAAAAAATACAATTCTTATTGCGGGTGTCCATTTTGACAGTGAAGACCAAATGACCACACTTTCAAAGGAAACAAAGAAACAAGTAGATTTAATTTTGTTGGATTTGGAATTTTGGAGGGATTTGTTCGTTTTATTTGTTTGTTTTCTATCACCTAGAAGGTTCAACACAACTGCTATAAAACATGTTGGACTTTAGCGCTCCAGACGGTCGCAGTACAAATGATTTGAAAGAATACGCTGGAGGCCTTAGTCTTAATATAAGAAATAAAAAGTATTTCCAAATTTATTTATGCCAAATTCATTTACTTTCTTTGCTTCAGCAAAGTTTGCTAAACTGGTGCCCAGTCATGCTGGCTCTTGTTTTTCCTGTGTTCTGAACACACCTTTGAAATGCTGGTTCATTTCAGGAAGGACATTCAGCACCCATCAAGTGGGGATGACTTTCAGATAGGTGAATCAGTGGACTTTGAGGGGAATTAATGTGAATTTAAGTCAGTCACACTGATGGTGCAGTGGTTTGTAGCCTCTTATCAGCCTCCGAGACCTTATGGTAAATTCAGGTGCTTTTGTTAAGATAATTCTGTGCACAGATTTTATTATTTTTTCTTCCCACCAAATTCCCCTTTTGGTTATATTTTAAGCCTAAGTTTTCTCTGTTTCAGTTCAGAAATGAGCAGAAAGATGTAGAGGTTTCGGTTGAGTGTGTTGACCCTGTATTTAAACATGAGCTTAACTTTAGGCACAGCACCAGTCTCCATGGTATCAGTAGAGTTACTCATGTGCCTGTGTTTAAGGGGGACTTAAATGCTACAATGAATCTGAACACTGGGCTTGAGTTCTTACATATTAGAAAGTTAACAGGAATTTCCTGGCTGAGGTACTTCAAACTAAAAACCTGGCAAGTTCCTTTTTAATAACCCATACAATTACAGAGGTTTAATATGTTATATAGTTACTTTATCCTGCTGGCCATGTTTTACTGATGTGAAGTCCATGGCTGAATTCCTAAAGAAATAAAATTCCTCTGCCATTTCCTGTTGCTGATAATTTGGGCTCTGTGATCTGGGGGTGATTGGGTACTAGGAGTATGGCATCACTGTGGGGCTACAGTGACTTCCCTGTGCTGGATCAAGTCTCCTTTATTTATTTTTTTTTCTTTTACAATGGGTGAAATGTGTTTAATTTATTGTAGGAAACTCTTAAAGATGCAAGATCCTTTTTAGAGGCTCCTACAATAGCCGTGAAGCACTTATTTAATCCCATTGAATGGAGGGTAGATTTACTAGCTGGGCTAGACATGATTTTTGTTCAGAAGTCATCTCAGAGTACATCGAAATTTAAAGATCTTTACAGGAAACCCAAGGAGAAACAAAAGGAGTAAATTTTAAAAGGAACTTTGTCAAGGAGTTTTAGATGTTAAACAGATAGAAAAACCATGGTGGCTTGACTGAAGTGAGTGTTGGGTTAGCAGAATCGTTCTGATCCGGTGAGACATGCTAATGAGGCACTTTAAATGCAAATTTGATGGAAAAAGGGACAATTTCATACCAAAGTGCAGCAAGGTTACTGAATCAAAGAAGGTACACTTCAGTTCTGCAAAAGGGGACAATGCTCCATTGTCAGATCCTTTTTCTTTTGATTTTAAACATGTTTTAACTACACTATTTACTAGACTGTACAATGTGGCTTGCCCACTGATTGAGAATTTATGACCAGAAACAAACCTGTTAGGGGAAAAAAGAAGAACTGAGTGTGATCCATACTGTAGCTGCAGAAATAGTCTGAATGAACTTAACCTGAGCACGGTGGGGGGTGCACAATATGGTTTTTAAGCCCAGGGGCCTGGGATCTGAGTTCAAATAGAATTTCGTCTTTCAATAACAATCTCAAAAACAAGGGAGAGTGTTTGGAGACATCTGTGGCCTCTCAACCTGTGCTAATATAGATGTCTCAGTTTTGTCTTAAAAAGCCTGCTTCAGAATCATGCCCTGTCAATCCATCCACCGTGCCAAATTCCTCAGATTGCATCATGCCTGAAGTTCACAAACATCTTGTTTTACTTTCAGTCATTAAAGCTGTTTTGGTAAAAAGAAAGGCCAACAACATCAGTACTTGCTCTTGCTGCTGCGAAAAATCATCACGCAAATCTTTCACTTCCATGAAGGAGAATTCAGGCTCCTTAAGGAGATTTATGGAGCAGCTTTTGGGCATGATTACTGAACAAAACCACAATGAAATGGCCTAATTTTTGCCATGCTGTTTGCTAAAAGAATGGACAAAATTCTGTTGCAGCAAAGAACAGACTTCCTTCTCCTCATCTGGTTTAGTAGAATGGCACTGGAGAGCTTATGAAACATGTTCCTCTGTCTTGGCATAACAGAGCCCCAGTTCTCACAGTTATAAGAAATTTCAGTTATGAGCCTTTTTTAATTTCTTTTTTTCCAAACTGGAACTTGCCTGTGGCAATATATCTACTATTTTACATCTTGTGAAAAGTTGCTCAGCTGGGTTCTGAATTTAACTTCCAACTTGTATGGGTTCCCACAGGCACTCCTAGTCAGTCAGAAACCACAGAACTGGCAAAAGGTCACTGAAATAGAGAATGTTAACAGTGCCTTTCTCAGATCTCAAAATGGAATTTATATGAGGTTTGAAAAACTTTTGCTTTAATTGTTCTCCACATTTCTCTGCATTTTATCACTGAGCTTTTAGTTCATATCTTGGTCTAAAAAGGACTGTCCCAATATAAAGATTCTTTTTATACTCCTCAAAATAAAAAATGCATGGTATCTCACTGAGGTGTCTTATATTGCAAAGTCTTTCTGCAGATTTTGGGACAGCACCTATATTGTGCAGGAGAGTATTTTTGTCGATGGCAGTTAAAAAGATCCATAATAAAAGTTATTAGATTTGGTGTCAGCTGGAAAAGATCAGCTGTACCTCTACAAACTCCTGTGATGGTGCAGACTTGCTCATTTTGATTCTGCATAGAAAATTTAAGTTGGATTTTCACATCAGAACTAGTATTATCTACCCTTAATATGAATTTCAAGATTGCATTTGGATGCATGTAGATGCAGTAAGACTTTGTCACTGCACAATTTTCCACACTTCAAATACAATACAGGATATATGTAACATGATTAAAATGAAAAATTTCAGGTTTTATATAAAACTTTTTTTCACCATGGAAAATGCAAAAGTCCAGGTAATAATAATAAAAGGTGAAAACTAGGTGGAAGTAGTACCCAACTGTCCAGTCCTCCTGTGAGCAATGCTGGGATGACTCAGTTTTCTCAGGAATTCTGAGGGTATTTCAGTCCAATACTGAATGGCTCAGCTATTAACAGGCAGAGAAAATACAGGCCCAAGCATTTGAACAGAGAGTTCTAAAGAGTTACAGAGTTATGGTCAGCCCTCTTAAAAATGAATAACAAGAAGAACTAAAATGAGGGTCATAGTAGAACTAACTAATGCAACTAAGCTTGTTTAAATACATATGTTAAAAGCAACTTCCTACTTGCAGTGAGTGACAGAAGAGGAGGAGCTGTGATTGCTTCTGAAACTCTTGTTTCTCATGACTGAGGCCAGGGGCCAAAAAGTGATCTAAAGTCCACAAGCATATTGCTGTTTATGTGGATGGTTATATATGGTCTATAGGGTGGGTATTTCACTCATGTCATGGACAGCTAAAAGTAACATGATAAAAACAGTTGAACCGCTCTGTAGAAGAACAGTTACTGGCTCTGATCATGGGATTTTGTGATGAACATGCTCATTTCTTAGAGGTCTTAGAGGTACAGGCTGAGGCTGCAGTCGTGGAAGAATTGGACAAGTGTAAGATTTATTGGCTGACTTCGTTGTTTAAATGCAGCATGCTCGCCTTGGATTCACACAATTTAATTGCATGCACAGAGAAGAATGCAATGCACTTTTCTGGTCAGCTGAGCTGCCTGTGTGGCAGGGAAGTATGGGAAGGTCTGGGGAGTCCTGCCTCCTGGATGTGGTTCTGACACTACTGTAAATGTGTAGCGTTTGCTTTGTTCCTACAAGTTGTTTTGTTTGAAACTGGGTCACATAAATATTCTCATAACTGAGCTGCCACAAACTCATCTTGCTCCAGTAGGTATTGCAGAGATTTTTTCTGCATTTGATTTCAATCTATGTAGCTCTGTCTATGATGAAGAGCTTTTGGTATCTCTTACTTTTTCAAAGAAATACTTTTGTATTTGGCACGATCTTGCTATACTGTCTTAAACTCAGAATGATTCAGTGGCATTCCTGCCCCTAATATAATCAAAGCTGACATGTTTCCTCTTGTTCTTCAATTAGAAATATTAAATATAACTCCTTCTTCTGTGCCACCTGTTGGGTCTAACTAGGGTAGAACAATGATCTTAATGTGAACACCTGTTGAGTTTAACCAGATTATAGCAGTGATCTTCATGTCAGAAATACCTTTGACCAAACCAAGCAATAACAGAAAGGTAATTCATCTTAACTGTAGGATTACTGGAAGGTACCAGTCACTGGTTGACTTGCTAACTAATAGATAACAGTTTTTCCTTAAAACTAATTGTTCATTTAACTTTCTGAACAACTCTTGTTTTCCACAGCTTCTGTTTTCATTCTTCCCAACCCATTCTTCCTATGCATAATGGTGACGGCTATCAACCCAGTTTTTCTAGTGCTTTATGAAAAATGTGATAAGATTATTTTATTTGCATTTTTTACATGTGTTCAGGTGTTTGTTATATTGGGAAATAAATGTTATGTCTTTTGTACCTGAGCCAAACTGACCCAAACACCTCCCAGACTGATCTCCTACAGGGATGGGAGGAGTTTTGACCTACTCCTAAGGACATGGGGAATAGGATATGCTTTTGGGGTAACTTACTAATTCTGGAGATCATTTAAGTAAGCACAGCATAAATTTGGGCCTGTCTGGGATACAGGCTCTCTTAAGTGATTATGCCTGCTCTTACAGGTATGAAACCAACTAAATGCACCTCACTTCTGCATCTGGGAGCTTGCTATAAGCACCAAAACCAGACCTGTGAATTTTTGTCTACATGTGGTTTAGAGGGGGAGAGTGCTCTTGGTGATACACTTGTTCTTGCTCTGCCACAGGCTTAGAGTAAAAACACAGGGTCAAACCTAAGGCACACAGTTGTGGACTTTTGCCCCAGCAAGACTGCAGTCTTCTTTTGATGAACTAAGAGGTAAGGGCCCATTGGATATAATCCAATGGTTTAAACTTAAAAAATAAGAAAAAATTCAATAGCATTATATTGTCAAGAGTTCCTGTTGGTTCTAAGAATGCAATTTAAAGCAAACGAACCAAGCTGTGATAGGTACAGTTACCAGCAATACAGAAAAGATCTTGGCAATTACTTTTATAACAGCAGAGATCTGCTGAGGGTAATTAACATGTATTGCCTTAAGATTGTAGCAGACTTTACAATCACATCGTAAATAGTAGGATATCTGTGGTCCCTTTCATGTCTGTGACTCTGCTTTTGCTTTTACATGAGTGTTAACCAGATGACAGTTCTGTCCCTTCATTTATTCTAACAACCCCTCAAATGCCAAAGCTCCTGGGGATGGAATCCTTGTCTAAGGGAGGAAGAAAAAGAGCAAATATAACTTTGGGTGAGTGTGCAGATTTGTGTTTTCTTCCACACCCTGTGCAATTATACCTTGCATAAGTTGATGCTATGTTTTCTGGCAGATGGGAATTGCAAACTGTTACATAACAAAAGGTAAACAAAGGGAATTCTTTATCCTTTCTGGGAAAGGCAGCCATACCTTTCCTATTTACAGCAAACCAAAAGTAAATCATTAACATTAAAAATTTGGAAGTCAAAATACTGCTTGGATCTCTATATGCTGAGGGACCAGAATCCATAGGATCCTGTAGGAAGGAACACATTTTTCTGTGCACTATTTTCCCTGTTACCCTGCATAAATCAGTAAAGAAAGGTGTCTCTGTTTCAGGTAGTTGTACGTGTCTGAAGAAAATTAATATACTTGCCTTAAAATAGAACATACATCTTCACTGTTTGAACCTTCCAATGACTTCAGAAAAGTAAATTCCATGTCTGGAAGTCAAAGACTATTTTGCCTTTTATCTCAGCAGCATCAGGACTGAACCTCAGCATTACATTTCCACAGCAGTCACTTGTGCATTACATTAAAAAGAGAAATGGAAGTTTTCCAGCAGAAGAAGTACTTCTTTCCAAACGAGCCTTTTTTTGGCCTTGGTTCTGTGAATATGTATGACCATTTTTCATGTGCAGACAAATCTTCAGGATAATAGCCCTTAAAATCTTTTTTTTACATATGGCATAATGCTAAGGTAATAAATTAGTCAATACTGTGAATGGTATACAGTAAGGGCTATGAATGCCTTAAATACTCCAGGCAGAAAGGTGGCACTTCCTATTCATATTTGCAGAAACATTCACTGGCAAACTTTTAAACCCTTCTGTGCATGCAGAAAAACAAGCACATACTTATTACAGTAAACCTACATGTTGGTATGGTTTTAAGAGAGTAACATTTGCAGGATTGGAAGCCTTCATCTAAATATATACTGATTTTTGCCATTGCCTTTATGGGAGGTTTTATGTACAGGTCTTTTCTCAGCAATGGAAGGGAAGGGAAGGATGAGCAGTTTGTGGGACACAGTGCAAACAACTGCTGTCATCAACTGTTTCCTTCCTTCCTTCCTTCCTTNTTACCTTGTACATGCCAGTGAAAAGGCTCACACTTGGAAGAGGTTTAATGGATTCCAAAGGCCTCTCTCATCACATTATTTCAATTAGTACATCATATGTTTTATCAAGTTTTCCAACAGAAACATTACAGGGAAACGACATAAGATCTCTTCTATTGTTTTGCACTTTATGTATGGCTTTCAAGGAAAATACAACTTCTTGTTATTTACTGATAGTGCTCTATACCCAATTTAGCTGCTCACTTTGCATTTTCCTGATGCAAAACCTATGTCTGGTTACAGACAACTGACCTTAGTTTTCACTTCTGTGTTGCCTTATTTCTGATGCTGTCTAAAAGCTTTATAGATTAGAATAAAATATATCCCTGAGTGTCGCTATGGCATGTGGGAAGCATTGGGTGGAGAAAATTCTGGTAGAATTTGATCAGATTAGTAAATTTTTCATGTTTCTGCAGAAATAAAAAAAAAAAAGTGAAGAATTAAAATAGAGGGATATATATACTAAGAGGTTCTACAATTGGTTAGAAAGACCCTCACACAACAAAATGGAAAACACTGTTTGTTGGGCTACAGATTGGCTTAATCCTCACTGTAAGTTCATACATTTTTGCTGAAAGGTAACACAGGCAGGCAAAAAGTCTTTTTAAAACACAGACCAGTTATGAAAGTGCTAAGAACAGAATTAAAATTTCCCTTCTCTTCTCCTTTCTTCCATTAGGAAGAAATTCCTCTCTCTGTATTCCAATCCCACTCAGACCACCAGGCCTGAAAGGACAGGTCTCTGGCAGAGCTAATGTGGAAGGACGTGCCTCTCCTGCCATTATTCCTACAGGTGGAGAGGCAGCTTTGGATGGATTTACCTCCACCTCACTGCCCTGGAGTGCAAGGTGGGTGTGGGTGAAAGTAAACACGGAGCAAAGTTCTTGCCATGACTGTTCTCTGCAGAAATTTTCCCCTTTGGTGTCAATTTTCAAATGGAAAATATTTCATGTGCCACCACGAAACAGAAATACTGCAGAGTTACAGAGCGTTGCTCCTGAAAGCTGTCGTGAAATAAATGTATGTCCGAGGTTATAAAAATGGGGTTTGTATAAACTGCCCTCTTTTAGCAAACACTTCATTTCCTACAATTGTGTGTGCTTTTGTTTGAACTTATCAAATATGTGCTTGTTCTCCTTCTCTTTCAGGGAGATAAGAAATCTACCCTCCGGATATGCAGAATGATGTTGTTGCAATCACCCTTCAAAGGGAGATCCACTGTAAACAAATGTTAGTTAGCCTGTCGGCCCTACAGCTTCTCTCAGTGAGCAGCAGAACTTCCAGGAAAAGGCTGGGATTAAGAGGAGAGGGGAACTTTAGCTTAAAAACAGATAGCTAAATTTCCCTTCTTTGGTCTTAGAAAGATCAAGATTTAAAGGTGTGTGTAATAACATCTAAAAAACCTTTTATACAATCTTTTCCCCAAGCAGAAAGTGCTTTCCCTCAGAATAGATTGACTCTGAAGTTTGCCAGCATTGCTATGAACCATCTGCACTGGGAAACAAAATTATTCCTTAAGGAAAAATACTTGGACCAGATAATTCTGTATAACAGCAAGAGAGTTTCAGCGCACAGGGTACGTAATTTTATTGCTGCAATTACACCTGCCAGAGTCACATGGCCTCACTGGAGCTGCTATACTGGCCAAACTTTTCATTGTAGACTATATGATCTGTAGTTTTATGTCTTGGCATTGTGCTTTTTGTTGTTGTTTTGGGTCTTTTTTGCTTTGGTTTGGTTTGGTTTGGTTTTTTGTCTTGTTCATTTTGTTTTGTTTTTCTGAAAAGATAAAACTCCTAAATGTGATCAAATCAATACTGTGGAGCCAAGCTTTCCAGCCCAGTTCAACAGAACTGGCCTGCAAGGTTTCCCAGCTTTCCCAGTGTCTCCCCTTCATCAACCTGTCTCTCAGTGGCACAGCTGGCTCTCAGCACCCTGAGCCTTCTGGATTGGAATTCCTAACAAAGCCACCAGGTGTTACCGGTGTGTGGTCACTTCTTGGACACACAGGTGAACAGGGCAGGGCTGGGCTGTGGTGCTGAGGATTTGGTTCCTCCAGAAGGCTGATGCAGAGTGCTCTTGAGCAAGGTCAGATGTGATGAAGGGGCTCATGAGGTACCAAGTTCTCTCACATGAGCAGTGAAGCAGATGCAGATTCCCACTCAGCATGGAGGCACCTGGCTCATTTCTGCATTCTGGACAGAAACGCAGACAAATTTGCATTAGTGCATGACAGACTTCTCCTCCCGCCTGCTTCTGACTCAAGGAATTGAAAGAGCAATGTCCCAGATCTGTGTATGGTGCAAACCCCTGTTTGTTACCAGCACATCTCCCACTGGTATAGGTGCTCTTGGATCCGGTACCCACCACCTTACAGACTGGAGAGAGATGCCTATAGGGTTATTAACACAGTGAAATTCCATGTTTATAAATTTGAGGTTTGTCATCACTCACTGTCATGTAGCTTGAATTCATACCCAAATCTGACCTAATCTAAATTCTGAAACTTCTGAAATTTGCTAATCCTTAAGATAAGCCTTAATTCATAAAATAGATCTGCAAGGTCACACTGAAGTCAGTGCACTCAGATGTTGCTTAGATAATGGGTAGTTAAAACCAGAAGATGACTGAGATATTAGAGTGCTTTCCACATAACTACTGTGGGAAGAATCATCTTATTTTTCTTTGTTCCG
>WBMV01007704.1:166793-435504 GCA_013396655.1 Campylorhamphus procurvoides
CCCCCCCCTAATTTTATTTGATATTTTTCTGACAACACTAGCTAAAAAATTGTCTATTAAATCAGAGAGAGGTAAACATTCAGTGCTATTGTCAGCTCTTAACAGACTTCAATCTCAGTTAGAAAAGTGCTTGTCTAATTGCTATTCATAAGATGTATTCGTGTATTACAGTTCTGGGGGTGCTTGATCCTAACAAGCTAAAGCCAGTATTAGTTCAAATGTCTTGAATTTGGGTCTCAGAGTTCACAGTGTCTGGTTGCCTCCAGTTCTGTTGTGTACTCAGAGAACGAATTACGGGATATTGTCCTTGAGAAAGACTTTGTATCTTCCCTGTTTTCTACTCTTCCTCATGAGAAGTGCATTGAACTTATTTACATTTGAAATAAGATCTAATCTAGCAAAGTGTTTAAGTAAAGGTACATAGATCCTTCAATTTAGGCATGTACATATGTATTTGAAAGAACAATTATTTTGAACTCTAACTTTTATTATTTATCATACACTCTTGGTTACAAATCTTACCTGTGACTAAAACCTGTCGGCTAATACTAATGGTTTCATATTCTGAGTGACTGTCATTGCCCTTGCACACAGATCAAACCAATCTGTTAAAAAATGTAAATCCAAGTTGATTTTTCTTGCTTGGAAAACAAAGGTTCAATTGTCAGAATTGTCTATTATTGAAGCATTTTTGCAGAATGTACATGGATTCACGTCCCTCAGCGCAGTGCATCCTTTGTATGACTTGCTCTCAGCATTTTTGATGTAGGTGATTTTTTCTTTTCAGTCCTAAGGATAGTAGTTTCATTTTTCATCACTTCTCTTCCAAAGAATAAAATGTTAGTCTTTACAAAGTTTTCCCTGAATGATAATCTGTACATTATTAATTGTTAATTCATTGGAAGAATACTTGATGACTACAGTAGTGAAATGCAAGACTTGTCTCAGAGGAATCTGCATTTCCTCTCTTTGCACTGGTTCTTAAACATTGGTACCTAAACATCAACAAGTAGCTGGTCTGTAAATGTTTTCAAATTTAGATCAACATCTGAGAATCCTCATCAAATTCATTTGCAAAGTGTCTGGTTCATGCAAATCCTGCCTGAGTCAGTGAGAGACATAGGGTGGCAGCAATTTGAAAATAGGCTGTTGCTTTTTCAAGTGCCCAAAGATGGATTAAGAAGGTTAAATCTAAACACTGAGATTGAAAATGGTGGGGTTTAATTCTCTTGAGATGAACTTTAATGTTGTTGTCCCTGATAAAGTGAGGCTGTGGGAATTATGGCTGCTATTATGCCATGGGCATATGGATATTAGAATGTATCTGTTCTATGAGTGGTGGAGTTTTGTGATGTTTGGTAGATTGCTAAAGCTTGTCTGAATTCTAAAAGTCCATAAAAATCCCATTATTAATGTTTCTCTTTCCACTGGTACTTCTAGACAAATATACCTTCAAGCATCTGCATTTTCCACGAGTCTACTTGCATGAAGGAGCATATATGTACAAATATTCATTCTCAAAGAAATTCCATATATAACCTCACCTGTTGAATTAAATCTTTTCCTGAGAGTTTCCTCTATTTTCTTGTTCCCACTTTCCTCAAATAATTCATGTCTTTTTTTGCAAAATTAACTTGCATAGATATTTTATGCAGCATGGTGGTCTCATCTTTCTTGTATTATAATTCTCACACAAAGAAAACTGATAAGACAATTTTCTTCATTATAGTGAGAGGAGATTTTTTTTTAAAAGCTTGAATTTCACATGCCTTTTATGGTTAGGTTTGCAGTGCCTTGTTTGGCTGACTCATGGCTGATATTGCAAGAAAAAACCTGGAGTACAGGTTGAATAAAACTTTAAGCATCTGGGAATAACCAGCTGGAGTGAAAATCAACTTGGCCAGTCATTCTTAAGAAATAATCAGTAAAAAGAATACAAGCAAACTATACACAGTGACATAGTTCAGTTCCAGGAATTCAACAGGCAAATATTTATATCGCTGTTTCACACTAGTGCCCATGCTCAGCCATTCTCTAAGCAAGGGATCCCTCAGGCACAATCCATGGTCAAAGAAGTTTCTGGATGTTTCCACACATGTAAGAACAGAGAAAGTCACAGATGCACATATTTTACATGGCCAGAAATAGTGGTCTGTTCTTGTTAGAATGTTCTGTGAATTCTGCCATCCTCACAGTCATTTGATTAAATGAAATTATTTATATTTACATTTGAGAAGTAGGACTTTATTAATGTAAGACTTACCCAGGGCTGCAGTAGCAAGGATGGACATCACATTGATACATGAAGAAACCACAGTTACCAGAAGGACTTTCTGCTTTATTTACTGATCTAAACCACAGGAATTCTTTCACTGCTTACTTTCTATTCATACAAGTACCATACCAGAACGGATGGGTTTGGAAAATTAACCTGTGGAGAAACAACAAAATGCAGGTTAAGAGGCTTCTGATTTTAGCTGATGAAAATGAGCTTCAGACCCATGGTTGTGATTTATGTAAATTAAATACAACCTTTCAGCATCAGAAGATACTCCACTTGGGCCACTTAAAGACAAAAACAAGGGTAAAAAAATGTGCTAATGGTCCATGCCACAACACCAGATTATGGTACTCATTGTGTGAGAAATAAGTTAATAATAACAGTTTACCAAGCTTCTCTGTCCTCCGTTATTTGAAATTAGCCAAAGATTCTAGAGCAATGATTTCTCTCTTTCCTTTCACAGCACTAACTTGGAGCTGCCTCTTGCCACTCAAGTTTATTGCTTTCTTGGACTTTAAACTGGTTTCTTCTGAGTGAACCAAAGATTGTACTGACCTAAATGTCACTTGAATTAATGTATTCTCGCTTCAGTCTTTATTTTTCTTTTGGAGCCACTTCTCTTTTAAATTACCTTGTATTTCAAGGCTTGAAGACAAGGTCAGAGTCGTGCAAAGAATTGAAAGTATGGGATGTTTCAAGTTTGCTTTAAGAGAGACAAGTTTGAACACAATAATTCACTGATCTTATGTAGTAAAGTAACTACATCTGTACTAATAGCCATTATTTATTTTTTTTATATTATTACATTTTATTACTCAAACCCATTTGTTTGGTGATGTATTATTCAGAAAAGGTGAAGGGGAGTGACTGGCCAAGCCATATAAAGAACTGTGAGTAAATCATAGATGGAGCTGGAGGACTCCTTGGCCATAAGTAACTCTGCTGACAATTTTCATCTTACTTCTCTGGTGAACGTTCCTCACCCTCTGCAGAGACCACAGCCACCCCGGGCCCAAGTGCATGGCCGCACTGACTCCACACATAATGCTTGGTCTGTCAGCTGCTGGTGGATGATACATTGCACCCACTCAGTGCAATGTGAGCACCCAGCTCTTCTGGCCTGCTTCTCAGCTGCCACTAGAAACGCAAAATATTAGTGTCTTGTATCCAACAGTATTCCTCAGGAAGAATAAGCACCATTATTAAAGCTCACTTTATATGAGAACAACTGAACTGTTCCATTCTGCTCTTTGCATGGTCATGGCAATTTTCCTTGAAAATGAGGGCTACAGGCACTATGCTAGCATATTTTTCTAAGAAGTGGACACTGATATTTTGTGGGATCCCGTTTAATCCCGGTAGTTTTCAGTGTGCTCTCTGCTTTTTCAAAGTGCATTGCTACATCTTGCCTTATTCTTGTAGTAGAGCAGTGTTAAGGTTTTTAAATGTTATGGGGAGGAATTTGTCTGTGTATGAACTACTTCTCTGACATGCCTGTATATCCCAGTGGCTGGAAAATTAGGGAAACTGGAATTGGGAAAGAGGATGGGGTGGCCATGGTGGGGGCAAAATTAGCAGAATCAATTGCTATGACAGAGAAGATCAGGGAGCTCCAAACAGAAAATGAGCAATAGGCAGGGAAGTGAAAGAAAAGAACTGTAGGAAGTAAGGCCAGACTTCTCAAGAGTGAGAAAAAAAAGAGAGAAAAATAAGTTCTGGTGGATTTCTATGTTTTATTTCTGGATACTTTATATTTTGTAGTTGTCAAATACAATGTGCAAAAATGAAAATGAACCTTAAAACTCACACCTTAAATAAGATTACCCTCCTTAAAACTAGCTTGCCATTAATTGATTATATAATGTCATGTTTCCTGATCATTGAATTTCCAAACAACAATGTGTGCAGCTTCAGGAATGCACAAATGTAGTATAATTCTATTATTTCACAATTGTGTCATAGCTTTTTCTTCTATTGTTCTTCCTTAGACCAGACAAGTTCACCTATCATAGAGTCTTTCTGGGAAATAGAACAAATGAGCAGAAACAGCTAAGGAAGACAGAGAGAGGTATATAAACCAGAGAAGAGGGGATCCTTTTGCTTTTTAACCTTTCCTGTTTATATTCAGTTTCTATTTATCCACTTACTGTTTTGGCTCGTTTGTCTCTTAGAAGGTAACTTGCCTTTATCTGCCACCCTGCATACTGCGATGGATACTTTTTACATTAACTAAGACCTCTGAGTTCACTTGCTGCTCTCAATTTCCACCACTTAAAAATTACAAACTTGGCTGTTTCCTGTGTTTTCCTGGAGTAATCACAGCTGGGACAAAGAATTCCTAAACCAGTTTGCTTCATAACCTGTTCCTCCTGATTGTTACTCTCTGTTCTCTCATTTATCAGACGTATAGACGAGTACAGACTCCAACTAATTGCTTAAAAATGTAGCTTCTAGTGGTTTTCTGGTTTAGGATATATCCTATTTTTAAGAGGCTTTTAAGAGCTGCTAATAATTTCTTACAGTCACTATTAAAGTAGATATTAAATGGAAAATTTAAAGTGAAAGTATGTCCAGTTTTATCTTAATGTTTTGCTTATTAGATGCTGATAAGAATTAGAAAATTGTTTGAAAAATTACCAAAAAAGCTATTTGCATATGGCAATAGAAGATTATTTGTATAAGCTGTTTTGAATGGAAAATGCTGCAATGCTGATAATTCTGGATCAATTTGGAGAACTGGCTAAATCTTTGCTTGCTTTTATTTTGCTATGTGCCTCAAATCAGGGTCAGAAGGAAGTTGGAGGAAATTGCTCACTTGAAATGTCCTGTTTCTTAAGCAGTTGGGTGGGTCCAGCATCTGTCAGTCTCAACTCTAAAGGAAAATTCTTTTATGTAATGTGCAGCAAATCCTCAGCTTCATCTAAAAGCTGTGGCTCTTCAAACTAAGGAGCACAGTACTCAGGGAAACACGATGTCGCAACACACATTACATCAGTACTGCAGATACAGTACCTTTGCTGCTGTTGTTGCTTGAAATTCCTGGATCAACTGAGTCAGCAAGTTCAGTGTATTTGGAGTTGTTTTATTTCCACAGCAATTCTGCTTTCAAGTGGTTGCAATGAAAATACATCACAACATTTCCTGCATTCCTTACTGAAAGTCGTTGCTTTCAATTTTAGCTTTTTACTTCACATACAGCTGTATTCCCTGTAAGAGGAAGAATCCTCTTTATTCATATCTGACAAGTACTTGAGCCTAAAAGTTAACAAACACCAGGACCAAACTTGACTGGACTAAATATGATACTTGGAAGCAGTTGCAGGGACCTTCCTACCCATTCTTTTTGTGTGTGGAATTTTGCATGGAGCTGATGTCCTGCAGTTGAACAACATCTGGTCTTTCTTCACCTCCTTTCAGACTTGATCTGTGTTATCAAATGTTGTTGCTTAAACTAGAGAGAAGGGCCTGCAGTGCACTCTTCCCATCCAGTATAATTTAAAGGATGAGGAGGAATGAGGTCAGGGCATGACGGGAGACCCAAAAAACATTAGGGTTAGGTACTGACGACAGAGTTCCCATTTTCATTGAGACACTTGCACATCCATGCTCTCACCATGTCATCTGGTTTTCAGAGCCCAATTCCACCTTTTCTTTTGGACAGCAGGAGATGCACTTGAGCACACTTGCCCTGTGGTTGAGGCACAGGCTGGAGTGGCATGGACTGAGGGGCCTGGTTGGCATGAACCTCTGCATTTTGGGTACAGAACTGAAGTTCTGTATTCTGGAGCAATATCCACGGCTAGGAAAGTCTTTGTCTGCAAGAGAGGAGTTGCAGGAAAAGAAAGGTCTTGCAGCACCTGGGAAAATGTAAGAGAATTGTGTTTAACATCAAAGAGCTACAGCAGAAAGAATAGGCCAAACTTACAGGAGTCACTGCTGGTGGGAGGAGAAAGAATCACACTGGACAAAGGATCACAGAAGATCACTTCTCAGGAGTGGAGGCAGGGGACAGTGGAGAAACAACTAATTGCAGAGTAATGCAGTAGAAAGATTGACCTGCCAGCCTGCAGAGCTCAAGCACCACTGACCACTGCACCATCCACAGACAGTTTTGTTGGTCTTTCTGTAAAACTCTTGTGCAAAGTAAATATGCAAATAATGCTTGTTTTGTTAAAATAAGAAAGCACTTAAGTTTGGTGGACACCAAACAAATATTTAAGAATATCGAAGAGTAATTACAGCCTCAGAAATTATGAAGTTAGCAAGAACAACTGTAGATACCAACGTGAGGGAAAAAGACTGTACATTCACTTGGCAAAAGATGGGAACATATTTTTAAAGATGGTTTAAAAGCTTCTGGCACACAGCAGAGCATAGACTCAGAGTAAATATATTCCATACATCACTGGAACCACTGGAACCCAACTCACATGTTGGCAAATTTCCTGCAGACTTGAGTTGGAGTTTTGAATTTGGTCTTTTGCTTGCATATTACCTGTGTTTATACAGTGGTCTCACTGCTTTGAAGTATTTCCTGGCTTGTGTGATCTCAGCTTGTCTTCTTTCAGCTTGGGGGCTACAAGCAGATCTCCATGTCTGATAATTTTTAGGGAAAGCCATGGAGGTCTTCCTTTTTAGCAAACAGGCTCAAAGGCTGAGAACCTGGTGAGTGAAGGATATTCAGAGAGAAGAAATAGACAGCCCTCAGATTTTGTTTCTTTATATGAAATGCGTCTGAATTCTCATCTATCTGAAATCTGCCAATCACCTGTAACATTTTGGATGGAAAATTCTTGGTTTAGATTATGTATGATCCATGTGTCACAAGCAATTAGTGGAAATTAAAGGTCCCTTGCAATAATTTACGTATTTACTCTCTTAGTGCCAATGTTCTTGCACGTTCTGGCCAGTGCCCTTCACAGAATGGTGGCCCAGAGCAGTGACAGAAGCTGCAGAGACAGAGGGTGAGAGGCCCCTGGGGAAGAAAAGTTGGGGTGGATTTAGGTCCTTAAGCTTGTTTTCTGCCCATGTTGGGATCAAGCCACTTACCATTTCTGGAGTAAGAAAGGAAGGTCCACCAAGAGGGACAGGAAGGACTGTGAGTTGATTTTTCTTGGCTCCCTGGAGATCAAGAAGTGACAACAATGACATTCTTTTTTTCTCACTGTTTATCGTCCTGTGTGTTTCTGGGCGAAACACTAGGTAAGGTTCGAGACGATGGTCTGGAAAAAGAGTTATTGGAACTATTCCCTTAGCGGGAGCTAGATGGCGCCGTGGATTAATGCTCCAGCCTTACCTGGGTTGCGCTGAGGCAGAGCCGGTGTGGTCAGGTAACAACCTGGCAAGTAGTTTGGGAATACAAACCTGGATCAAAAGCAGTTAACCTTATGTCCTCCTGCGTGCCAAACCTCTACTGGGCATCAGCAAGGGCCCGTAGCTGGACTTGCACCACTACAAATACAGTCACAGACCCTGGTGAACACTGGGACCTGATGCAGCCTAAGCCATGGGCTCTAAAAGGATAGGTACTTAAACAGCAGAAATCCTGCACTTGCGTTAATATACCCAGCTGGAGAAAAACACAGCTGCCGGTGCTACCTGAATTTAATCTCTGCTTACGGGCAATAAAAGTTGTATCTTTTTTTTTTTTTTTGAGATAGCTTACATTAAATAAAGCAAAAGTAAGGAACTCATAACTCCTCTGGCAACACTGAGGTGTATTTCCAGTTTTTCAGGCTATTTCTGTGGTGGCATTAAAGGATACTTGCCTGGAATCATCCAAACTTTCCACTGAACTACTTAAAAAAAAATAAAGCACAATAGAATGAACTGGAAAGCACATCTCTGTGCACAAATGTCAGCACACTGTTGGGCATGGGATTTGTATCCAAAGTCTTGCTCTTTCTTTTTATAAGAAAAAAAGCATCTTACTTAAAAACAAATGGCTTATAAACAATGCAAAGAGAGTGGGGAACACCACTTTATTGTGAAAAACTGAAAATTCAAAGAGCACCATGTGAGAACTCAAAGAGCAGTCAGCAATGGGAGCAGCCACAGGACACTCTGAAGGATGATAAGTGGGGACTGGAAACCATTCAGTGAGGGTTAGATGTCCAGCTCAAGCAGATACACTGAATTGTTCTGTGGCTGGTATGAAGTAAACTGAGTGATAACCAGCCCAAAACTCTCCAGACCCAGCCCTCCATCAACATCCCTGGCCCCAGCTGTTAGTAGAAGGATGGATGAACAGCTGGCCTAGGAAACGGGTTATCCTTTGGCCTCTATGAACACCATGTCATGAGACACCAGTCTCAGCAACATTCAGAGCTGCATGGGGTGTCCAGGCTGGAGGGGTTTTCAACATTCCTCTCTGGGCTATCTGGTACCACTCATGACTAGAAGTATCACCAGTGGCACCAGGGCGGTGCCTCAGGTGCCATCACAGGGGACACGCTGCTGTGCCTCCCATCTGGCCGGGTCCTTTCCTGCCATTTTGAACCCTTTTCCTGCCCATTTCAAATGCTCAGCAGTAAGAAAAGAGGGGCTTTCCTCCATCCTGTGCTACCCTGACACGAATAACTGCTTTGAACCTTCTAAAAGATAAAACCGATACAGAAAAGTAGTGTAACTTAGACAAAATACCTTGTGAAGAAGCTCCCAAGATTTGCTCCAGCAAAGACAGGAGGTGCGTGTGTCTCCTTACCAACTGTGTGAGGGGGCAGACGTTCATGAAGGGACACATTCTTAAAGCTTTACTTCTTTTTCCTGTTTTTTCCTGACATTTGCTGTTTTATACTCTCTGGCAACCAGCAGAGCTCCAATGATGCTGACTTGCAGAGCCCATAGAGATGCTAAGGAAATATTTTTCCTAGCAACAAGCAGCACATGAAGACACCAAGAATCTCTTCCCCTACTCGTATTTCCCCTCAGGTTTTTTTTTTTGGTCATCTGGTGCTGAGATAAGAGACATGCAGTGAAACCTGCAACTGGCTCATGTTCTGTGAGGCAATCTGGACTGGAATGACACGTAAAACTGTTCTTTTTTTGCCTGTGGTGCTGTGGTGCCGAGTGGGAATGTTGCCTGTGGAGCGGAAACGCTGCCTGTGGAGTGGGAACACTGCCTGCCGAGCCACCTGGCTGAAGTAAATGCCTGGCGGGTGCTGAGGCCCCTCAGGTGGCCCCTCAGCCAGGGGAGAGGTGCCCGGCATCGCCCTGAGCCACATCCAGGCTACCTGGGGCGGGTCTCTTGGCACTGCTGCTCCCTGAGGCGCCTATTCCCACAGAGCCCTCAACAGGTGAGGCTCTTCCACGGTGCTCTAATGAAAATGTCACAATTAATGAGGGCTAATGCGAGCGCACTGAGGGCTGGAGCCCTGGCTGCGTCAGGCTGCGTGGGTGGGAATAGGGCAGGGCGCTGGCAACCTGTGCCCACAACGCTCCTGAGTACACCCCGCTGGTCCCCTCAGGCCGATGGGCAGGTGTGTACCAGGCACCACAGCCTAGAGCTCTCGGGAACCCTACCCACAGCAGACCAGGTGTGTGCCATGGCACCGCTCCATGGTCGTCTCCTCGGGGCTCCCTTCCTCTCTCCTGCCCTTGGGTGGGCACGGCCGGGCACAGGCAGAGGAAGGAGGACGAGAAAGTCTGGCTGTGTCACTCTCTGCTGGATGTGGTGGCTGGAAGCACGCTTGAGTCCCAGAGCAAACAGGTGAAGCATGGGCACCGTTCCTTTCCCCTTTATGCCTGTGGAAACTTGAGAGGAAAAATGGGGATGGTTCTTCATCCTGGAAGTATTTTCTCTTTTCTCCCTGCTAGTGAGACAGGGATAAAGTGTTAATGTTATTTTAAGGAAAGTATAGTTTTCTGCAGTTGAATTAATAGCTGTGTAGGGGGAATGCCTGATACTTGTGTGTGCTTGTGAGTGACTCCCCTGTGTTCTCTATCCTTGCCCAGAGAAGCTGAAACAGTGCCCGCAGCTCTGAGTGCCACGGCAGAAAGGCTTTGTCAACACCAGCAAATCACTGTTCCTGCCTCTGCAAGGTCAGCTTCTGCAGACAGTGTGTCCCAGACCGCGGCTGTAACCAGTGTGAAACACGGAGGGTCAGAAAGCATTTAGAAATTACACAGTTTTAGTGGATAGAGTGAAAAAGTTCTCATGGTAGAGCCAACCTCTGAATTTAAGGTCAACCTTGCACCCATGGGGTGACCATTTTGTGAGTAACCTCAGTGGTGTTAGGATGAAGCCCAGGAGGTTCTTACTCATCACTTGATGGGTTACTGACAAGAACAACCTTTGCGTAACATGTTCCTGTGTCATCAGTGTGATTCCTGAATTTGTCCTCTAGTATTATAGAAGAATTTATGCTTCGGAAAAGCTTGATGTAGTAAACTAAAAAGCTCTGTCTGCAGCGGGGGAACGCTTACTACTGTGGTTGTTTAGAAATAGTTAACATAAAGGTAGGAGCAGATTTGTAAAACTGGTTTGAAAGCTGCATATAGGCAACAGAATACACATTCAAGGCAGACACTCATGTCCCAAGATAAGAAACTATCCTGCAGGCTGAAACTGGAGATTAAAATCTTATATTTCATCTGAACGTATATCTATATTACAGTATGATTCTTACAAACTGTTCAGCACTTCCATGGTTCCTGTGTGTGGAGTTGGAGCTGCCTTTTTGTCCCAGTGAAACTACAAATAGTACCCAATTATGATGATATTACAAACTTTGAAAGAAAACTGAATTGTGAAGGATAAAGTTTTAAAAATAACCCCTCAGGGTTTTTTTTAACTGAACTTGAACTCTTAATGGGTTTCAGATTTGCCAGTTGGTCATTATAATTTATCCGGGAATTGTATTGTAGTGAACATCCTAACATGTAGGGACCAGATAGAAGACCTAAAGAGTCTATTGTGTGAGGAAGGACAAATTTTCTGGTTTATCCTTCACTTTGGAGAGGAAAACAATGTGAGGAAATGGTGTGTTGATCAGTATGTTGTACACATCGTGTACTATAGAATGAGAGACACAGGGCAGTTGCCTTCTCTCGATTCAAATCATGCACTGTGGGTGGGTTGGTAAGGTACATACCCTGCTCCGTACAGTGCTTAATAGCTTTTTATTATCTATGTTCTGAACTGTTACTGAAAGACTCTAAATATAAGTCAGAGTAAATTAAAAATCATGTATTTATTTTGAGACAAGTGGAAACATCCCCTCCTTGCAGCTAATAATAGGATCAATGTTGATAAACAATTACATTGAAAATATTAATAATAGGTGCTTTATGCATGTTAAACAAAACTTCGATAAGCATTCTGTTTTATTGTTTAACTGTATGTATGAGTCATAAGGAAAGTGTTAATGTCCAGGATTGGATATGAATCATCTATTTGTGAACAATCTTCCAAGGCCAGCACTGAACCCCCAAACATGTTTATTCTTTATAGTTAGTCAGCTCTGCACTTGGAAACTGAAAGTGTAATCAAAATGAGAGTGTGTTTATTAACTAGCAGATGCTGTGCATCTTATTTACACAGATTGATAATGAGAGGTGAAAATAAGGAAAAAAGCTGGTAATGCAGGGGGAAATGTGTCCCTGGGGTACAAATCACAAAAGGAACCTGAGCAGCAGTAGCACCAGCCATTAAATACTGAAAGCATTCTGTGACTTTAAAACCCCATATTCATGAAGGGAATCCATATGGCACCCTATTTGTGAGGAGAGGCACCCCATTCTACTAAAGGCTGACTTGCAGCATTTATTGTTTTGACTGCTTTGACTTAGCATTAAGGTGAGTGAATTCACTTCAAGGGCAGCAAGCAGAACCAGTGAAGTGCACAGGAATAACTTGGATGTTATTATATATTGTATTGATTTGCATTACAGATAGAAAATAGGAATTACTGAATGACAGGCTCTTTGTACTGGCTGTATTTGGGCATGCTGAGGGAATCAAGTGTTTTGTAGAAAGTAATCTCACCTGGTAATTTTTTCCAATCATTAGCAGTAAGCCTGTTTCTAATTACCTCCTCTATTAAAAGGAAGGCTGAGTTGCCTGTTTTGGGGATTGAGGTAATTCTTGAAACTCATGCCTGGTGTTACAGGCTGCAAAAAGTTTCTAAGTTCTAGCTGTGGTTTAGGGAAGACCTCTGGAAATCTAGTTCAGCCTCTGACCCTGAAAAAAGCCTGTTTTTCTTGTCTGTTTTCCCAGCTGTGAAATGGATCCTGAAAAGTGTTTGGATGAATTGCTATAGGGGTTGTTCAATGCATAATCCCTCCTTTACTCAAAAAATTGCTACTGAATTTTGGTTGTGCTAGGAATGTATGATTGATGCATTATGGCATATGGCATGGAACTGCTTTGGAATATGGCTGAATCAACATGGCTTTTGCAAAGGTAAGTGCTTGTTTGCTGAGCTTTATGTTGGCTTTCTCATAATTTTAAAATATGCTTCACTTTTAGCCACAACAAAAGTTTTTTGTATTTCTGTGTATCTGAGATTAGCACAACCATTCAAATCTTATAAGACCACAAAAATCTGTGTATTAATGAGACTGTTAAAAAGAAGCAAGAAGCAGTTCAAGTTGCTTGGTAAAGCTTTGATAGAGCCTCTGGATGGAGAATTCCTGGCCCTGTACTTCTACCACTAAACCTCATTTATAGATAAAAAAATGGCATATATTCACAAAATGTGTTCATGCAGACTTTCCTGCTTGAGAGCCTGAATAACTGGTTTTGTCACACACTGAAATATGACTGGTGCTCTCAGGTGACAGGATGCTTGGAGTCACAGATGGCACACTCCTGGTCTCTTTAGGAGGGTACTGCAGCCACCTCCATCTTTTCCCATGGAATGGCTTTGAAATGTTGTGAATAGAAATGTAGGAGGTTTGAACTTTAAAGAAAAGAATGATTAGTGTGTTACTCAAAGGAGCTTTAATTCAAGTGAGATTTAGTGGTAGCTGACCAAGCAGAGACACATCTACAGTACAAACCAACTGATTTTACAGGAAAACTTAATTTCCCAGCAACTTCCTAGTCTACTCAACTCCTCAAATATAATTTTTTCTTTTTCGTGTGTTAATATTTGCATGTTTAAAGCCAGGCAGATGCACAAGGTTTGCAGCAGGAACCAAATACATAAAGAATTAAAAATAGTTTAATTTGCTGCTTTGGTCAGTAGTCATGTTCTAATTAAACAGGTGTGTCTTGTTTTTAGAGTTGGGCCAGACCTAACTACCACTGTGACTTTCTCCTGCTGCAGAAACAGAAATTAATAATGATTATGGGTGCTTTCTCCCTCAGCCTGTGTTGATTTCTTTCTATTTCAAGTGTAATGCCCCATCTTCTCTGTTTCAGCAGAAGCAAGAATTTCTACTTTTAATATGAAGGCAAATCAAGTTCTTTGCACATTATCAAATTTAGGGTTTTTTTTAAATTTTGTGACACTATATAGGCCTCATCTTCTCTGAGCAATTTCAGTGGGAGTACAAATGCAACTGCACAAACCAATGGTCTGTTGATGATCTAAGGCAAAATACCTTCTGGATGCTGAAATAAAAATTGTTCATTGGAAAGTATTAGAGTTTAGTCATCCTATTGCACGCACTTGGTTTGGTCCGTCATGCTGTTCTGATCCACATTTATTTTGCTTCTTAGTGTCAAGTAGTGTCTCTTTATGACAATATCTGGGGATGTATCTGTATTTGTGTCTCCAACTAAGAACTTGCAGTCATGTGCCCTAGCTCTCATCAGGAAGATGTGCTCAAAGAGATTTCTGTTGCAGCCTCATGGAAGCTGATACCTCTTTCTGTGTCACTTTTGTGTTTGTTGCTGTTTGAGAACTGCCCAAAATAAAGGAACCTCCGTGCAGGGCGGAACTCTTGGAGTTACTCTTGTTATTATGCCTGTTATTGAAGGTGCAGGGTTGAAGCTGATGTACTGTTGCCTGGTGGGGTTGTAGTTCAACTCCAATAGCCTGAAGAAGTTTAAAGATATCTTACTACCTTTCCTGTTCTTTCTCTGTTGTGTAGTGCACGTATGTAATTTCAGATGCAGTCTAGTGATTTTCCTTATTTGTAGCTTTAGCAGTGGGTCAGATTTATTGAATTTTGTTCTCATTAGAAGATGAAATGTGTCTGTCATTTCTTGTCTACAGAGAGTCTTTCTGGCTTCTGCTTGCCCTCAGGAGGGTCAGCTTGCAAGGCTTGCTGCCTTCTCAAGATTGAAAATTTAAGTTTTCCTGCCGTACATTGTCTGCAGGTTAAATAATGACTGAAATGAGCTGATTAATAGGGAATATTCAGTTTCCTTATTGCTGATGAAAGGGCTGGAATAAGTGTCCAGGTCCCTTTAGTGGAAATCCAGTCACTGCACAACTATGCAAGACTTTTCAGAATGTATGTAGCAGAAGTGTACAAATATGAAGTATGAAAGAGGGGAAAAAACTTAATTTTATGAGCTGTTTCTTTGTTATTGGAGTATTGGGGTTTTTTTGAAGGCCATGATCTGTGCTGGTACAGGGCCAAATAATTGTTAATTAACATTTTGTAGTTTGAAGGTGCAAGGAGTATTTATATAGCATGAGTAGTTGCACATATTACTTTACAGTCTCCAGAGCCTTACAACCAATTTACCTGCAAAAAAACAGCTGCCAAGCTCTCAGCGATGGGACTGTGCATGGAGGTGAACTACAAACAGTCTATTCTGAGTGGCACCTTTTAGGTGCCTGTATTTAGTGGTGGTCAACTGTTTATAGGAGTTGTTGAGCACCTGACTTTCCTAAGGAAATGAATAGGTTTTGGCACTGGCTTCTAGGTATGAAAATACATATATATTAATAGTTCTATTTTCTACTCTTTTACATGACCTTTATTCTGATAGTAACATTTTATGGCTCATGTTCATTTCCTCAATGATCTTATTCCTAGATATAAGAATATAACTACTCATACATAACTAATTTTTACTACTGTGTTCTAGTACAGCAACTTCAAGATCTGTCTATTGTAGACCAGGAGCTCTTCCAGAAAGCATTTTGTTTTGCAGGAAGGGATGTGCAAGTGAAGAAAACAATGCATCCACCAAAAGTTATTGCACTCCCCATCAAACAGGGAATGTGAGGCCAAAAACAGCACAGAAGGGAGATTTTGTAGAGCTCCTTTTTGACATGAGAAGTCTTCCTCAATAATGGGAGGGTTTCAGTTGGCCTCTAAACAGTGCCAACATTGAGAAATATGACGAGGAGGGAAAGCAGATTGTATTTTTTACTCCTTTTCCAACACGCTCATTTTTTTCTAGCAATAAAACAAACACCTAAAAAGGTATTCAGCCCAGGTATTTTAAACATTGTAATTAACACCCTGGGTTTACATTCCCATAGTTCCCTGCAGTTGATACCTTTCACTGGGCTATTGATAATCACTGGCTTTTGTTTACTTCTTCCACTTTAGCAGCTTTGTGGTTTGAGTGGCTGTTTGTATAGTATTATTAACAAATGTGCCACTAGTCTGACACTGTGGACAATTATTTCATATTCTTGTGTGTTTATTATCAATCTTTTACAGTCTGCTTGTCATTTTGTCTGTGTTGTGCTGGATTGCAGAGAAAGGTACTGATGTTATGAAAGAGCTCACAGAGATCTAATAGCTTAGAATAGTTTATAGCAACACATGTAAGAGATAAAGGAATAGGGTCATATTTACTGCTGTATGAGATTCCAGTGAGGGCCAAAACACCTAACCCAGGGCATCAGAACATGGTGCTGTTTTGGTTTTTTTTTTAAGTTTGGTGCCCTTAACATTGTAGCACTTTGAAGTACACTTGTCTGCCCTCTGCTTTTATTGTCTTCAAATTAGCCCTGCCATGGCATTTTTCCATTAAAACTAAAAGCACAAGCAAACCACTGATTACTCAGAGTAGGAAGTAGAAGAAAACCCCATGCAAATATTGTTCGATCAGGTTAAAATGCATTTGGGTCCAACCTGTTCTTCAACACTGAAATATCTCTGTTTAAGGTTTATGGTAAATTAAGGGATTCAGAACTATTAATTGGAGAATTGGAGCTGTCTGACTTACTGTTTTTATTAGAGCTGTGAAAATCTGATGTGCTAAGAAAAGCCTCAGCGAGTCTAGTTCAGTACAGTCCTAACTGCCTTTGACGGAAAGTAGGATTTGTGTTAAGGCCTTATAATTACATACTCAGTTCCTGAACAGTCATTGCATTTGTGTATCCTAAAATTGAAAGGGATTTTTAACAAATACTCTGGGTTTTGCTCATTTCTGTTGCAAAGGGCACCTTAGGTGATTTGTTGCCTTTGGGACCTCTCTGGTTGTGCTCGGAAATATTCCTGATGCTCGTACCTGAAAACACAAAAGCAAGATTCTTAGTCTGTTAATAGTGTGTCCAGTCCTTTGTTCCCTGGATGGGTGGGTGTTATTTGTCATGACTCTAGAAAGGCATCCAGACACCTGCTTATCTGAAAGTAGCAGAGCAGATGCCTCTACTTCTTGTGACTGTTCCTTTCAGGTTATTTCCTTATTGCACCAAGACTCTGCTGGCTCAAACCTATCACTGTGTTAAACAGAACATGCAATAATCCATTTAAGATATAACACATTTATCACTTGTCTCAGATCAAAGGTGCATGGCTTCAAAGACTCTAATTAAACTGTGGTGATATAGAACACTGGCTTTATCTATATATGTTACACACTGATGGTTGGGTGGTTTCATTTGGTTTTGGGTTTTTTGCTTCTTTGTTGGGGGTTTTTTAAACTTATGGAGTTCAATATTGCAAAACTTTAATAAGATGCTTCCCATCATTGCTGTTGGTCAAAGTATTAAAATTAATCCAACTTTTACCATGAGATGATTTCCTTTTTCCTAGCTAGAAAGTGTATAAACTGTTTAGCTATGTCATGGTATTACTGTTCTTCCTTGTTGTCTCAGTCTTCTATGTCCCTTGTTTGCAGTCCAAGTTCCCACAGCTACCTTTCTCTGACTTTACTAGAGCAGGCTGTAAATGCTTTTTGAAGATGCCACACATAAGAAGTGTTTGTTTCCAGTTCAATTTTTTGATGTGGAATTCAAGCCATACTTAAAACTTTGTAAGCCATTTGAGTCAAAGTGTGATTGTGTGCTGGAGTCCATGGGGCAACTAGAGCATTGTCTTGGACTGTGACTGCTTCAAGGATTTGCACTGGCATGAAACCTGGTTTAATGGTTTGCAAGGCTTCAGTCAGTGATATTTAGAGATGTTTGAGTGGTTGTGGAACAGTAGAAATGTTTCAGAAAGCAAGACACCTCAGAGTCCAACTTTACAGTCTGATAATAATTGATAATAACCTCAGTATTGAATGCTTTTATGGTCAGCAGTTTAGAAACAATGATGAGGATAAAGTGAAGATGGAAATACTAATTTCCGTAAATGTCACTTTCTTACTTGATTTCATACTCCACTGTTTTCTCAGTGTTGGTGAGACTCCCCTGAATATAAAGGGACAAGCACTGTTTCTCCTGTTCTTTTTCCCTTGTGACTAGCCAGGATCATATGTTCCACTTGCCTTTGATCAAAGAATCACCATTTGCTTCAGATTCCCTTGCAAAGTGGCATATTCATTCAAATCTTGTGTATTAAAACTTGAAGCTCTAGTTTTGCAAACTTGCAAGGAGTCAAGTGAATGGTCTTGCTTAATTCAGTGGAAATGCTCACATGTGGTTTTTGTGCGCTCAGGCACAGCCCATGATAAGCCATGTTTTATTACAGTATCCTCTGCTTTGGCCTGTATAAATCAATGATGCTTTGTGATTTCTTTATTATTATTTATTGGCAAAAAATTTTAACTGATATTCAAAAAATCCAGAAAGCAGACACTGCATAATTCACTATTTCTGTGGAGGGAAAGGGAGCATATTAATTATAGTTTTCCTCACAACACACTTAAATTTGATATATAGGGTCTTAAAAAGAGCGTGAGAGCCAACTGCCTATAGAGAACCCTCCTTTATTTCAATCTTCTCTTTCAGTGAAGCCAAGTCATCTCTTGTAGTAAACTGCTGAGTCAATGCATTTAAAAACTCACCAACTCTTTCTTATTTCTATGTAGTTAAGAACCTGTTAAGGGTTACACCCTTCTGTATTTACAGTGTTTAAGCAAACATGGTTATGGGAAGCAATTCCATTTAAAATTTGAGGTGTGTATTATGTGATATCACAGTATTGGTATGTTTAATTTGATTTGTGTGAGTGTGCAATGTGGCTGGAAGCTGGAGAGTTGCAGTCATGGTGATGGGCACAACAGGCAGCTTCCTTATAAAACCTTCTCTCAGCCTTTCACTTGACCTGATCCTTGATGTGCCTGGAAATAGGCAGGTCCTTCTGTCCTCTTTGATGGCTGAAATTGTAGCTGCAGCAAGAAGTTGCTGTTTCTTGAAATGAAGAGATAAATCATACCAGAAATGACACTCATGGCCCTGGGAAATAGTTCCTTTGCCCTCTTTATGCATTAGTGTCCCCTTTATCTCTCTGTGGGAATTTGGGAAATTCTCAGATGGCTTCAGAGGAACATGGAGAGGTGCTGTGAGTTCCAGGTACAACATGAGCTCCCTGCAGTCATGGGAGAGTTCTGCTGAAATAACAGCAATGAGCATCTGTAAAGGTTATAAAAACTGTTCCATAAATGTACACAACTGAGTGGAAATGGTGTATCTTCCAATAGTTTTTAAAACATTCTGCAGGAGTTAATAGGTTTTTTGTAGATAGAACCTTCAGCACAGCACAAATACCTTTGGAGTAAGGTGATTTTTCTTTTTACATCAGAACTATAAACCACGGCTCAATGCCATATAAAAATGTTTTCAAAAACTCTAATTTGGATTCCTAAAATTTACATGTAAAAGAAAACATAATAAATATGTTGTGGTTTGGGTATTTATAAACAGTTAAGAACCTTCACCCCATTGTGTCTTTTTGTTTCCTACTCTCATGGATGATGTTCGGCCAAAGCCAAAAGCCAGTTCTAAATAGCTCTGTTTGCACGCTCCCTCTGTTTCCTGCTTTCAGCTTTTGGATAAGTTAAGAAAATGCAGCTGTTGGGAAGGGTGACAAAACTCAAGAACTATCTGTGGGACAGGGCAGCGTTAAACAATGTGGAAGCATGTAATTCCTGTTTAGGGGAAACTGCTAAAGGGAGAACTGGGACCAAGACTGTAGTTAGGAAGAAATGTTTTGGGTAGTTTTCTAATGGATAAAATAGCAGATTGGGATTTCTCTTTTCTTGCCTTCTATCTTCTCTGTCTAGTTTCTTCTATCTTCTGACCTTTAAGTTAAATATCACAGTAAATAAGCTAATTTATAAAATATATCCAGATCACTGGTACTGCAGTTTCTCTTCCTATTTTTTTTGTTTTTAAACTAAGTGGTAATCAGTGCAAATGAGTTTTATGAGACATGATCTTGCAGGGCATCTTAGGAACAACCTAAGAAAGCCCACCAAATGGGAGCTTCTCAATCCAGATGGGCCAAAAAAAGACAATGTGCGGACTCAGGCTATGCTTGGACATGATTCCTGGGCTGAATTCGTCAGCCCTGTCAAGGCTGATATTTTCAGTAAGTGTTGGTGCAGATCAGGATTTCAGATGATGATGCATGTTGTATCAATGCTGAGGTTTGAGTGACATTCAGGAGTTAGCAATGAGGTGACAGCTCAGGGAAGAGTTTGAAGAGTCTGCCCTAACAAAGTCAGTACTTGCCTTTTTCCTCTGTGTGACTCCCTTCTTTCCACTGGATTTCGTGAGGAGATGGGTATTCTGATATCTTTTATTCCTTTGCAAATCTCTACTAATAATATTTATTTGTTGTATAATCCATCCCAAGGCCATCATCAACTTTAACTTGACTGTCTTTAGGGCTTTTGAAAACTGTGGATTATAGAAAAGTTAGTAATTATCAAATGTTTTATTGTTAGATCGTTTGCAATTTTTTTTTTGCCTGGGAAAAGAGCTGCATGTGGTTTCTGTTTGGAGTAACAACTTTAGCCTGAGTTTTAGGGATGACACAGTAAGAATCCAGATGTTTCTCAGAATGATAATGAAATTACGTTTGGTTGCCCATGTTAAAAATAGTCTGATCATCTTATTTTGGTTCATTAAGTGTGTTGACGCTTGAATCTTAGACTGAATCTAGTATCTAAAGTTTGGAAGGATAGCAGACCTTTTTTCCCCCCCCCTCTTGCCATTCATCTCTATGGAATATGTTTTTTAAGTGTGTGGGAGGGTGGGGAGAGGGGGTAAGAAGTCAAACTAAAGACCAAGTCATAATTTGGATGTGCTTGTTAAAGATTTGTGGTGCTGCCATTATTTCATTCCTTGAATTTCCTTAATTTCTCAAGTCCAGAACTGAATGGGATTTTCCTAGATCTAATAGCAATCCTATATTGCTGTGTCCCATGTTAAATGTGGGCAATTGTACAGGGAGATTTAATTTTCTTTGCTCTACAAGAGCTGTTACTGCATTGTAGCAAGGAACAGGCTGATTGGACAGCAGGTGGGACACAGACTGGGAATACAGGTGAGAAACAAAATCTGGATGTTGAACAAATTAGAGTAGCAACCAAGGAAAAACAGTAATGTTTTGTGATAAGATGTTGAAGAACAATTTGATAAGAAACCAGTGGGGGCTGGCTGATAAGAAAGGCCTGAGGAAGGATGTAGGCTTGAAGAGAGAAGTAGGATTGCAATAAGGAGCCTGGTACCTGGGGACACTTAGATACAAAGGCTAAAGACGAGCTAGAACGTGACACAAGGGGAACAAAGAAAGAGCATTGTGACTGCAGAGACAGGGGGAGTCATGCAAGAGTGAGGCCTCTGTGTTCCCGAGTAGAGAGACTGAGGTACGAATGAAGAGGAGAGGCAGAATGGGAATTGGGGTATGTTACCATTAGATGAGCTGATAAGTTTTGCACTGAACAACACTCAGTAGTTATTCCCTTGATCAAGGAGCATCAAGATTTCATTTTCATGTCTTCATTTTGCACTGGATGTAGTTGGATGGACCCAGCATTCCTAAAGCAGTATATGCAGGTGTAGATAGGGAGAGCCCTGTTGCTGCTGAATCTGTGCTCATCGCTTTGTAACCAAAGGTTTCACATTCAGCTGCAAATTGCATCTCACTCCCAGACACTTGCTCTGGCAAGAGAAGGTGATGGTTTGTGTAACGGCTGGCTTGAAATGGATAAGGGGCATCTTTCCATTTGGTTAACAATTGTAGGGGATACTCCCAGAATCTCTGACTGCTGCTTGCAAGTGCAGAACAAAGCTCCAGCGACTCAGGCTGTGTGTGTGCCACTTCTGAGCTGAATCATCAGCATTAAAAACCACATTCAATGCTTTTCTCAGAGCGCCTGTGGTATTTCTGCAAGGGAAGTTACAGTCACACTGGGTGGAGGAACCTCCCTGTCTGGCTATGGGGATAGTGAATACAAGGAAATGCTTGTGGTTCTGGACATGATGGCATCATTTGGTATTTCTCTGCTATTTTTTGCTCTGGTGCATTTCATTTGGCAGTTCAGAATTTCATGGCAAACACTCTGTAAGATGCAAACACTGTTCCAATGTTTTATGTTTTGGAACATTAATGGATTTTTCTTTTCCCTTCCCTGCTGAATGTTTCTTTCTCTTGTGGAGGTAAAGCTGTATGTGAACTGCATACTGAGGGGGCTGCTGCCCAACTTAAGCAGCCACACAGATGCTTTTAGTGTTCCTGACTGTCATGAGTGGGCTTTGGGTGCCACTCACAACCTCTCCTGTCCCGAGACTGGAGTGTGCTTTCCTTTCCACTCTCCCTAAACATTGTGAAACATGCATGTGATCCCCAAAGTGTTTCTTAAGATTCAGATGAGGAAAATTGTTATTCATTCTGGTCAGCAGCCATGTAGCGTGGGAGAATGGACAGTGCTCTGCTTTACATTCTGCTACAATTGCCATCTCCTTTCCCCCCCCCCATTGCAGGATTTTCAGCTGAGGGTGAGAAATACTTGATGTCCACAGTCTCTGTTCATATCCTCTTTAATGAGACTTTGGGGATGTGTAAGGAGTATTTTGTGGGTCTTGGTAAGTGCAAGTTCCTGTGTATTGTGATGGGAAGTGCATATTACTCAAATTTTTGTGGGCTTTGTTGTATTGGCCAAAACTTTGCCCCTGTACCACTGTGACCCAGCTTCCTGGCAACTTCTGAATCAATGCCCTTTCATCCCAGCTGTGTGATAGATCCCTAGCAGGAGCGTGGAGTAAATGTGGTTTCTTATTCATGAATTAAGCCTTAAATGAATTGACCAACACTGGTGTATTGTAAAAGGCAAGGGAAGATTGAAAAGGTCTTTTTAGAGGACCAGTGTCGAAGGTGTTTGGATTGAGGCAGAATAACGTGGAGGAGTTACAGCCGGGTGGATCAGTTTATTATTTCTTCAGATTTTTAAGGCCTCCTTTCACTTATTAATAAATTCTAGTCTGCTATCTTTACCTATCTAATTTTGAAGAAAAATAAAAATGATATGTGGCATAATTCTCCTTTCTTTAGTCTCTGTTGACGAAAGCAGTGCTTACATGCAACTTAAATAATGAAGGCTTCCAATGTGCACTATTTATGTTCCCTCTTGTCTATGCTTATGCTTTTGTGAAAATTAAACTTGACTGAATACACTTTTCATTTCCTCTTCAGCGTTTCATTAATACACAAGCACAGTTTATTGAATTTTGCACAGAAAAAATGCAGCCTTATCATGAAATTAGTGGAATGTGGAATACTAAGATATAATCCTTTTTGCTTTCTGTGTTATGATGTCTGAGTAGATAGTTTTACTTTTAAAATACTTATGTGAAGTTTGAGTGCTCAATGTATCTTTCAGAAATAATGAACCACTGCCATCATTCTCTATGTCTCCAGTTGAAATTTTGGAATGTCTGTTCTTGGGATAACCAGGTCTCTCTCATGAGAAAGGCAGATATAAGATTGAGTGGTTTTCTGTAGCTGCCATGTAAACTGGAGCAACCTTGTATAGTTAAGAGACAAGTGGAAATACAAGTGCAAATGAAAATCCATCATCATTCCTGTGCTTATTGCTGGTTTCTAGTGACACGGCATAGCCGGAATGCCTTCAAATCCTGCTTCAAACCCTTGGGCTGGTCTTGGCTACTGCCTTGGTGCTAAGAGCTATTAAAATACTAGCCAATATTTGAATTAAACCCAACCTGTCTCTCCGGGTAACCACTGTTTTAGTCACAGACTTACTGTCACATTTTCAGGTGATTTTGGTCTGCATCTGATATGTCCCCTTGAGTGAACAGGACTTCCTTCCCACCTCCCAGTGAACTTCTGTGCATTCTTAATTCATCTGTGGTTTAAAATATGTTTTAAACTTATGAAGATGAGAGGAATACTTGGGTGTTGAAGAAGGCTGTGGGTGTATTTCAGTTACTGTTTTGGTGCTGGTGAGTGGCTGCCTTGTAAAAATACATAAACTTCCTAGCTGTAACCAGTAATTTTGTGTGGTTGCTGGATGGGTCCTGTATGCCTGGGTTTGTGGTACTTCCAGGGAGGAAGTGAATGGAGGGAACACCAAGTAGGACTGGATGATCTGAAGAGTCCCTTCTAAGCTAAACAATTCTGTCTGTGCAGGCAGAGCAGGGTCCCAGCTCTTGTGCTGCTCTGCCTGACTTCTCTCTTTCTGAATGCACCAGAACATGTGTAAGCAAAAGTGAGGTCAGTGGGCTTTTGCAGGGAGCTTTTGGCTTTAAGTTGTAAGTGTGGAGGAGCTTTAATCAAAATATCTTCTCTTTTCATCTATTTGCTGTTCTATAGCAAATAGTTAAATGATGTGAGAATTCTACTCTGGTTCAGTGTTTCAGCTGAGTTACTGATGTAATACCCTGGGGAATCCTGAGTTTAAAATACACTATTGCTGCCATTAGAGCCCTATGTTCCATGTATTTTCATGCTGTTCCCAATCTGTGCCTTTCCAGCCATTAATGCCACACAAAGCTTTCCCTCGGGAAAGTGACCAGAAGCATCCTGGAGCTGACATTAGGGACCTCTGGGGAGCAAAGCAGAGAAATGGAAACTGACTGTAGCACAAACAATTTCTAGATAAAACAGATATCTTGTGGAAAGTGGATTACTTTTTTTTCCCAATAAAGCCTTTCCCTCTATTGCTGCTCCTGTAGCAAATCTATTTGCTAGTAGTACAAAGGAAAAAAACATTAGTTTAATTCACACTGACCTGACTTTCAGAGTTTCACAGGCCTTCCTGTGACTTTTGCTTTTGCCAAGGAAAGACACACAAACACGTGAAGATTTGACTCTGTGAAAACATATGATGGTAATAAACCAATAAAATTCATTATATTGACAGCAATAACTCTTCTAAGTGGGCTTTGAAGGGACTATTATTTAATGAGAGATTAATGCCATCTGCATCACCTTTACTTTCATCAAGTATCTTTCCCTCTGCCTGTGTGTGCACTGGTCTCTTCACGTGCTGGTAATTGTACATATGTACAGAAAAGGAATGTTTCCTGTGCAGTTTATTTCAACAAACTATTGTGTATCAGAATAGACGCCTACATTCCATTGCAATTTAGTTTTCAGCAGTTTGTCCTAAGAAAAATAACAGATGAAATAGCGGAAATATCTATCTTCCATGTATCAGGAAATCATATGTAAAAGTGTTATTACTGGCTTAGCCCAATTTACTGTTAGTCCTGAATCCTTGTTAGTAACCTGATGAGACCAGATTTCATCCCGTCTACCTGCTGGGTGGAAATGCATGTCACAGCAGCAAAAGCATCTGCTTCCTCTAGTTCAAAGCTTTGGCAGTGGTGTGTTTGAATCTTAAATTGGTCTCAGAAGTTGTTTGGCAAGTGTGTGCTTAGTCATCTGCATTTTTATTTTTGGTTCATGTCACTCAGCAGCAGCTCTTGGCTACATTCTTCCATTAAAAATGTGCAGGTTTGCTTTCTTTTGTAGTTTTGAATATCTCTGAGTTTGAATGATTCATACCCTGAACATCTGAGTGGTGATAAGAAGGGAAGAAGCTTTTAATTCATAAAGTTGGAATAATTGATACAACACCAATAGCTTCCCTGCTTTCTCAAAGAAAAATGTTATGAATGGGTGAGTCATATTGGTGCAGATGGTGATATAGAAAAATAATACCCAATCAAGAACAAATATTTAAAGTGACTTTTGCCTGTAAACAATTACACCAGGTGTCTCTCAGCAAACTGAGTACTGTGACAGTCAGGAAGATGTGTAACAGAGTGATATGTGGTGCATAAAGCACTTTCTCAGTCCTGCCAAGTTTTGGAGCTATGTGCACACAAAATCCCTCCCCATCTTTATAGTTGACGATGCAACCTCTGACTCTTTAATATTTGGGTTAATGAGCAAGTCAGTGCCTCTGGAAGCAGCTCTTTGTTTCCCTAGACTTATGGTTGTTCTTTTTCTCACAGTGCCTTGTACACTAATAAGGATTTATGGGCAAGTTTTGTTTATAAAATAATGCATAATATGTTGAAGAAAGACATGAAAACTCACCAAGGTAATGGGAAAGACTTGACTGGTCACTTAGCCCAAACCTATCATGTGTTAGTCACACAATGTACTCTTCTGTGGGTGTAGATGAAAGGAAGAATTCCATGCTGCTGAAATTGAGTATTTTGTAGTTGGAAGCACATGATACTGACATGACTATCTTGACACCCTACACTGTAAAAATATTTGCAATAGTTTAAAATATCTAATACCTTTTGTGGAAACATTATTGCCTTCTCTTTTTATAATAACCTCATTCCCCTGACCCATCCTTAAAAAAAAAAATAAAGTGATGAGGTGAACCTACTGATTTAGATAACTGATCTCTCTTTGATTCTGCTCTCATATCATGCACATGGTTAATCATGAGAAGCTTCATCTTTCTTTGAGAGATAATAAGGGCCATTGAACTCTAAAAATGTAATGTCACAAAAAAAGGATGTGTTTGTACTATTTCCTACTAGCTGTGATGCTGGCACTATAAAAGCTTCTGTACATGTTGCACTGTTTTGTGTTTGTATTGTGAACACAAGACATTGCTCATTAGAGAAACAGGAATATATCAAAACAGCGTTTATGCTGGCACTATAAAAGCTTCTGTACATGTTGCACTGTTTTGTGTTTGTATTGTGAACACAAGACATTGCTCATTAGAGAAACAGGAATATATCAAAACAGCTTTTTGAAATAATTTTGGTGAAAACATCCACAGAATGTATTATCCCTACATATATAACACTAGTAGCATTATTCATTCTGTCCTTATTCCATCCGAAGAAATTATCTCTTGAACTCTGTAACTAGGCAGGACTGAAAGACAACAGGGTGGAAATGGCTGAACTCCTAAAGAAAGGACAATTCTTAAAAACGAGGTTGCAGCAGCACTGTGAGAAATGGTAACTGTGAGTTTATGGTGACCCTGAGTGTAATATTTACAAACTGATCACGTGCATGTAAATCTCCTGAAACATTTCATAATGGCGGTTACAGCTGCTTGTGTTTGGGTCCTCTCAGTTCTTGAATGAACCTGGCACCCTCCTAGGACAGGCTGCTGAAGGATCTACAATGCTATGAACAGATACAACAGCTCTTCAGTAAAATAGTACAAACTAAAGTTTCCTTACAGATCTGGGCTACTGCTGTGCTATTGAAATCTCCCATTCAGAATAGGATAAAATAGGATATAAAATGGAAATCCTGAGCTGGTTTTGATCATACTGCAAGGCTGGGAGAGAAATTCTGCTACCCTTCTCTAGGACAGCAAATAAATGATCCTCGATAATTTGGAGCTGTCTGGGAAGATCCAGCAGGTCAGGCCCTTGGTATGCATGTCATAAAAATAGGTACCTGATAGCTGGACCCAGCCACTAAACGGTTTTCCTAAGAACTCTTCAGTATGCAGGGAAAAAAATTAGCAGGGTTACTTGGAGTGCAGGGCATAAAGGAGATAAAGAATATGCAATCAGTATGACACAAATACAAGATGTTAAATTGTGTCTAGAAACTGGTAACAGTGGGGCACTGCACATCTGTAAGTGGTGATTATGGGGATGGATAATTTATTCTTGTTTGGCTTGGGGTTTTGTTTTTTTCTTTTTTTCTCTCTCCAGATAAGGCTTTGTTGTGAACACAAGACATTGTTCATTAGAGAAACAGGAATATGTCAGAAAAGCATTTTGATATAATTTTGGTGAAAACATCCATTAGGGCTGTGATTTTATACCGAAGAACCTCCTTTGTGGGATCTCCAGGATTTCTTCAAAATCCAGCCAACTTTCCTTCTGACATGTGACTAGACCTGCTCCTGTAAGTTCTTTGTTTTTAGCTGCTAATGGCCCCTGTCAGGGAGCAACAAACTGAGAACAGCTTATAAGAAATGAACAACATTTTTCTTAATGTTCAGTGAAATTCTCCATTTTTATGAGCTGGGAAAAAAAGAGGGGAAATTAGCTGTTATAGCCCATGTAATTTTCTTAGCTTTAACTGAGATCAGTTTAATAGAGTTGCAAGTGCTGAAATAGCCAGTCAGGAGGAAGCAAAGCACCAAAAAAGGGTGTTATTTAAGTTGTCCCACTGCTACATAACTTACAAGTTAATCAGTGTTTCAGAGTTCAAAAGAGAGGAAGGTTAACGTGGATTCTGATAAAGTTTATCTCACATCACTAGGTTCAGGGGCTGGAGACAGAAGATGTAAAGTAATTCCCCAAAAAGTCAGCTAAGGGGATACAGACCATTGGGGGGCCCGTGACTAGGAAGCTGCAGTGTGTTACCCTGAGAAAAAGAAGTTGTACAGGGCTGTAGCACAGACAGAATACTTTTATAGGTCCTTGTTTTCCTTTTCAGTAGAGTTTCCTCCTTCATTCTTGTGGACAGGCTCCAAAAGGTAAAACATGCATGGCTGCACACACAACGCTGGAACAACTGTGAAAGCAAAGCTTTGGAGTTAAATATTCAAAACTCTTTATTACTTCTGAAGTGGCTTGTTTAATTCCGATGAACTAAGCACCATGACAGAAACAAAAACTGGTGAAATTCAAGGCCCATTAAAGCCAGAGGAATTTTCCCAGGCTTTTGCTAAAGGCCTTCTCCACTTGCGAGTAGTCCACCTTACTTGATTTATAGTGTTGAGATTCTGTTGCTGATTTGCTCTTGGTTTAGAATGTGGTACTCAGCAGGGCAAAAAGATTCCATACTAGCAGGGAATCAAAGTCTCCTTTGGCATCTGAGCAGAATATGGCTGAGAACAGTTTTTTAGATACAGTAGGAAATGGAGCATTTTAGAGGACTCTTTAGACCTTATGGCTCTATGATTCTGAAAAGAGACGCACCTGGAGATGCTACAAGCAAGCCTTTCCCTTACTTGGAAAAGAAAACTTCAGCAAAATCTGATCTGATACAGTTTGGGCATTCAATTCTGAAAGTTGTCTAGACAACAAATGTATTTCCCAAATTATTTTTTTTCTAGCAGGAAATACAGTTGATACAAAAGTTAGAATCATGTCAGAAAACGTAGAATGTCTGCTAGTCATTCCAGAGTTCAGAGATTTACCTTGAAAGATGGATCTTATAATAAAGACCTCCTTGGGCTGGGGGTGAGTGGGGTGGGTCCAGAAGACCGGGTTTTGGGACATAATCAGGTTCTAAAACTTCCTCCTCTCCCTCCATGTGGAAGAAAATGCAGTTCATTAAGAATATTGACATTAGCATGTTATGTTGGAGGTACTGGGAAATCTGTCTTCATAATTATACTGTACATCTCCAGGTTTCCTCTCATATTTTTTCAGAGCTGTACTTTTTCCAGCTAAATATACATGAGCAGCTATTTGCTGAAATAATGCAAAACAGATCTGGTAAGGCAAATGCATTTGTTGGGATTTTAAATGCGCTTACTCCTTAGTAAATAACTGCCTGTACAAAAACATAGACTTTATTTCAATAATTAGAGAAAATTTACTTCAGTTAAGGTGGGTATTTCTACAGTTTAGCTTGGTGTTCTGGAGATGCAATGATCAAAAATAGAATTTTTAAAATGCTTTGTGGAAAATTTATTGACTTCTTCATAATGAAAAAATATGTCCAACTCTAGTTCAACTCATTCACTGTGGTTCCATGAAAGTTTGTCTAAATATGAAAACCTGTTTTCTCAACTATTAATTTCAGTTTGCTGTCAGTATTGTAGATAACATTTGCTTTTAGTCTTGTTTCAGTAGTTGTAAATTGGAATTACTAGGGTGCTTTTATACGAGAGCCTTCAGGAGATGCTGCTCCAAAGCTGCATGTCTTGTCCCTCTGTGTAGCATAAGGAAGCTGATTTGGTTGGAATTGAGTGCATATAGTTTAATGCTGAGCTCCTTCCACACAACACTGTGAAATGGAGGGATCTTTGGACCAATTTTTAGGGCAAACTTTCCTACAGGATTCCTGAAATAACTTTACTCCCTGAGCAGAAACAATCATTGCAATTTAAGGCAGGAGTTAAGATCCTCCAGGTTTCTCCCTGACCTGCCCTTGCGGAGTGCTCTCCCCATGAACAGTATCACCAGGCCAGCCCAGGAGTGGGTGATGAAGCAGCATGAGGTGAGCACCAGGGCTCCTCTCCAGTTCTCCCCAGTAGCTCCTGGGCTGGACTGAGACAGTGGCTGCTGGGTACTCTGTGGAGTGGCATTGGCCATGCTTTGAACACTGTCTACCAGCACTTTTTCTGCAGCAGGACAAAGTTCCTTTAGCTGTGTCTGTTCAGGCAGCTAAATTTGTGTTGTAGTAGTTGGTAAATAAACCTCAGATGGGTCTCTCTGATCAGGTTTAAGAGAGGATCCCAATTTCAAAATAGTTTCCTGTGTTCTCCCCTGTACACCTTTGGTCCACTGTAGTCTCCAGAGGAGGCTTTTCTACCTGCAAAATGTTTTATGTCTGGCTTTTAAATTCCTTCTACATTCCTCTTGGCATTCCTAAAGCCATAAAGTATCTTTTCCTCTGGATTTCCTTTTGCAGGCAGAAATTAGGGGCCAGCTCTGCCAGTAGGGGTCAGGGGATGCCTTCAGCACAAAAGGAGAGGTGGTGATGTAACAAAACTGAGACACCTCAACCTCAGAATGGATAGTTTTGTTAATTTGGCACTTGTACAGACTATACACAAAAATATTCAAACTCATTTCTGCCTGTAATACAGGTGTCTCAAAAAGACAGAACCCCAGAATTTATAAGGTCTGAACATCTCTTACTTTTTTTTAAAGAATAAATACAAAACAAGCCTCTACATAGGGGAATTCTGCATGTTACATGGCTATGGAAGATGTATGTGAGATATGAGTATATGTCATGTCACTGACCTCAAGGACCATTCTCCAAATGTCATGTTTTCATGTCTTCCTAGTAAAAATTCCTAGATTTTTTTCCATCAATTTTTGAGAGACTTTAAATTCTGCAAACACGTTCATCTTTGCAAACACGTTCGTCTTTCCAAATCAATCTTGAAACTCAAACTCTTTCACTGTTTGATGTTGAGAAGTATGTGCAGGACATGCAGTAATTGCATTCCACGTCTGCCACGTCATCAGCTCATGTTCCCTATTGGAACAGGAGCTGTGTCAAGTACAGATCCATCTCTTTAACCTGCACCAGCACCTCAAGAAGAACACAGGTTTCCTGTGAGTTACACAGTCCTGTGCAGAAGAGCAATAAATCCTTAAACATCATTAAATTTGAGTGTATGTGCACACACATACAAATTCATACAGTATAACTGTTTATCAATCACCATCTCTCTGCTGTGTTGCCTCTTTTTTCTTTCCCTTTCACTTTTTCCTTTTTCTCTTTCTTTTTCCTTTCTTCTCCCCTTTCTCCCCCCTTCTCCCTCCTCCCAGTCTTCCCTTAGGAATTGCTTTTGAAGGTATTTTGATTAGTTATGTAATTAGCCACTTGTACAGTTAAAAGCAAACTTTCAGGTCACATACTGTATGTTTACTCTTTGGCATTAGGAGAGCTTCATTCAGAAGAAATTGCCATTGTTTCTTTGCCTTCCCATGGGAAAGCTTTAGCTTTGGAAACCATTCAACAAATGTAAGGTATGCAAAGAATACTGTAAAGACAGTTCTTGAGTTTGCCAAACTTTTTTTTCTTTTGTTCAGTCAGTAGTTACCAATTACTTTCTTCTGTATGAAGGCAGAGGTTTTTCTTGTGCATACTGCCATGAACTGAACTTTGATTTCTTGGTGACCCATGAAATCGATATACTGTCAATGTCCTCTCCTCTGTCTCCTTCCTAACCCTGCTGCCCCACATTGCAGCAGCTTTCAAATGAGATAAAATAATTTACCTCAGCCAATTCTGAGTGATTGCCTCAACCATTCTCAGGAAAAAGTGAACATCCAGAAATACGGTGATAAACTGTCTGGACTGGTACACCTATATGCTTAAATTTGCTCATATCTCTTTCACGTCTGGTAAAATGGATGTGTATTTCTACAACAGGTAATTTCTTAAGGTTGGGAATTCATTGGGGACCTGGAGAAGTTCATGAAGAACTTAACATTGGTTTTCATCAGGAAAGTATTCTTTAGGTGTCTTGGCCACAGTGCATTTGGTGCTTCAGAAATAATTTTTCTGAGTATCTGTCATATTATAATAATTCCATTACTTTCTGATTATAGATTTAATACACAGCTGCACTGATTCCAAAATACATTGGCTGTATCCCCAGCCTAAAATAAGGCCTGGTGCTGAAATTGATAACTTCCCCAGGACTACTTGGAAGGCCTCTAGATCTAGTGGTGTAGGTCATTTACAGTTCCAGTTGTTACAGGCCCCCGTCACAATCCAATGTTTGATACAAAATCAGCAGTGATAATTTTAGGCAGCTTGAGAATTATGCTGCATATGGGCAACCTCTGGCCTCCTCTTATATTTTGGTGCATCTAAAATGGGGATATCAGTTTTGGCAAAGAGTTTAATGTAGTCAGTCCTCCTCATGTGATGTATTCAGTGGTGTGGATGGAATAGTCTCTGCAAAGACTATAAAATGTATAGCACAGTTTGAGCTGGGATAGCAATGTTTGCACATTCTGGGTGTGACAGAGCTACCATCTTCTGGGTGAGCATAAACATCAGGTGTGCATCCATGATTTTACTGGAGAGTGGGTGTGTGAATAAAGAGAAAATATGTGAAATGTGTGAATAGAGAAAGAGTTGCTGACTGAACCCACTAGTGTAAGGCCCACCTGGTTATTCATTTCTATAGCAACAAAACATCTTTAGCAGTTACTGAAGGATTAATCTACTTTGTGAAACATATCATTTCAGTTCAAGTGGATATGTAAACTCTCTAGTTTGTTTTGGTTCTATGGTGAATTTCTCAATTATTTAATCTCATGTTATTATAGTGATAAGGTACTTCCTAAAGAAAATTCTGAATGCAGCTTGTGAAGATAATTTTTGGGCACTTAAACCATGGAGAAATGCACTTTTCACCTGAACATGGTATATATATGTTTCAGGTGTCTATTATGCTAGATTTGTGGGGAGAACACTTGATTTTTTTTTTAAGTGATGCAAAGCAGAATTCCCTGTAAAATACAACAAATCATTATACAGTTATATAAAAATCAATGAATTAGTGCTATCAGCTGATCTTATGGTAAATATCAATCTTGTAAAATCCAACTATATCGTCTTCTAAACGGTACAGTGAAAAATCAACAGAAACTTCCAATTGCTGTGTTGTTTGATAGAATGAAAATTATCAGAATTATACTATTGCTCTAGTGTAAACCATACTATGAAAACAAATGTGGTGATTGCATTTCCTGTTATAAAACATAAAAAAATCCATCAAATATTATACCTTATACCTTGCCTGTTGCTATAATTGCAATGCGAATCAGAGTCCCTTAAATGTAACAGGTAACATTTCCTCACCATGTGAGAGGCTGTCATGAGGAAGCACTTGGGCACCAGAGTTGCATAAACTCTTTGCTATTTAAAATCTTGAAGCTCTGCATGTCATGCATGTTGTGACCTTTCCTTCTATTGCTGTATCCCAGCACTGAACTTTGACAGGCTACATGGGACACCTCTGCTTATTGGTGATTTACCTCTTCTTCTTCCATGCACTAAAACCAAACAACAACAAAAACATGAAAACCGAAACAAAAAAGCCCCAACACCTCTCTGAGTAGAACTGCCCAAACTCTCAGGAAATTAATTTGTTCCTGGGTGATAACAATTCATATCCTCTCTATTTGTGTTGCTGGAGGTGACTGAAGTCCAGCATCCCGCAATTCCTGCTTTATTTGACTTATTGTCACTGAATATGTGTTTTCATGGACTATCTTGCCACATATCATTCCTCTTTGTGCTTAAAACGAACAGCATTTTGAAGCTTGAAGGGAAAAGTTTCATTACTGAAAGCAGTGTTCTTGACTTGGGCTAATCTGACCTGGTTAACTCAGAAGGAAATCTAATAGCTGCTGATCTCCTGGGAATGCATGACCATTGCATCTGTCACTCTCTTGAAAGCTTTGGATTGTGTGTTGAGTAAACGATTTTATAGCACTTTGGCTAACAGGCTTGGAAAGAGCAGGACAGAGTTAGTTGGGGGCAGCTAATCCCTGCAGCCAGGTAAGGACCTCCCCAGCCAGGTGATGGTGCCTCTGTTTGATAAGGCACGTACAGCCAGGGAGAAGGTTTGTGGGTAGGGAAGAGTTGCAGTGCTGCCAGAGAGCTGGGTGACTTTCCAGCACCTCTGCTGGTGACTGGGGTTTGCACAGATCCTGCTCTGAACTCTGCAGTCACGCTGAAGCACCTTCTGCCTTGTCCTTATTGCCAGGACAGCATGAACTGCAAGCCTTGCAGGGAAATAAAGCAGGAGTATAATGAAGGTGTGGGTGTTTGTATATATAAAGCAGGGGCTCCATATCAAATGACCCTGAGGGGAAGCTAACCATTCCCAGGCAAAGGTGTGGTGGGAACTCAGATAAAAGTTGGTACATAGCCTGCAGGAAGAACAGCTTAGTGTAAAATCTAGTCTATTTAAACTCCTGTAGTACTGTGACAGAATCCCCGTAAGTCAGGACTGAGATCTGCTTTCAGGTAGACCCCAATGAGACTATCAGGGAAGGGATACTCCCCTATAGTGACATGTGATGTCATCTTTTCAAGAATGTGAAATGATTTTGTTCATTTCCTTAACTATTTGTGTTACTGGTCTTTCCCCAGCTTGTATGTGTTTCAATGAGACCAAAGGATTTATGGCTCCTTGCCTTTAAAATGAATGCTCTGGAATTTGCTTGCAATATATTGATCTTTCCTATCAGAGCCTGCGCCCCAAAAGGATGACTAGAAAATGGAGCCCTGCAATAAACTTTTGTGAAGGTCCATTTTAAGCATTGATTAAAGGTATTCAGTGTACTTACTCTGAGGAAAAGGAAACAGACTGCCCCTTCTCACCCACTGTTCTAGTTTTATAGAATGCTTTGTTTTAATTATGACTTAAATAAATTCATAGTATATCTGTGAAACACTCCAGATACTGAGAACCACATTGTAATGCAGTAGTCTGGGAGGTGGAGCAATAGGAATTGTTTCTCCTGCTTCCTATTAAAGTGACTGTCCTCACAGGATTGTATTTATCTGGAGGTTTGGCAGGGACAGAAGGGTCTGAAAAGACTTCTTTGGGTTTTGTATTTCTGTTCTGTTGAGTGTAAAAATGGCTCTGATCTGACCAGAGTCCTTTAAATCAGTATCTTATCATCAAGCCCCATGTTATCGACCTTTAGGAAGTACATCAGAGTTTTATGAATGAAGCCACATAATGCATTTGGCTGTTTGAGTCTGAGAAATTACGTGAAGCTGCTGAACTGGAATTGCAATAATCCAGAATATGCATTGAGTTTCCTGGTTTCACTAACACTGAAGTTCATTGTATTAGGCTGCATAGAGCTTGGGTCAACAATTTTTATCTCTTAGATAGCAGAAGAGATTCAGTGATCTATTTACCTAACAAAAAGAAATCATAAATTAAATCAAATACCAACGGTTAGTGTTTAGGAAATGTTTTCTGGCAAATGGGAGGTCATGGTTCAACACACTGGAATCAAGCAGAGAGGAGGAAATGAGTTTAATTTTCAGCAGTGCAGTGGCCACCAATCAATGGTATTTGAGGTTAAGGCCCTTTTGATTCTTCTGTGAGTCCATTTCATTGTAAATAAGAAGTTATCAAGGAAACAGTGTAGAATTTTAAGAAGGAATATGTGTCTTTTCATAATGATGCAGTTTAAGGAGTTGAAAATTTGAACTTTTATCCCATGATGTAAATATTTGAAGTAGGTCGATGTCAACATGACAAAATAGAATTTCTTTCCTTCTTACTGTCCACCATCCTCTCTTCCAGAGTGCTGTGGAGCAGCAGTTCATAAACCTGTGTCCCAACTAGAGTCACTATTTTTCTGAAGGTTAAAAGTACCATCAGTGAAAATTTGGTTGGGGTTTGCTACAAGACATGTAGAACACCTCCCACAGTAGCTGCTGGTAGGGCTGCAATGGGAAAACATGGCAAGGGAAAACATTTGGCTGGGACACAGGTCCCCTAAGTTTAGGATCTAATGGGTTAGGAGAGAGAAGAAAAAGACCTGAGTGAGCATTTTCATAACAGAATTGATGAATGTGCTGAGCAGCTCTGTTTAGTAGCTCTGCCAGTCAAACCCTTAATTTTCTTTGCTTTTCTTTACAATGGACTGAAAATAATGTTTTGTGGAATGTGACATTTGAAGCACAAATATTTTAATCTGTTTTACCAGAAGAAAATAGCAAATGCAAAATTTTCTTTGAATGGAACTGATTTTATTTATTGGGTCATCAGCCGTACCAAAATACCATCATTTCATGAAGCCTTATTATATCAATGTACTGTAAAAATTCAACTATTTGTTTATTTAGGGCACGTCCTATGGAAACCTTGATGCAGTATTTGAAACTTAGAGGAGTCAATGAAGCTTCAAGGTTTGATTTCAATCTATTCAAATGCCCCAGCATGTATTTAAAGTGTTCAAAACCAAATGTTTAAATTTCAGAGTACTCAGACACATATAGAAGTGCTGTGCAGAGTCGGAGCAGAGGTTCACCTGAGGGTACTGAGTCTGACAGTGAGAAAAAGAACATAGTAAGTATAATGGTTATGCTATTTCAGAATGCTCCCCTGAGCAAAAAAATAAGCAATATTGGAAATTTTATTTCTCAAAGGTTTCCCTTCCCGCCCCCCCCCCCCCGGGCAAAGCCTTAGCTTCATTTCTGTCCTGTGGTAAGGATTTCCCCATGTTAAACTCACTAAATGAAGAAATACCTCCTTTTATTCATCATAAATGTGTCACCTGAAAGTTTCATTTCGTGTTCTTATTTCTTGTATTGGTAGCTACAGGGAGCAATTATTTGCTGTTTACCTTCTGCCTGCTGGTCATGATTTTGGAGATCTTAACCACATCTCTCCCATAATGACCTGTTTTCCAGGCTTGAGGACTCCTGGACTATTGCTATTCATTGTGTGGAAGCTGGTCCTTACCCTTGATCATGACTGCTACCTTTTTTTTTCCCCCATTCTACGTTTTATAAGATAGGAAAAATGCAATATTTAACCTGTAGGCTCATCATGGGTTGTTTAACAGGGAATGTTGTTTCTTTCCTCATATCTGCTGTCTGTTTCATGACTATACTGGTAGAATTCTAGCCTGTGTTATGGCTAATGTTGTGGCATGAATTCAGTACCATTTAGTGAGTTATTCAGTCAATTCTTCTTACTATTTACCCTAAATAACCTTGTCCATCTCTGTTTCCTACTCCAGATTCCTCTGCTAATAACTCACATTCATACGCTTGGCCAGGTTGCTTAGGACAAGCACGAGTGCCACTGCAGACTTGGTGTTGCCTGTCCTGAGGTGTTTATCTGCAACTAAAACGAAAGTCTAAACCCATGGGACTAACCTGTCATCTATCAAACTTTGCACTGTTTTCTCAGCTTTCCCTTTGCTAACTCTGCTGTATGTGCAAGTTCCCTAGAACTGGGATTTTGCCTCCTTTTTTAGACCTGCAGCCACAAAACAATTAAGTGAAATGGAAATTAAGTAGATAATTAAGGTGGGCTAATGTAATCTTGGTATATGGTACTAATTAAGTAAATGTTTTCTAACTAAAAATGATGACATGAACACCCCTCTACTTGCTAGTATTAGTTTTTTGCAGTTGCAAATGTTGTTCAGAATGCTGTGAGTAGAGTGATAAGTCATTACCACCTTGATTCTCTTTGCTCGGTTTGCTACCAAAAGCCACTTTCACTGTTAATGTGGGTGTTTGCCAATGGGAACTGGGATAAACCTTCAAACTTGCTTTACATAATTCAGTGAGTATCTATGCCAGCTACCAAGATCTCAACATCAGTTTGGAGATTAAAGGTTTTATTGTCCATGCAAATGTCATGGTAAAAAACTATTTGTTAATGATACATAATACCTGGCAATTGCTCTTGCAAACTATACTAGATGTACTTATTTGTTGCTCTTTAGGAAATGTGACTTGCAAGCATCTTCCCTGCTCTTATTTATGAACTTAAAAATGTGCCTTGCAGAACCCATTCTGCTATATAATTGCATTCTATTAGTAACCCCATTAAATTTACGTGTCTTTGAGGGCAGACTTAGCCTAAAATGAAGAGCTGCATGAGATTCAAATTTATGCTCTCATAAAGCAAGAACAATTTGAGACCACAAGGAGAGGAGAGGGTGTTCCCTTAGCACAAAATTGCTTCCTTGCTCTCTCCTGATCTCCATCTCTCACTCTTTCTCCCCTCCTATAAGACCAGATTGTTCTCTGAAATGTAGTTATGTGATTTTGCAGCAGGCAGATGGTTGAGTTACAAGTAAATTGCTTCTTTCTTCCATACCTGTACTTCAGATGAGTGCACATAGTAGAGTAGATTAAGATAAATAATGGAGGCTATTAATGAGAGCCAAGAAGGATGGTAAGGGGAAATCACACGTGAAAAAATTTGCTGCTTTTTCATTTTCCCGCCCTATCTCTGTTAAATCTTGTGGTGGCATAAAGATATGTAAAGAGCAGAGCACTAGGTAAGCGGTGAGAGTCTTAATATCAGGTGATCAGTTTTGTTATTAAAAGTACTCACCACAATGAGTAATACCCTTTCCACATAAAAGGATAATATTTTACCATCTTGCTACTCAAGATCTCCATGAACTCCTATGCTTTTGAATGTACTTTTAGTCTTGAGAAGGGGAATTGTTGGAATAATTTTTATGTTAAAAAAAAAAAAAAAAACAATAAAAACCCCCTTAAAAATAGCCAGCCTATTTCAGATGCTAGCCAGGAGTCTTCTTTAATGGTCCTTACCTTTTCTCTGCATGAACATCTCATGTATATTGGTGAATTTAACTTTTTTATAATATTAAGTTAAATCCCAAATTTATCTGTGTTTTATTCTTCCATTTATAGCTTAGTCTGAATTAATAATTTAGTGTAGGTAACAATTTGAATTATCTTGGAGTTGCCACTAAAACAGAATCTAAGACTTTGCAATGATTTCTTTCGGTGTGAGAAATGCATCACATGGACCCTAGCATTAAAAAAATTATATCATGAACTTTAAAGCATTGACTGTTTTATAGCAGCTTCCTATTTAGGACAAAAGATTTTTGCAAATGTTAGCGAATTCTCACAGAGGGTTCTGTAGGACAGTTTTGTCAGTTATTGGAGATGTCAGAGGAAATCCCTGGCACAAACTGGAAACACTCCCTTACTCCCTGTCCTGTGCAGCAATTCCTTGACTAAGATGGAGAATTTGAGATGATGAAAAAAAGACCTAAGTGATAAATAGTTAAGGAACCAATAATAACGTGCTTTAAATTTGAGCTGATGGCAGTGGTTCTGAATTCGGAGTGAACAATACCAACATACTTTATTAAGAAAACATGACTGAAAACCTGTAATGATGCTTAGGAACATTTTACCAGCACTGTCGCGAGCAAACTGCTTGCAGGATTAAACTGCAGTGCACCATCTGGTAGCTTTGCTTGGTAGCAGAAATGCTTGTGTTGCTATCTCAGCTTCAGAGCACAATCTATGAAAATGTCTTTGTCGAGGTGGAAATTGTATGGCTTCAAACTGCTCAGAGTAGTTATGATCATGTGGAGGTGGAGAAAGGGACACAGTTTTCATTGACAAATAAGTTATGCGCTCTTAACTTGAGAAGATTATCACTTTGCACTTGTGGATTTGAATTTTTGAAACATTCGGTCAAGCAGGAAAATAGATTAATCAAATACTGTAACTTAAATGTTAATCAAATTTAACATTGATCCAAGAAATCCTAAAAATGTACTAATTGCCCAAAGAATTGCTGTTTGGTTTTAGTAAGTATTGTGTTAATGAAACCTCCAGAAACTCTAAACTGAGACATTAGCTTTTGTCCTCACTTCCATCTCACTAGTTCACCCCAGTAACTAAAAACTGCTGTGATTTATAATTTCCCTGCTACCTGTCTGGCTATTACAGGGGTGCAGCAGAAGGCTTATGAATTTACACTTGCACATGACCAGGAGCTCGCATTCCTGTTTATTTTAGCTATTTGTATTTTTTTGAAGCAGCATGAAAATCTTGCAAATGCCTGTCAGAGAGAGGAGGGGTGTTTAGCAAAATCAGTTCCAGCTTTTCCAATTTCCCAGCACAGGCCAAAGGCAAATTGGGAAATGATCCTTCTCCCCAGTACCCAGGAGGAAGTGCTTTGTCATATATGTCAGGCTGCACTAATGGCCAGCCCAGTCAGACTTCATCCAATGCAGCCCGTGCATATGGAAAGACCTCCTGCTCCCCTTTAGGGACCTGTTTAAATGAAACTAGAGGTAATAGTTTCCAGTCATAAAGGAGCCTTATATTCAGTTTCATTTTTCTAGTCTGTTTTACAGTAGCTGAAGTTCATTCATGCTCTTCTTCAGGCACCCTGAGAAATGAGATAGACATAGCCAATATTTTACTGCAGTTATATATCTAGTTTTCATGCTTTTTATTTTTTATTACATTTTTTCATGAGTGTAGTGAAAAAAATACTTAAGGATTAATTAAAAAAAAAGAAATTAAAAACTTCAATACTAGATTTTAAAAATGTGGCTGTGTTATTTATTTGTGAGGAAATGCTCCAAATACAAATATTGAAGAAACTTCATATTCACCTGTTTGAGAAAACAAAACCAAAAAAACCAAACCCCACCAAAACTAGGGAGGGGAGAACAATGTGCAAATGAAAAACAAATTGGGCATTTTTACATCGAGAAGGGGCAACAGTGATAATGTGCTAGTTGAGAGTAAATAAGTGCGCATGGGTGGTGGTAATTGTAGAGTATAGGTAACATATGCTATAGAAGTAGCACTTTACAGGTATCCCTAAATTTATAACTGCTTTTTGAATAATCATTTGCCCTTTGAGTTTCTCAATTCTCAGTATCACAATGATGAATCCAAATATTGTATTGATGCTTGTGGGTAGATCCTGAATACTCTAAACAGTATCCATCCTACTTTGGGAATTTACAAGAAGAACAAAAGTCAGTGACAGCTGAGAAAGGCAGGGCAGAAAAGATTTGCTCCAATGTTGGACAGGAAAAATTTGACTTGCAAGGTAATAAGGTACCAGTAGCTCACCAGTTACACTCCTTGCTGATAAATTGCACATAACTTAGGAGACTGACTGTTTATTTTAAAGGAAGTATAGATGCTAGTTTGGTTCCCCAGTGTAAATTTGGAGATATTCATGCTGTCAATAGGAATTCAGTATTTTGAAAGGTTTATTCTGAAGGTGGTTTTATATATATATATATGTTTTCCCCCTTAAATTAATGAGTTTCTTTGTAAAGTGTGGTAATATGTGCTGGGTCTTGACTCTCAGCAGTTCTAGCAACTCGGGGAGCCATTAGTTCTTTACAGAAAATGCAAGAGCTTATAACTCATGTCTGGCACAAATATATGTTGGTGAAATTCAAGATGATGCCTATTAGAGACTTGTAGAGAAATTTTATTAATTGTGTGTTAATTAACTAAGATTTGGCCTGTAAAGCCATACGAAGACATGTTCTGGAGCATGAACTGCAGCATTGGGATTGTTGGCTGGCTTTTCAGGCTGAGTGTCAGCCACTGCTCTGCCTCTCAGTCCAGAGGCCTGGGGAGGAGAGCGGTGTAGTTGTGCAGTGAAACAGCTCTTGTGACTGCTTGTCTGCAGCTGGATCCAACTGGAAGTGTTGCAAAGCTATAGTGGGGCTTTGAGTAAAAGTAGCAAAGTGGCCTCATTACCTGAGAAAAGCAAGTTAGGAAAAGCCTGTCACTGTTAACATCTTTCCCATTCACTGATTGTTTATTTTGTTGTATATACAATGAATCCTATTTACATTTCTGGTTACTAGGGATATGGTAAAGAGTTTGAAACTGTGGAATTGTATTCCTTGGATAAAGTTCACACCTCAAACAGATCTTGAAGAAGGCATAAAGCCTGCTGTGGTTCTCAGTTGGGAGTTAAGCGGAACTTAAATGAAGCATAGACCACAGATGGGCATATGGTAATGAATTTCATAAATAGCAGTAGTTATATGCAAGTACTAATAATATTTTACACTCGAAATAAAATTTGAGATACTAATGGTGGTGATGACTATAGTCTTTTTCTCTGGAAATCATAGGGGTGTATGCTACAAACAGCTGCCTGAAACCTGAAAGAACATGCATCCCATATACAAATCCCTTAACACTAAAAATGTTCTTCAGTGATGATTTTTTATTATAAAAAGGGTACAACCCAGCAGATTCTAATTAGCTGACATTTTTTTAAGGTGACTGCACAATAGCATGCAAAGCATGAAGATTCAAGCCAATAATTAAAGGAAGATGTTACACCCTTTTAAGGTTTTGGGTTTTTTTTGTGTTAGTGGTTTATTTTTTTGTTTAACTGCAAACTTCCCATAGTAAATGTAAGCACTGTAAAGAATGATAATGGTTGTCCCCTTCCTTTTAAACTCCTCCCTACAGAGAGGGAAGCATGAGTGTCTCACAGTGGCCTCTTCCTTTCCTGCTCCTCTGGGTTACTCAGCAAAGGTGAAATCCATCCTTTGAGCAGATTCAGAAACACAGCAAGCCTTGCTCTGTTGGTGTCCACCGAGGTGAAATCCCCTTGTTCTTGGTGTGTGGTGCAAGCCATGACCATGGCCAGTCCATGTGACTCAAGACCAAAGCTGTACAGGAACAGAAGACCACAGCAGTGAAGAGCTCTGAAACTGCTTTGGAGTTTTACTCTTTCCAATGGATTGAGTAGCTACATGAGGTTATTGCAAAACCCTGCGAAATATTTTTGGTAGCTGTGTCTCTGGCACCAATATAGAATTCAGCTAATTTTTATTTTTTTTTTCAAAATTCTGGCTTGCATTACAGAGTATAAAATATCTATCTGTCCTTGCTTCTATTTTACAAACCCCTAAACTATTCAGCTTGCCCACGCATTGTGGTCCAAAGCATTGTGTATTTTGGATTGTCTGAATTTTTACTTTGGCTCTCGTGAAGGTACACTATTTATATGATTTAGGATGCTTAGTGTCATGCATGCTAATTGTAAAATATCCATCAGATATTACCCAATAGACTAAACAGGCTCCTTCAGGGCTGTTATGGTCCATCAGGTAAATACATACTTTGGAGCTTGTACTAATGTCAAAACCCATGAATTATTTACCCAGGAGATACTGTTCCAGTATACCAGGCAAATGTGTACCTAGAGTGGGCTTTTTAAAACCTGACTTTTAATTTTTTCAAACTGTTAAGGCTATAACAATTTTGAGAAAGCTGCCATGACCATTTGTTGGGAAAATATATATGATTTCAAAGCTAACATGTGCCAAACTGCTCAAGTGTGTACTGTTATTAATATGCATTTATATAGCATTGTAATGTTGTATATAATGACCTCTGGAAACAGTTCCCTAATAAGCCTATATATTACTGTATTCTTATGTAATGCTGGCTTTGTTTTGCTGGTGATGAAACAGATGGATTCTTGTTGCTCATGCCCAAGCACTTTGGGTAGTCAGACCAGTGCCAGGTCCCCATGTTAATTCTTCAATGTTGCTGAAGACCATATAAGAGATCAGAAACAGTATAAACGCATTGCATACCTCATATAAACCATGTGTTTTCTGCATATTAACCGCTTCTTCTCTGCAGCTCACACAGCTGTATTCTCTTCAGTTTATTTTACAGCTGAGTAATCTGAGGTATGGAGAGATGTAATAACTTGTCCAAGTTTCACCAACCAGTCCTGATGTGGGAACACAACAGCTTGTTTTCTCAAAGTAAAACCTTCTGGACTTTCTGTACATTTTCTCACGTCCTTCTATTTTTCAAAATAATGGAAGTAGGTAACAGATAACTTTCTGTTCTTGTTATTGATCCGGGTCTCAAAAAAACACTTTCTGAAAGCATCTGAAATGCAAGTGTGTGGACTAATGAGTCATCTGAGATGGAAGTGTATAGGCCAATGCATTTGAATATACCCTTGGAATTTGGATGCCTTCTGTTTTAACATTTTCAATCTATCTTTAAAGACCAGATCTGTGGTGGTGCACTCACTGAGATGTAGTTAAATGTGTGCACCATAATCATCTTACTCTTAGATTTTACTGTCATCCAGAAGCTGATTTCTCAGCAAAATGCATCTGAACTTGGCACCTCAATTGCAAAGTTGCAGGCATGCAGCTACATTGTAGTGCTGAAGCTTCGATGCCAGGGTAGGGAGAGCAGGGGAAGAGGGTCCATGGCAAGAGTGTGGTCCAGTTCTTTCTGTCGGAGTGCCAAGAGCACGACTATATTAAATTATGCAGCGCTAAAGCCAGAAGGATATTAAAATGGCTTGAAAATTCCTCTGTTGTATGGTTATCTTTATAACTTGGGCCTATCTGTAGAGGGTTTCATTCACGTGCCAACCATGTACTACAGTAATTATAATACTAGACTCATAAAACCCAATTGCTATGTGCACATATGGTTTAATTAAAGCTTAGCAGATGAGACTGTGATTATAGCCCCAGCTGCAAAAGGGAAAAGAAATCTGATATTTTGAATAAAAATGGAGGCTGATGGTGGTGTTATGCTCCATGTTCCAAGTGTCATTACTAGCTGGAAATTTGTTTTACGCATGAACTGAGAAGCTTTTCTCATGTGTGTTAGTTTGAAGGACAATGCATTTTTTCATATGGGAGGAAGAAACAAAATAATAGAGAGAAATTAACCAATCAAAATCATGGTAAATAAAAGTCTCTCTCTCCCTTTCTTTCTTTTTCAGGCTGAAGAGGCAGCTGGCACTCTCAGGCTTTGTTTTATTGAGGAAAGAGAACAGCAAACTGCATGCAGTATAGAGTCAGTGTCATTGAAACTAATGGCATGAATGATCTCACACCATTGTAGTGAGACGGAGATTTACTGTGCTTAGTAGAGAACCTATATTATGGAGAAAAGCATCGATCTACTTCCACATTTTATTCACATAAATGACAAACAAGTTATTCACTAAGATGTAGTCCCATTCAATCCGTTAGTGCCAAAGTCACAATGCCTCCCAAGTCCCTCACATTTTACAGCTGTGCAGAGCACCTACTCAATAACTACGTGTCTCCACTTTGCAACCAACAGAAAAGGTTTATCAGCCCCTCTTACTTGACCAGTTTGCAGTTTAGACTTGTGTTTGCTGGACAATTTTAGCCACAACATTGGATTGCTATAATAACATATGTATTAATGCAATGTCCTCTCTCCCCCCTCTTTTTCCTGTTGGGCATTCGGCAGGTGGAGAGAGAAGCTGTGGCAACATTGCCAGTTTCACTTGTTTGATTAGATTTTGATGTTTCCACAGCCTAGATATTCTGCTTCCAAATACTCAGTGCCTGTTCCTTATACAGAGTACAAACAGGGATAGGCTAAAACAAATGAAGATAGGAAAGGCAAGGAGAGATATTCAGTACAGTGTGGATGCTTTGTTCTTGGTCTTCCTGTATTTATTGACTAACACCACCTCATATGGATTTTTTCCCTTTATTTTTAACTCTGACTTTGGCATCATAATGGAGATCTCATAAGCAAAATGCAGGCAAATTATTTTACTCCTGTTTACATTTCCTTATCAATTGGAAGAGACTAAATAACGGTGAAGAATAGTCAAAGAGTGCACAGATAAAACACAAATGTACTCTGTGTGTGGGATAATTCCCTGATTCTTTAGTTTGTATTACACCACCCATGCAAGTTCTCCTAAACCATAAGAGGATGCTCTTGGTACGCGATCTTTGGATGGTTCAGAGTCCCTGCCACCATCCTGCACGTCGCTTTCAGTGTAGCCTTTGGGGCAGATTAAGGGGAGGACTGGGCAATCTGTGTACACCAGTCTTGACTATTCTAGATTTTGTGAAGCTGATCTCTTTGCCTTTAAATAGGAAAGCTTGAAGTCACTTTTGAGCCTTTCCTAAGTATCATTGTAGCTCCATGTATTTAAGACTCTGCATAGTCATCTTGCCTTCATAAACTTTGTTGCACACTCCCTTATTGCCCATATTTCCTATAGTCTCAGAGATTGCAAAAAACCCTATTTTTTCCTAAAATTATGTTATGTCAAATCTATAACTACTGGTGATCATATAGTTCATATTTATTCTTTACTCTTCTGTCGGATCAGTTATACTTTTTAAGAAGTCAAAGTGCTCAAAATGCTAATGTTTCCTAACATTAAATGATTTGTCCCAAAGGAAGTGGTGGCCAAGCCAGGAAAGGAATCTGTCTTCTAAACTCCTGCTCTCATTCTTAAAGGACATTCCCTTGAGCTTCTGCATCCCCTTGATACAAACTCTAGTATGGAATAATTGGAAAAAATATCTTTGTATCCCCATTGCTCTACAGTAGCACTGTATTCTGCATTTCTGAATTGGTCTTGTTGATGAATATTTTCAGTTGGCTGTTACAACCTTCTCAAAATGGCATCAAATAACTGCAAGATCTTGATTGTAAGAATGAGAAACTACTTGTTTTAAGACTTTATGCTGGGAGCTCAGTGTGGCAATCTCAGCATAAGCAAGATAGGTGGTTAGTTTTCCTGCTCTTAACAATTGCCTTCTATTCCACAAGAGCTTTCTGAATTCTGGTTTCCCTTGTGTTTTTATCTTTCACTTGTTTCAATTCAATTAATCTGTATTGATATCTAATATTAATTCTAATCCAAATGTAACATGGAAGCTGCAATCAGTTAACAATTTGGTCTCAATTATACAGTTATTTTTTCTTCAGTTGTTCAGATGTTTCTGTGATTCTTTGTTTTCCCATTTCCACACCTTGGAGCTCAAGAAAAATAGGATTGGAAGAAACCTCAAAAAATCTTCTAATACATCTCTCTGTCCCAAGGTGACATCAATTATATATCCATCATTCCTGGCAAATGTTTGTCTCTCTTGCTTTTAAAATCTTCCAGTGATGGGTATTCCACCATTTTTACAAAGAGTTAGCTCTTTAAGTTAAAATGAAAAGTCCTTGGGTGTCTGGTTTAATTTCAAATCTGCACTGCAAAGGACTAGTTGTAAATGTGCTGTGGAATATGACTTAAATAGGGCATAAACTGTCTGTAACCTTTGGGTGTATATCTGGAATTAATCTTAGGAGGGGGCTTTATGTAGGACTTAATTTCATTTTTAATGAACTCTTTTATCAGGAATCTTTCACAGCTTTTGCTATTCTTTTAAACATGATATTTCTTGCCATTTGGTTATTGAAATTAGTGTAATTATTAATTGATGCCAAATGCATGATGAAGTACAAATACACATTCAGAAAATTTAAATACAAATTCTTACCCACTCAACTAAAACAGATTCCTATTTGATGAATGCTTGTTTATGGGAACTGCCAATTTTATAATTCTACTCTTAATGGGAAAACTAGCATACCTGTATGCCAAGGGTGGAATATTTTTACCTTCTGTGTACTTTGTATGTTTCCTGTTTGTATGGAATTTGCTATTGGAAATGTGGCTTTGCTGCTGGACTTAAAATACAGTGATACAAAAAAAGCAACAATTGTAGCATTAAGACCTGTCAACATTCTGCAACCAACGTAGGCTATTTCTGGTGTTGAGGGTCTTTTTAATTTCTGAAAATGCTGAAAGTTTTTTAATAGAAGTGTATCAGAATTGTAGTATTAATTGTAGTGTATCAGAATCAGAAATCAGTCGTCCTTGAAATAGGAAGTTCTTGGGGTTTTTTGATACTGAAGAATTAAAGAAAAATCCGGATTTGGTAAGATTCAAAATTCAGATTTGGTAAGAAAGATAGTTAGAAATTAAGGATTTGACTACACCTTAATATTATCCAAGACCCCTCTAAGGAGGTGCTCAAATGTCTAAGATTTGTACATGTTTGTAAAATTTTACAAAGACATCTCTTGTCTCAGTTGTAAAAACTGGGTGATTAAGACTGACTTTGTCTTGTGAACATCCATGTTTGATTATAGGTTTTCCTTTGTTGGTTGCTACAGTTAAAAGTGGTTCCAAATTTTCTGTACCCATTTCTCTTACCTTTGCTTTCTTTAATTTATAGGATGTTTTCCACTTTCCTAAATTTATGTTCCTGACTATTCTTTTGTTTTCAGAAACTGTTTATTCTCATTCTGTGTTTCGTACATGTGCAGGTCCCAGGGCTGCCTTCCTTCCACTACCTTCCTAATACTGGATTTAGCCAATCCAGGTGGAGGAGGAAAAGTCTCCTCTGGAGAATCCAAAGGGGTGGTGTGATATTCATAGACTGGGTCACCCAGTGGCTGTCAATCTGTGCTTGGCTAACAAGGTAGGTTTGCTCTGGTGCCTGCTGATCATCAGCTGTGAGAGTTCAGGAGGGGACCTGCAATCCCTGCACCGCTGTGTTGTTTTGCTCCCTCTAAGAGCTCTGTGTGTGTTAATGGTCTCTCAGCAGTAGAGGAAAGGGGGAGGGAAGATAAGAGGAGCTCACGGGCATTTTCCAGCATGGCAGTACACGTGTGACTTGTTTTCTCAGGCTATCGCTTGGCACTCATGCTGTGACACTGTGCAGGAGGGTCCTTTGGATGGACAGTAACCAAGCAGCGCCAGCTTGGAAAGCAGTGGATGCTTCAATGCCTCTTGCATTTTAGGGGTTCATGAACCAGAATAGGCTCCTTCAGAGAGTAAACGTGCAAAGTGTGACTCTCCAGTCAGTCTTCTCTCTCATGATACAGTCCTGTGTTTAATACCACTCCAGCCAACCTTCAGAAAAATGTATCTATGTTTGCAGAGGAGTAGAAAGAAGAGATTTTGCTAAGATAGAAAATACATTTGATGTGCAAAAAGAGTGAAAAACTCTACAAGCAAAAAGAGTGTTGACATATCTTATCTCAGTCGTCAGAAGTGGCTTGTGAAATACAGTGAGTTGAAATGCATGCTCTACATGTGGATAGTACAGGCATTTCTTGAACTTATTCTAACTTTGTAAGGCAGCTGTCATCCTTGCAAGAGGTGCCTGCCGTGACAAATGTAAGGAGGTTCTTCCTTGTCTTTTTTGCTTTATTTCTTTCCTTGCACCCTTCCTATCCTCCTGTTCTGCCTGCTGCCTGACAGCCCCTTTGGTGCCTTTCTGAACCCATAATAGTTACAAGCTAACAGGGAAGTGAAGCCGTGTCTTGTAACATCCATGTTTTGTTGTTTTGTTTTATTCTGACTTTTTTCCCTTAGAGAATTAGAGAGTATCTGAACATCTAAGGTTGGAACAACAGTCAAAAGGACAGTGAGTATAAGGGAAGCAGAGTGATATAGAGACAAGCAAAAAAGTGTTAGGCACGCAAGTGTACAGCAGATGCTGCACCGGTGCCAGTTAATGAGTTTCTAACAGGGTGTGCAAGTGGTATCCAGGAGGGCCGTGCTTGCAGGGAGTGTAGGTCCCAGTATGCATTAGCAGCTCCATGAAAGAAGGTGCAGAAACATTTTTGTGACAAACTGGATTGTTAAGCCTGGTGCCACGGGTAGGGAAAGAGCTCCTTTCCTTCCCTTGTTTAATTAAAAATGTTCTGCTTGAGTAGTTTGTTCTATATAGGAAGTTTGCTCTACATAGGTAGTTTGTGCTGTGGGCTTTAAGATGTAAGATACTGACCTCAGTGCATGTGATAACATTGCATCAACAAGGGGCCTGTTCTCCAGTGTGCCCAGGCAGATCTTTCATTCAGGATAAAGGAAGTGTGGTTTGTGTTAAAGATATAGTTCAGCTTTCATAATGAAGCAAGTTGTGAATAATAAATGAAAGCACTTATTGAGATGAAAGTACACACACCAGATTGAGCAATGTTGATCTTTGGGCAACAATCAGCTGGGTAAGACAAAGCAGGGGCTGAATTTTTGATTGTCTCAGTTTGAACTTAATTTTGTACTTTTTTTAGCTGCAAATTAACACATCCAATTGTCAGAAAAATGACTGCTGAAGTTTTTGCCTGTTACTTAATGGTGCAGAAAAGGTAGATATGCAAATTACACTCATAAAAGTTCTTCTGACAAGATAAGCAAAAAAGTCCAGTAATATAAGTTGTTATGCAATCGACATATGTGGTTATTCAAATTGCTAATTTAGAGGGAAAGATTTCATACTCCCTGACTGACTCCAAGCCATTTCTCCTCCCTCATCCACTCCCCCTCCCTTTTAATTTTGTGGGGTTTTTTACCTACAAATTCAAACACCGTCTTTTTAGTAGATTATTCGCCATGAAAAAATGTCTTGATTGGAACTCAAGCTGAACCAGATTTTAATTTACAAGGAGTGTTTGGAATAGATTTTCAAATGGCATAGCAACACAAAGGTAATTTACGGAGGCGTGTGTTTAAAATAAGGGGCTAGTTTATAGGAAAATCCGGAATGTGGGCTGGAACGTGTTCCAGAATTCCACCCTCTTGTCCTGGCTACACAAACAATGTGACCGAGGCCTGCCAAGAGTTGTCATGTTTAAATAGAGAGCAAGAAGGAAAGTGGCAAGTATTCCCTCAGCACCATAATCCCTGCAGCCCTGCTACTTAGCACTTTTAAGAGAAAGGCGGATACAGGAAACAAGAATAAGGCATAGCACACTCCATCTCTTCTCTCCAATAAACACTGCTTAGAATTTCATTTAATCTGGGAGAATAAACATTTCAAAGGCTTTTCTCTGAACATTTGATCTCAGGGACTAGAGCAATCCATTTTAATTTTTTTTTTTAATGCCTCACTACTTTTCTGAGTGCTCGCAGACTCAGCTTTGCACATAGTGCCCTCCCAGAACGTAACTTGAAAATCAAATGTAACTTGAAAATCAAATCCTGGTGTTCCTACTCAAACCAAATCCTACAAACTTAACAGGATATTGGTTCTAGGGAAACTACTGGGACTTGACATTATAATTGCTGCAGACTTGACGATTAGATAAAGAACATATCAAAAAGGTGATGACCCTTGTAAGGGCGTCTTAACCTACATTGAGGTAAATTCCTCAAAAGACAATTTGAATTTATGGGCTTTTATAACAACTCAATCAAAAATTCATTCATGATGCACTGGCACAAAAATTTCCATCCCACCCAGAGGCTGGCAGGTATCCCCGTGTTTTGAGGTAACCAATTTTTTATTAACTATCTGCCTTATTTCTAGTTAAAATGAAAATAATGGGTTTATGGTCCCATTTAAAAGTTTTTGTAAGTTGATCTGCTGCCCTTTAATGTTAGGTAAACTGTGTTTGGGGGATGTAGCTGGAATTGTTATTAAGGGCTGTGGTAGTCCATGGCTAAAGGTTTAGAAGGTTTGACACTTTCCCTTCCATGCTCTCTAAAAAGATGCACAGCAAAACTGCCCTGTGTTTTCCCATCTGTGTGGTAGGTTTGCCACCCACTGCATCCTTTGCAAGATTTTCATTGACTTTTCCCTTTAAGTTCCTCTTCAGACAGGGGTGTACTGAAGGGTCAGAAGAATCATGTAGACAGGAGTTAGTTAATACAGTCTCTCTTGAGAATGAGCACAAAGCTCCAAATTCACATAGGGAATGGCAGATCTTTCATCTATATATGCCTTAATTATGTGTGTCTTCAGTCTTACCTGAGGCCATGATGCTATTGCTGTCTTCTAAAATATTCACACTTCTACTGCTGCTTTTTAATACAGATACAGGAGACTGCAGAAATCTGAGTCTGTGATGGCTTTTAGTCTAGTTATTGTTAAAACAGACTCAAAAGTACCTGTTCTATCTATAAAGTGGGAAAACTCATGGTCAGCTTCCCAAAAGCTATTGCTGGACTCAAGTAACTAATACTGTAAATTGAGAGACACTAAGTAAAAGGCAATTGTATAGTAATGACTTCAGACCATGGAGTGAAAAACTCCAGAGCCTGTAACAACATTTGGAACTAGTTGATACCCCTCAAAATAACTTTAGTATTTGTCAGCTGATTGTGTCTTAGTCTTCCCTTGTCAAAGCCAAAGCACAGAACAGAGCAGTGTTGTATGACCACTGCCATAAGCTTTTGAAAGTTAGTTGCCATGAATAACTTGTTCTCTCTCTGTCATATTTATATACAAATGTTTTAAAGGATTAGATTTTTTTTCTTCTCAGTTTTGTAGATGTAAATGGAGCAACTCAGATGACTATAAAACATGGAACTGAAACAACTAATAGACTATTGCCTCTGTTAGCTTTGAAGTTTTTTGTTTTGTCTTGAAAAAATGTACATTCCCAAATGATTAAACCCTTGTGTCTATGTTATGCCTATGCTCAGTTGTGAAAGAACTTCATGCTTTCACAAAAATCATCTATAAGAACGAACTATGAAAGCTATGGCTGATGCTCAGAAAGGAGAACAAGTCAAACTTGTTCTTAAAGACTCTCCTATTCTTCTGAGAAATTAGGACAATTGCCTAACACATAGGAAAACATACAGTAGTACACATGCTGCTGAATTACCTATATACAATGAAATGAAAGGATCTCCTATCCCTTCTTTCTTTTTCTTGTATTTTAACATGTTTTTTTTCGTTTCTTAGAGATTTATTTGGACAATATCAACTTGCCATTCCATTGGCAAGGGAGTCCCTTCCTATATTTAATCTTCATTAAAACTGCTCAAATTGTTAAGTTAGGCATGCCTGTTACACTCATTTTGAATTCAGAGAACAGGGCAGCTGCTTTAACAGTTGTCTTTTCTGTTACAGTCTTATCAGAGGAGCTATAAAAATATGGATGTCTTTTCCTGTATGCATGATTTTATAATCATGAATAAGCTTTGTGCTGCCCTGATTCCTGAGAAAATGAACATTGCCACCGCAGGGCTCAGTGTTGTCAAAAGCATGTGTGTGTACATGTGCACGCAGGGTCAGAGACTGGAGAGAAATGCATCGAAATAAGCCTTCCTATATACATAACATGTCCTTTAGGTGGTGCCATTGTGTTTTTTTGAGGTGAGATCGCACGCTTCGGAAAGTATCAGACCCACTAAGAGGAGTATGCGGTGCACAATACGTCCTTATACTCCGAGTGACTCGGAAACATCTAAGTGCACAGAGCCATCCCCACGCACAGGATGTAATACTACTGGAGTAAATATAGAGTGGCTGGTGTCAACAGGGAGGAAAGCAAAGCCTAGAAGAATGGCAACCTGAAACATCCCTTTTTCTTTTCTTTTTAGGTTTGAGGCACAGTCTGGCTGTTAAATGTTATTATAAGCAAGGAAGGAGAAGTGGAAAAGCAGAGGGAAAGATACTTAGTCATTAGCAATGGGTGTGGTCCATGGAGGTTGGATTTGAACTGGCAGCCAAAGCTAAACTTATCCAGAAATTGAAGTGTTTGGATATGTCAGTGGGGTTCACGTGGCTCTTGGTTGATGATGAATCATGAAGAATCTTAAAAATATGTGCAGGGAAATGTCCAGGGTGGGTCTCAAGGCAAAAGTGAAATATATTTTGTTGCTAAGTGGGCAAGCAATGTTGCCTCACGGCAGGGGAAGAACCAGGAAAAGGAGGAGCTCAGATATCTTTTTTTTTTTTTTACGGCCCAGTTGCTCACAGTGTTGGGTTTTTTTTAAATATATATATATATTCCAAGCTGTCTGTGCTTCATTTCGAAGCAGTGCTCTTGTACTGAATGCTTTTATGTATTTTAGATGCTTTGTGAATCTTGAATTAATGGGATCGCATACATACAAAGTGTTGCTGTTGTTTGCATATTGTTTAGATTGTTTTCTTTAAAATCAAGGCACCCTCTGTCCTGTGTTTTCTCACTACATACGGGTCAGAAAAGCACAAGAGTACTGTATATCTGAAATATTTCCAGCAGCTTCCCTGGACCTGCTTCCAAAGCTCATTCAAATCTTGTTAACGGAGCACTCTACCTCCCTCTGATACCTCACGCTGCAAAACAGCTTTGAAGGCCTAGACTGAATAATGAAGGAAACAAGGGCATCTGGGGTCCATTATTTACCCTATTTCATAAGGCGCTTCTACAAAGTCTGCTGCCTGCCTTTTCAGATCCATGACAGAAATAAATACAAAGCCTGGAAAGAGCGAGCAAGTCAGAGTTGTCTGCTGCCCTCTTCACTGCACCCCTCCCCTTTTCTTCCTGTTTCACAGGACACATTTGTTTCATCTCAGCTACATGGAGCTCTCTTTCTGCCCAAGACACTTGTTCTTTCCCCTTAACAGATTGTTTGTTCCAAGGAACTCCTTTTTGCTTGGAAAGACACTTCAAACACCTTTCGGTGTTTGTAAAGGAGACCAGCATGAAGCTACTCAGAGATTTTTATTTTTACCTTTTTATTTTCTTCTCAAACTGACAAAGGCTTGAAGACTTGAATTGTGACTATGGCTGTTTTGGGAAAATGCATATGAAATGTCAGTAAAGCTGATTCCCATCTCAGTGTGCTAATTCACAGGAGGGTGTTTTAAAGTAATGGGAGTAATCTGAAATGTTAATGCATCCCAAAGGCTGAGGTTGTCAGAGAGGGAACAAGGTGTGGAAATTTTTGTAAATTCTAGAGCATATGAGCATTTTTAAGAGTGTTGGCCCAAAGTGCCTCTACATTTCTTGTGAAAATAAACCCTCTGCAAAGCTGGCTTTCCAGGAAACACCTTTGGGAATGCTCAATCCACACCAGAGCGCTTTCTCAAGGTACTTAGCACCCCTAGTACGGGTAAAGTATCTGGGTGGCTGCACCATCACAGAGGAACCCTAAGTTGCAAACAACAAATTTGACCCATTGTTTTTCTATGATTTATTTTCTGACTAGATAATTCATACTAATTTGTTAGTGGCCACAGTTGGTAGCTGTCTGTTTGAATATTTGCACCTGTGGCTTCTATCCGCAAACTTTCAAAAGCTTATTGAAAGGGAGCAATTATTTTTGAGCTAAGCCCTGCCCTTTTTAAAGGCCTTTGCAAGAGCTATCACTAAAGCCCCATGGATTTTTTTTTAATCTATCCAGGTGGGACACTGCCTTTATATGCTGCTTCCACTTTGATTTAGTTCAACTGAAATATCCAAATTAGGTTAATTTCTTAAGTAAATGAGTGTCTGCAATTCATCTGCAATAAACATTCCTTTTGCAACAGTTCAAAAAAGCAATAATGATATTAATGTGTCAAAAGAAGGATAGAACTGGATGGAAAAAATAGGAGACCTTTGGATAAATAGTTATTTAAGAAGCTCCTAAAACTAGTTCTAATAATTTATTTATCATGAATTGATGATTCAGGTCTGAAAGAGAAGGGTAGATAAGTGCATATTGCGAATTTTAGAGCTGCTACAGTCTGTGCTGTTTATTTGCAGCCATCCAAGCAATTTTCAAAATGGGGTAAGGTTTGCGTTTCACTCTCTCTGCCTATTGTTCAAGGAGTAAATGGTCTCGTGTTCTTTAGGTTGGGATCAACTTTACTGGACCTTATGTTCCTGAAACATCATGCAGATTCAGTCTCTGAGGTGCAGAGGCTGTTGCTGATCTCTTTCAAATGCACAAAGCTGCTTCCTGGTTATATTTATAAAAGTAATGGGTGACTTTTTTCCCCCTCAGAGAAAATGATAAATCTCAGTTTAGCCAACGTGTGTTTCGCAGGCAGTTACCAACCTGTGATCAAGTGCATATCATCTAAATAATAGACAGAAAGATCTCCCAGAAACAGCATGAGTGCCATTTATCTTTCTAACATAATAACCTTAGATTTAGCCAACAAAGTATCTCACAGGATATTTAGCTGACAGCCCACACTACCAGTCTCTGCTGAATCATCATCATATTACATGTGCCATTCATTCCTTTTTTTTTCTAGTTTTAGAGAGAATGTTTTACCACTGAAGTAACTGCCAGACAAAATAATGAGCAATTAAAAATAATGAGCAAAAAGTAAAGCAAACTGAAGAGTTATGTTTAATTCAACCATAATACCTCTTAGTTGGCTCTAAAGCCTCTGGATTGCTCCATAAATATTTGCCTGTTTTCAGCAATGTGTTACCCACCAGTCACTGTTTCTTTATAACAAGCCCCAAACTCCCAAAAAAGTAAGAGTCCCCATCTTGATGCCTAGGATTTCTTGAACAGGTTAGGAGTGGAGGATATACTGAATACCTTTTCTTAGTTTAAAGCTTTCTGTTGTACCTTTGCTCACACAAATAGGTCCAGAATGGTAGCAATGTGAGGTGGATTTAGTACACTGAGTCTGTTTGCTGCTACAGAAGTTAAAGGATGCCACAGACTGCACAGCCAAAAAATGAGCACTTACAAGTTATTAAGGTTGGCTTAGACAGGGTAGAGGGACTATAATATTTCATAGTCTGACTGCAACCTGCTTTCAAATTTGCAGGCTAATTTGTCTCATTTTTGCCATAGTTCTTATGGAGTAAGAAAGGTATGTAAAAATCAGTGAGTGATCCTAGGAAAAGTTTGTGGACATTCCAGACGTTATCTGCTTGATCAAAGCCCAGTGGCTAGCACAGTTAAATCAAGAAAATGGTTGCAAGTCTAGCTGTAATTATGTACTTCATGCTAGTCTGACTTCTCTACCTGCCTCCTCGGGTACAGCACTTGTTTGTTAGGCTGAAACCGTGTGCTGGTGAGTACTCATGCTGTTCTGTGTTGTGCAGACGTCAGTGCCGGGTAACTGCAGTTGCTAGACTTTGAAACCAGTGGGTGAACTACCTCTTCAGGCAGCTCAGGGTGTGTAGTATCGTGCTGCCTCACAGCCTTGGAGTTGTGAGGTGTTCATGTGCCACATTTTGTGCTAGTTTGGGTTTCCAGGTAGCTCATAGCCTTGGTTTGCTCTTCCTTGAGTGGCTCCTCTCACATTAGCTCCCTACATTTTTTGTGCATTTAATTTCTGAAAGAACTTGGTCTTTCTCATTGGATTTCAGCAGGATCCCTGATTCTTTCTTCATTTTTGCTATTGTCCTTCTAGTCTGCTGTTCATTTGTTTCTTTCTGCTCTACTCATTTTGTAGTTTTTGCAGTTTGAACCTGCTTTTCCAAAAAGAAGAGTATTGGGCTACTGACTTAGGCCCTGAGAGTTGTACAGATTTCAGTTATGTCAATAATTGATTCTAATTAACCACAAGGTGTAAAATGAATGACAAATAGGTACAGCCCTGAAGTGTTATGACAATCTCCTTTCTTGCCCTCTGAGGAGCTCAGGTAGGAACAGTAATAGTATCAATTACTGTAATCAGAGAACCGTATTAAGAACTCGTCTAAATCCCTGCTTTGGGAAGTAACTTTGCCTGTGGTGTAGTTAAATTGCTAAATTTATTAGTCTTAGTTTTCTACCATGTTAAACGGAAGCAATACTAGTTGCGTAAGTATCTAGCGGTGTGTTGTGAGGACTAATTACTGCTTGGAAAAGAAACAATATTGCTTAAACATGCCAGAGACAGAGAGAGGAAATAGCTGAATTGTCTGGATTCATCCCCAAAGTGATGGGTCTATCATATTTACCTGCCAGGTATTCTGTGTCCTTTCATCTTGGTAAACATTTCGCTTGTCTGTTTGCTTAGAAATCTTGGTGTACACTAGTACAGACAGATGGATGAAGAGTGGGGAGAACTGGGGAAAAACTTCCTCATGTGGGCAGAAGAGGAAAGGAAGAATTGTCATCTGTCAAATTAGTAACACTCAGTGTGGCCTGAACTGTTGCACGTTCTCCTCCTTTCACAGCACACCTGATTTGGTCCTGCCATGGTGATATGTATTTAAAAAAAAAAAAAAAGAATCTGAAGCAATGGCAAATTGTTAGTGGTGTTATTTTTAAACTTTCTCTTGTCCTCCTTCATGATGTGCTTGCCCCTTTCCTTTTATCTTAGCTTTCTGTATCTTTACTAACCACACATACATTTACCCACATTAGTTTCCCTGCCCTCTTGCTCACATTCCTGTTCTTTATCCTCCTTCTAGCATTTTCCCTTTTAATTTCCCCTTTAAGGGACAGGTTTATCTTGTGACTCAAGTCATCCTACGTGTCCTTGTGCCTCCTTATGTCTCCTGTTTTTCTTGCAGAGTTTGGTAGTGTCATGCATTCATCATGCACCCTGAATCTGCTGTTTGTCCAGCAGTTCAGGCTTGCCAAGACAGCATCTGATTATTGCAGGCTTTGATATATTGAATGCAGGATTAGCTAGATGGCTGAATGATTAATGAACCAGGCTCACAACCACATCTTGCTAAGGCTGAGTTTATCAAATCCATAAGGGAGTTGCTCAAATCCACTATTGTGGATCATTTTTCCTTCCTTAAACAACGACCCTCTCTTCTTGTTGCAAAACTGTTTATTAGTTGGTCGTATCCTACCTGGTCTCCTGTAGCTTCTTGGTCTGCTTTAATGGCAAATTTCCTTGTTGTGGCTGTATCCCTGTTGAATGATTTTGATTTTTTTCTTGTCTTTACCGTAGAAAGATGTCTAGTTATAGTAATTTCTAGTTCTTTTTCAAATCTTCTCAGGCCTGTTATTTTGATTATCCTTTTGCTTTGATCTCCCTCTCCTTTTCTGACCTCCTAATTTACCTGTTGAGACTTAGAGGTGCCTTGTCCCCTCTCTGTAAAATTTCTCATTTTCTTAGTCTTGCTTTGGAATCAATACCTTTTCCAGTTTTTTTCATTGCTCACCAGCAATGTCCGCAGCCTCTTTCTCAGAATTCCTGTGGCATGTTCTGTCTTTTATTCTGCAATAAATTCTTGCTCATGTAAGTGGTTCTAGTAAATGTCATCCCCACAGGCTGCAAAATCCTGATGCAAAGAACTGATTTTGCAATAAGTATGTACATATAAAGTGACTGTGTACATTGTTTGCAGGTCCCGGCTTGAATAATATTGTTAAATACCTGGGCCCAAGCATAGCCTGACACCTGCCCATCAGCAACAGTTCCTGTAAGCATTTGGTAATGGTTTCAATTCACCACATGTGAAAGTGCCCTTTAGTTCCCAGGTCTTCATCCTGGCTGGTCTATGCTTAAGGTAACATACTCCTACGTGTGTGAAAGGAACCATAAACTCAATTGTGTTGCCATCATAAACCTTTTATCTTCCTCAGTGTATTTATATAAAGATGGTGTGCACAATAAAGACAGGAGATTGGATAATTATGGAGCAGAAAAAACAAGAGCACCAACTCCCTCAGGTCAGAGTCCCTGTAAATCCATGGGGTGATTATGTGGATGTTCAGCAGCATGAGGAAGGTTTGCAAAGGAAACAAATATCATAATGAAAACAATACCTGTGTGTGCAAGCTGGGAAGTGTTGGAAATAATTGTATTACAGCTCACAGCAGTTACCTGCAGTGAGCAGGAATCTTGTGTCCATTCTGAGTTGAAGCAGGTATGTGTAGTAAGCAGGTGTTTTCCTATAGGCACATCTCACATGCAAGCATGTGTTACTAGATGTACCACAGATCTGACATTTTTCTTCGTGAACTTGAGGGAAGAATGAGGTGGAAAAGGGAGGGGGAGCAGAAACCAATCAAAGAAAGCAATACTTTTTATCAATCATATTTGATGCTATTCTTTCCCTTTCTTTCATCACTTTGATCTCTCAAATAAAACTGATACTTTGGCCACTTTCCAAACTCGTAGCTTTGCAGTCTGAGAGGGCTCTGGGTTAGTTGCTGAGTGTATGTGTTTGCAATTATGCATTTGAAAGTATTTTCCCCTCCGCTGAGATAACATTCTTTTTGTGTTACCACACACTTCTGCTGTCTCGTTTTTCTTCTCCCATGGCACTGTAGGCTGAAAGGCCTCACTGCGTTCCCCCTCCTCCCCTGATCTTTGCAACTGATATCTGAATAAAATACTTTACTCTGCTGGTATTTAACCTTCTGAGCCTTTCACTTTCTAGCTGTGAAACAGACAAAAAGGGTATCGGGCAGAAACATCCTGGCAGTATATGCCTCCAAGGTAAGGCAAGAATGAACAGGGGTGGGAAAATCTATACTGATGTTAGGGATCTTCAGGGGTTTATTTGTAGATTAGCATTCACTGAGAACAACTCTTCATTTAATTTTCCAACCAGCATTTTTTCAATACAAGAAAACAAATTTGAAAGTTCTCTATTGTTTGTCTGGCTATAATTTAGTGGGTAAAGTTTGTATGAATAATGATCTGTCTTTTATGGGAAAGATAGATTTTATGGAGTTTTTTTAGTTGTTAAATTTTGGTTGCACAGTAATGCATATATGGAATTACATCAATTATTAGCATAAGAAGATAGGCTTTGTATGCCCTGACAAATAGTCAACTTTCTTAAGTGGAATAGCAAAATTCTGTGTGCAGAACACTGCAACCTGTTCTACCACATGTGATTTGTCTGACCTTGGACTTGCTCATTGTGGTCCAAGAAGGAAATATTATTTCTTCAGAAAACACATTGTATTCAGTATCAGCAGGAAATGTTCTCCAAGCGTAATTTAAACCTTTTATATGGAGTTGAGCATTCAATAGGCTTAAAGTGATTGGGGTCAATAAGAATTCGAATACTGCTATCTTAGGTCTGATGTAGCATATTTCATGTTAAGTCTGTGCGAAAATTAAACATGTGGGGTCCAATCCTCTGGTAATCCTGCCCTCCCACTGACTTAGAAAGTTGATTATACACACTCTTGCCCTTTCATACACATGTGTGTGCCTGCAGCCACACACACCCACACACAGGGTTTTAAAAGGGTGGCTGTTGCAGTGAGAGATGTGTCCTGTTTGTTTCTGTCTCCAAAGAGGAATCCTGTAGGATGGTGCTCAGAGAGAGGAGTCTTCCAGGTGTTTTGCACTGAAATGCCTGAGCATTGCCTGGTTAGGCTAAAGCTGAAAGCTTTTGAAAATCTCTCTGGGTTTTGATATCATTCAAGAACGATTTTTGCAGGCCTGTTGATACCTGTGTCAGGATACAGATTTCTCCATTCTTGCAGCTGTGAAGAATTGTCTGGGGAGCTTAAAGTAAATAAAACTGGGTGAAATAAAACTACTAGTCCAAATGAAGTTGCCAGCTAAACATTCCTGATGTTAATGGCAAGGCATCTCATGAGGGCAGGATTCTATAAACTAAGACCTAGTGTCAAAACTTTATGCTAATGATTCCCAAGTTAGTCTTTTTGCTCATGATCAACTCAATGTTTTTCAAAGATCCCTATATACCCTTACATCAAACTTTATGTTGAAATGTTATAAAGTAAAAAGTAAATCTTGTTAGTTTAATGTAGGTCTGCAGACCAGCTTGACTTAAGGATTGTTCGCGTAACTCTTCAGGACTTGGACCCAGACCCAGTAATTCAGGGCAGAGACATCCAACACTAAAAATATAAATAAATGGCAGAATTAACTCTGAAATATTTGTTGGACATGAAAATGGCAGTTAAGTGTCAATTTTTTTCTTGGTCATTTCCTCCTATTTTCACACAAGTTGTGGCATGCTTCATTATTACTATTGTCTTATAATTCTTACCTAGGTGAGTAGGATGAAACTCTCTCTAGTCAAAAAGGCTGTTCAGAGAAATAAGGATGGGATGACTGGGGCTTTGGTGCTTGATCTCTTTGAGGTGGAGAATGTGTTCAGCAGCCACTGACGCTCATGGGAAGGTATCAAAGGTTGGTCTTAGTTGACCTAAGAAAAGCACAAGATGATGAGAGGGGATCAATAGTGCATCTGATCCTAAAAGGTACGGTTTTTGTGGATGAGTAACTCTTGTTTTCAATGTCACTCAGTCTTGGGTGAAAGTGCAATACTGCATGAATAAATTACTTTAAAATATCAGCCATTTTGAATTCACATTTCACAGGGTTGGTTAGTCCCATCTGCTAGAAGGCCTAGACTTTCTTTGCTGTAAAATGGTGTAGTCACTGACTTAGGCAAGTGCCAGCTCAGTCTAATTCCATGAACATGCAGCCCATTTCTTCTTGATCTCAGCACTGCTGCAGTTACATTGAGGGTATGCCACGTGATAAAGGACATGATGCTGGGTATTGCTGAGCCTCCCCTCCCCCTGTTTCTGACTAATGTCTTTTCAGTGTGGGAGCAGAATCCTGATACGCGTGACACAAGCAGAGTACATGGGAATTAGTTCCATTAAAGCCATGCCATATGGCTTGCAGGGTGCTCTGTGGTACCTCTATGCTGCTTGACAGTCTTTCCCTATGGATGGGATCAGCACATATTCCCTGATTTGCACTCTTTTTTAGCGCATCAAACAGGGACAGACTTTTAATTAAAAATTACATCATCACACTGCTGCTAGCTCGTTGCAGGCAGTCCACATATTAACGCTGCTTGTTTCAGTTTTCAATGATCCTATTATGAATTGTAACCTCATTATACAAACCTTGCTATACAGTGGAATTTCAAATGGGGTTTTGTGGTTTTTAGAACTTAAACAGCTAGAATAAGCACAAAGGCAGTTGCGGTCAGGCAGCTTCCTCTCTTACCGCAGCAGTTGTGGAGATGCCATTCCAGTGACCACTGTTTCTACAATGAGTCAGTTTCATTTTTAATGATATGACTCAGTTCTCTTCAAAGGGGGCAGCATGTTATTTCTGCATGATTTTTGTGTGCATGACTCTGTAGGAAGGGGTCAGTGACAACTTAACCCTTTGGGATCCAGCCTGGGTGCAGGAGGTGTGCTCCATTTGGACTGCTAGCCATGCATCTGCTCTGCCAAACATGCCCTGTGTTTTCAGCCACCAGAAAACATGATGTTAAGCACAGCTCCTTCCATCAGTGAGCCAATGCTCTAGGTGAGCAACACTGCACCCTGCAGCCTTTGCAAAAGCTCTTGCAAGGAAACTGAGGTCAAACCGTTGCCTTTCTGAAATGAAACCATGAGATAAAAGTGCATAGATACTTCAAAAAGTAGGAAAACCCAGTTACAAATAAGCTAGCCAGTGGCAGTAAGGAGTCCAGTTGTGTCTGTGCATGGTGCGTTATGAATCTCCAAACCTGCACAAGTGACTATCAGTGGCCTTCTAGAATCAATGATTAAATAAACAGGAGTTTGTGGAAGTTCAAGCTTTATACAGTGTTGAGCTGCAAGCCCTTAAAGCTCATTCATGTAAATTTTACAAAGAAAGAATGCAGCAATTTTGAACCTTAATGGAATATAATAATGTCTTCTTTTTCACTCAGAATGACTCACAGTTTTGTTTTAAAGTTTTTGAGCTTTTCCTAAGGTTATGGAGTGGTCAAGCAAAGCGGAACAGGGTTTTTGAAATCAGGAAGCCTGGGAGCTGTTTCATTCGGGGGAAAAAAAAAGGGACAGCAGGAGAGGGAGGGAGGAAAAGAAAGCTCTATTCCTGTGTTTGATTGAAAAATAAAACTGCTGCTCTCGGTGAACCTTTGAAGTCCCCCAGCCCAGTAATTGTTTCACGACATTTGCAGCTTGAGGCAGCAAGAATGTTTGTGGTTGTTTTAAAGGCATCTGAGTGTGGATTCCATATGGTTTATTTTTTGTTTTGGTTTGGGGTTTTTTTTCTTTTTTTTTTTTCTTCCCCCATTTGGAGCCTCAAGTTCTTGTGCTTTGCCTGATATTAGGTCCCAGCCTACTCTACTTCTGCATGAACTGTCTGTGAAATAACTGAGTGAGTGCATTGTAGCCCAAAGATTCAAGCGTGGTTAATTCAGGCAAAATCTGTGAATGCCTGTTGAGGCAATAGTTGATTTTAGCCGTGTTTTATCAATACTATATTTGGAGTGTGGCTTGCTAAAGCGTGTGCAGTTTTCTCTCCTGAACAAAAGACCTCTTCATATGGCCTATACTTAGAGCACGATACTCCAAATGCTTGCTAGAGAGCATAGTGCTTGCTGTCATGCTTTCAATAGGTAGTTTGCAGTAGGCCTGATAGCAAGCCATTGGAGTCAAATAAAGGACCTGATTCACCACTGTGTTCCTCTGGTCTTAGAGCAGGGAAACTGTTTTGTTCAGCAGAACAAGCTGAATCAGATCCAGAAATTCTGAAAATGTGTACTGTGGGGGAAAAAAAAAAAGGAGAAATCTAAAGTCAATTTAAGACATATAAACTTGGAAGTGTACCCACAGCTCTCCCTCACCTTCCCCCCGTTACATACAGTATAATAGGTGACAGCATATGCATTGGTTATGTGAATCATTATGGTCCAGTCCTAAGCTTAGTTATAAATGACCACTGTATCGTTACCTTTTTTTACTTGGCCAAACAAAGTACAGGAGTAAGTAATAGTCAGCCAAGTGCAGAGTTAGGAACTTGGGTTGCAGTTGTTTCTGATAACGGTGGAATTCATTCATTCACAGTCAGAGGAAGTTCTACTGAAGAACAGCATTAACCTTGCAGTCAGTTGTGGAACCACTGGTAGTGACTAAGAAATTGAACCTAGTCAGTTCTGGAGAGGGAGTCAAACTAGAGGGCCCTACAAGCTTCACCCAGAGTGGTCCTTCACTTCCTTGAAGAGACTAAATGCCTTCCAGCTCTGAGAGTCTGACATTCTTATCTGTGCAGGTACAGTGCTCTCACAGGTGATACCAGCCCATGGGGCCCAAGTGCAGTTAATACACAGGCTGAAATGGGAGAGGCTTTGGCAGAGTTAGTAGCCAGTGCAATGGGATAGGAGCAGAGCTACAGGACAAAACAGCTGGTGGTGAGGACCAAGCTGTTTGCATGGCAGGTACTGGGCTTTGGACTGGCTACAGGTGGGATCTCATTTGTGGGCTCAATGTCCACTATTGGTTGGAGAGCATTAGTGCCCTTCCTTTTGTTTTGGTGAAAGGAATGGAATCCATGCTGTCAGCCTGATGTGCAATGGGAACTGAAGTGTGGTAACTGGGGGATGTTGGAAGGAGGAGGTTCCTTGACAAACAGTGTGAACGTGAATACTAATGCACATACACTTGAAGAAGCTGATGCAAGTAATTTTTACTAATAAACTTTTAACTGTGTGTTTTCTTTAATGAAGCAATTTGGTTGAATAAAGAATGCATTTTCTAAGTGGGGACAGGTGTCACAGAGTTTGCATCTATGAGGCAATAGCACAGGGCCAGCCAACATTCGTGTTCTCCTGTAGTGTTACACTGCTGGAATGGCCCCCGGTATGGTTTTGGCCAACTTGTGCTCTACACAATTCCTGAGTGAGCCAGAGAGATAAGAAGTGTCATGGGCTATTCCAAGTAGGCAACTGGAAGTGGCAAGTCTGTTTTGAGAGGCAAAAGATTTAATAGTGTGGGAGTGGCCAAAATGTTCTGGATGATGTAAAGGTCAGGGAAGGAGTCTTGGTACTGTTTAGTGTGCAACTGTAGATATAGCCTGAGTGACCATAAATATAGTAAGAAGTATTGCCTATCATAATAAATATCAGATGAATAATGTAGTCAGATATGTGTTAACCAAAGAGACACGAACATGAAAGTTCCTCAAACAAAAGTATTGTAAAAGCAAATTAATGCTTAGTGTGATTAATGTCCTTTATTTGTGGCTATCTGTGAGAGGGAACTCTGAGTTGCTTTATGCTTTCACAATACATATGCTGTGCATTACCTCCATTCTAGTCATGTTGTCCTATTTAGTAGAGGCCTGGAATATTTGATTATGAAATAGTGGAGAAGTCTCTTAGAGGGAATCAGAATCAACAGCAATGGCTTCTCTCTAAAGACAAGACTGGCTGCAGTAAATGGTGCTTGGATGACTTTGGTCAATGAGCTAATTTGTAAGTGCAACCATGGCACCTGCAGGTCTAAACAGAAAAGAAAAGAAATTTTTAAAGGACAGTTTAAAAAAACACCACCAAAAAAAAAACCACACAAAAAAACTAAACAAAAAACCTAAAACCAATAAACAAAACAGAAATCAACAAAATATCAGTCTTGTCCATAGTATTGAAAAGTTCCCAGGAAGGCCATCAGCATCATAGAAGAACTTGGTCTTCAAGAAATGGGAATGAAAAATATTTGTCTGCCAATTTTTAAGTGTCAAACCCACTATTTACTGAACCTCTCCAACCCTTCCTTCTGAACTAAGACAAATCTAGGCTAAATCGTTGAATTTTTGTGACCTCAGGGCCCAAGTTACACTGATGAGGGGTGTATAAATGAGGCTTCAGGGCTGAAGCATGTAGAACACAACAGCTACTGAAAATCCTTCCCAAGAAGTAAGAATATATAGAGTTGTAGTCTGAGCTGACCTTCACTGCTAAATAAAATAATGGCTGAGGTAGCTCATTTAGACTTTGTCCTTTCAACTGTTGTCAGTCCAAGGCTGTGGCTGGACAGACACACAGTGTAAGAAATACATTATCCTAACAGTAAATTAGGATCCAAGGCATAGTTAATGGGACTAAATCATCATCACAACTCAAACTGCCAAAATGTTTGTCCCAATGGAAATAGACTATTTGTAATGTTATTGCTTGCTGAATGTTCTAGGAAAGGAATGGGTTCTGTTTTAAGGCTTCTCATTCTACTAATGCCAATCGTACCCTTGCTGCAAATTATAAATTGCAGTAGCATTTCTGAGGCAGGTGTCCTTAAGGGCTGAAGAGATAAGTCTGCTGTAAACACAAATGGCCACTTTCCAACCATGTGATGCTGCTGAAGAGGTACTAATTCAGTGGGTGGATGAAGTCTTGAAAAGTAGATTAATTTGCTGAAGACTTCAGCTAACTATAAGGCCACAGACTCATAATAGTAAGTCTGACCTGATTTCCAAAGGAAAAATATGCATTTCATAAAATCATAGATTGATTAGGGTTGGAAGAGACCTCAAAGATCATCCAGTTCCACTCCTGCCTGCCCCTGGCAAAGACACTTTCCACTAGACCAGGTTGCTCAAACCCCTGTTCAGCCTGAGCTTGAACTCTTCTAGGAATGGGTGGATCATCCACAACTTCTCCCAAGCAACCTGTTCCAATGCTTCACCACCCTCACAGTAAAGTGTTTCTTCCTAATAACTAACCTAAACCTGCCTTCTCTCAGTTTAAAGCCATTCACCTTTGTTCTATCACTCCATGTTCTTGAAAAAAATCCCTCTCTAGCTGTCCTATAGTCCGTTTAGATCCTGGAAGGGGCTCTGAGGTCTTCTTTTCTCCAGGCTGAACTGCCCCAACTCTCAACCTGTCTTCATAACAAAGGTGATCCATGCCTCTGATCATCTCTGTGGCCACCTCTGGACTTGCTCCAGCAGGTTCATGTCTGTCTTATGCTGGGGCTCCAGAGCTGTACCTGGCTATGCTTTCACCACAGCAGAGATGTAATGTTACTTTTAGGTTCTGTGAGGCTTGGAATGAGCAAGTTGATAGAGACCCATGCTTTAAAATAGAGCCCTTTAAGTCACATCCAATATAACTGGTGTGGTTTAATTATTCTGCTCTACTCTAGGGTAACCTAACTACCCTGTAGAGGAGATCTGAAAAAGCTGAGGGGGCTCCATTGTGCTTGGGCATGCCAGGAAATGTCAGATATAGTGGGTCTTTTATAAGACAAGACTAGACTACATTTGCTTGTTATTTTAAATTCCACTAAATTTTGCATGCCTCTGGATTAATTATTCTTCTTTCAACATCAAAGGGAAATGGAGGACATTTTTGCTTTTAAGAGTTTTGTGCTATAATAACTATCTTATTGTTCCAATGACAAGATCACATTTCTTAGGGTTTTGAAACTGCAAAAGGAAATGCACCTATGTGTAGTTTTATAGCCTTGGTTTTTTACTTTTTCAAGGTGCGTTAAATCCTGCAAGGTGCTTTCTAACACCAATTGATTGCATCTGAAATTAATGGGGAGTTGAAGGCGCCTTGCAGGATCTGCCTTTGGTAATGCTTGTTGGTTTGTCATGTGAGCTTAAACATTTATCTACAGAAATGGGTTTCAATGAAGGCCTTAGATTAGAGAACCCCTGACTCAAGAATTTTGGTTCTACGTCCAAATGTTGTAGCCGACTTCTTTCTCTAAAACTAGCCAGGCAGGGTGTAAGCATTTTCTTTAACATGGGAAAGTTCATTTCAGTTCCAGTTCACCTTTCACAGTTCAAACCCAGTTCTACTGAATGGCAATTTTTCACCATTCAGAAATTATGATGGTTCATTTATTTGAAACATTTTGATGAGTACTTGGATTTAAGATTACTCTCTTGAATTTCAAGTAGCTCACCATGCCTCAGTCTCTCTGCAGTCAGCCCAGCTATCCTTTTTCTCCAAATCGGTTCACAAAATTTCCCTTTCAGTTAACCTTTTCAGCATCAGTTTCTTAATCTTATTATGAAAGGGCTCCAAAGCTGAAATTTTAGAAACTTCAGGAAAAACACCATAACTTTTTTTCCTCATGTGCATGTTGACAAAATGAATGAGAACTTCATCTCCTTTAAGTTTGATGTGACACTTTTATACATTTTCTAGTTCCCTATTCCAAGCTAAAGAAAACATAATTAAGGAAAAAAAAATAATCCAGTTTCTAATCTAAGTATGTATCTTCAAGTCCTTGGAAATAAGGAGTACTGAACAGGTACATATAATATAAAAAAGTTACTTATCTAATCTTATTTTTAATTGCTTATTTGAAATAATATACCAAGTGCAATATTCAGGCACATCCATTTTATGCCTTGAAGATTTCTTATGTAAGAAACCTCATCACCATGAGAACCCACTGAAGTTTTCATGTGCTGGGATGGTCACCTGAGTTTCCCCTTCCCATTTCTCAGTCTTCTGGCCTCTCTGGGAGGGCCATAACCCGATGGGTTTTGCCTTCCTTACACCAACTGCTTCATCTATTTCTGCATTTGAAAGCTCACTGGGCTACCTGGGGACTCATTTGTTTTGCTGTGCAAGGTGTGAGAGGGTGGAAGGCAGCAGGTACTGTCTACCCTTTTCCTGACCTTGACCAATGTGTGTGTGAGCAGCAGAGTCTGGGGCTTCCTGCCTCTGACAGCTGCACTCTGGACAGTAACAAAAAGAATGACAGAGCTGGAGAAGTCCAGGGAAGGAAGTTTATGCAGTATGGAAGAGTCATATCCTGAGGAAATTGAGTGGAATATGTGTGTATAACTATATAGATAAATATAATTTTTTATATTTAAGGAATTAAGAGCATCAAGTAGAAACAAGATAAGGTCTAAAGAGGGGAAAGATGAAAGCAGCAATGGCAGTAAGCCCAGGGTCACTTTTTCTGAAGACAAGGAGGTGACTGTTAAAGGCACAGGGTATTGTGAAGAAACATATTTTTGATTAAGTATTTTTTCTTTTGATTTTGTAGCAGTTTTCAGCCATTAAGTTAAGAATAATGCTGGTCTATATTAACATTGGGTTTAACCAGTTTTGTTCCCTCTCTTCCATGTCCCTTTTTGGTGTGTTTGCAACCTCTAATTATCCCCCAAACCTACAGCTCAGTTCCATGTAAACTCATCTGAATTTTAGCTGGGGCTGAGATGCCTCCATGTGGAAGCACAGCTGAAGCAAGAAGGGAGCATTCCTGTTGTACAGGCTGTGACTCCCTGTTGGCATACAGGCATTGAGCAGCACATCTGGGCAGTATGGGATCGTCTTAATAAAACAAGCAGATGTTATGAACTGGTCCCAAGATATGTTTGGCTCTGTGAAAGCCAATGGGCTACATGGCCTGGGGACAGAGCCTGGAGTCTTATGGAGGCAGTGAAGGAGAGCTGTTGCTGGAGCATTTACCAGAGACCTCTTGGTCTGTCCCGTGTGTTCCTGCGTGTGCTAACTGCTCATAGAGGAATGTGGCTGCTGTGGGTTTATCAAATGGGTCATGTGAATATCAGCAGTACCTGTGATCCTCCTTCCTTCATGAAGCATGGTTTGTGCTTCCTTCTGTTGGCGTGAGCTGCCTGAACTCTTTTACATCCTCCTTCCAAAGTCATCTTCGAGTCACCCCTGGTGCTCCTTCCTAAGCACACACTGCACACCTGCTCTTGCATTCTGCAGCCCAGAAACATAATGGCATAACTATTTTTCTGGCACGGTGTTTATAGCATGTGCTGAGTTGATGTTGGAGGTCACAAGGTCAAATGTGGATCTCGGGCAATCACAGGAGACATCAGACAGAAAACTACCACAGGTTTTGTGACATATAATGTTAAGTCAGATGCATGCATGAAAAAGAGTGGGATAGAGACTGTCAAATGGAAAACACAGATCTAAACCGTGAAATGAAGGAAGCCATTGCCAGAAAATGTGGTTTGGCCATAATTATTGCAATTGGAATTCGCTGCTTGTTTTGTTGCCTGCAAATTTTTGAGTGTCTTGTTTAGGCCCAGGTGCCCTTGGAAGCTCCTGCACAAAGAATCCCCAGGGTACTCAAGCTTGTGCTAGTCTGGAGCCAGCATTAGGAAGGCTTGTGTGTTTACACTCTGACTTCTACTTTTAGCAGTTCTGACAGGTAAAGGACAAAGCTAAGACCACTGTAATTTTGAGATAGACCTAGTTAGGAGTTTTATTCTTCATTTGGGGGAAACTTTATATTACTATTCTTGCTAGCTTAGGGAGATTTTTCATGCTTCGTCTGGGGTGTTGTCATGTGTGCTGATGTTTCAGGACTGTAGCACTGCCACTGAGTAGATTTTTTTAATGTTCCTTCTAAATAACTAGGTGTAACAGGTTGGATTCATAATTTTATTGTGGTGAAGCCAGAGAAAATTCCCCAGTGTAAGTAGATGGGGAACAATCTCTTTGGTGGCAAGTTTAAGCCTGACCTGATGTAAGTCATGAGTACATGTATTGAAGGCATTAGAGTTCATTCAGCATAGTCATAAAGTTGGGTCATTGTCTCTGAGTGGCTGTGTATGTGCCAAAAGACAATATGATCTGAATGTCTCTTGCATTTTTTCAAAAACATTCAAAACTGTAAAAGTTTTCAGAGAAAATTGCTGAATGAAAATAATTTGAGGAAGGAAATCTGCTGTTATAAATTACAGAGCAATTTACTGCTTATGGTTCATTTTCAATTATAAACACTTTTGAGTATCTGGGGTATTAATTTCCAAGGATACATTTTTCTCCGTCTGATAGATGGTTCTGAAATTTTAGAAGTGAAATACTACAAGTGGGAAGGTGTGGGACGACAGCAAAATGGTTTTTAAGTGTGGAGGAACTGAAAGGGTTTCAATAATTTTATAACATTTCAGCAGCATTCTCTCTCTCTCAGGATGTCCAGGAATTTAAAAAAAAAAAAAGGAAATATTTACATTATTTTTCTGTTTATTTAATTAAGTTATTAAGCAGATTTAGCATACAGAAGCAGTTCCCTTTAGTCCTAATTTTTTCTCTCAGTGTTGCAATTATAGCATTATTGAAAGAATTTAGTGAAGGAAGGCCTGCCATCCCTGTCAGGATGCAGCAGGAAGCTGGGGGGCATTTGTTCCAGAGGAAAGAGAGGCAGTGAAATGGATTGCTCAGCTGTGCCCTCTGAAACAGCACAGCGAAGTGGTTTTACAAGATGAGACAGAAGTCTGCAAAGGGGGTTGAGGAAAGATGGTTTCTATCTGAAAAATCTCTCCCTAATTACTAAACAACTTTACATAGGTCTATATACGAGATTTTTTTTCAGTCTTTCCACAAAGCCTTCTAGAATAGTAATTTTTATGTCAAGATATTTATATTAAGAAACCCGCAAAGCCACACTCTACTTTCCATACTTGTAACTTGCATGCAGCCATGTAGAAAGTTTCCATTAAAAAACCAAAAACATAAAGAGTGGTATTTACTGTTTGGGCTTTAATTTCTTCTTAGTTATTCATTTGTTCATTTCTCTGTTAGCTTTTTCTGGAGACTCTATTCCCATTCAGGAAATCACCGTAAAGATGACTGTAAGGGTAAAGAGCAAAAGGAGCATGCAATTACAGGTGCTAAAGCATCTACACAAATGGACTTATGCAGTATTTTTATCTTTAAAATCAAATTTCTTGGCTTAAATGGTTGTATATATATGGATTTTTCATTGCTTTTATGAATTCTGTGCTGTAGAACCAGATGTACAGGCTGCCCCATTCTTCTTGGTGGCTTAAGGTCTCTGAAATATAACGATGTATTCCTACTTGTCTGTCTATCAGTGGATCTTATGAGATAAATCACGTTGTTATTTTCATGCTGATACTAGAGGTTCTCCTGGTTAACTCAAAGTTATTAAAGGCAACTGGTTTAATGTTCTTCCCAACTTACCCAAAGGCACTAAAGAATTGCTGTTGATTTCTGTGGAAGTACTCAACCTATGCTGCTTACCAAATAGAAAAGATGCTTTTAAGAGGTCCTTAGGAGAAAGGGTAAAAAGATTAAGAATCTTAAGAAAGTCTGTATATAAAGGGTAAAACTTACCAACCCTTTTAAAAATTCTCTCTCAGTGGTTGATGTGTGGGGGATGAGGAAGGAGAGAAATTGGCATTGAGATCTCCAGCAAAGTAGATGAAGGATTAAGAAATAGGGAAATTCCAAGCAGAATGGATGGGCATATAGACATTTTCCAGTAGGCAGTTATGTAACTTCAGAGAAGAAATAAAAACTTTCTGGTAACTTTCAAAGGTTCGCTGAGGATGTGCAGTCTTATAAAATATTTGTCAGTATTTCTTATGTCTTTTGAAACAAATGAAATTCCATAACCTCACAACTAACTAACTAAATGTATCTCATGTTAGGAGGGAGTTCCTCAGAAATTACCTTCTGGAGCTATTTCCATTGGCTCTAAGGAGAGTCCATTTAAAGAGCTGGACAGCCTCTTTCCCTGTCATGTTCATCCTGCTTGCCAAAGGGGAGGAGTGAGAAAAAGTAGAGTGGTACTGACTGTGTGAGGAAATGGGAGCTTTGTGTTGCTCCTTTCCAGCCCAGTCCCCAGAGAAGAGCAGTGAGCCCTGCTGTGCCATTGGCAGTAAAACAGGAATCCTTTGGGAAGCTATGGGGGGAGTGTGTTGAGTATCACTAATACCATGGGTTTTTTTCATACTCCTTTTGCTTATTCACACAGCGGGCCAAGAGCAGGTGAAGCAGGAACCCACAAAGGGGTGGGTAAATGGCTTTCCTGATACTCAGACAGGTGGTCAGCAGCCATAGCCTAAAGGCTTGGCGGCACATAGCAGAGCTGCATCATGGAGAATTGTGGAGGACAGAAGATTAGACACACCTCTGCTGAAAGTCAATGCCTTTTTCAGTTCTCTGAAGTCCGCTTTCCAGGTACAGCACAAGGTTCTGTTAGTATCCAGTTATACTCTGATGCCACGTACAGCTTCAAGGTGGGGGCAGTGCCTCAACAGGTTTGGCTCAGGAGACCCCTCAGGACTGCAGAGTGAGCCTCTGGCTTGGCTTTCCTTCACAGCCTCCTGGCATGGGGAGGCTGGGCTGAGGTAGGCTGTTTTCTGCCAACCCCACACGCAGAGAGATGATCCACTTTCCTCCTATGACACATCCAGGTTGAGGGTGGTGGAGCCAACCCCCCTACCCATTCCCTCACCTCCCAGTTCAGTGCCTAGCATGTGTTTATTAAAATATTTTGGGCACTGTAATTATGTGCAGATTAAAACTCAGGCAAGATTTAAAACCAGCAGTGAAAATTACCATAAAGCCATGTGTTAACTTTGTGGAGTGCCAAACTCTGCTCAGACTTGAAGAGACCTTCAGCTTCTCTTAGATCCAAAGAGGGACCAACATAATTTTTTGGCCCAAATAATGCACCTTCTTTGGTCTCCAGCTTCTGTGGTCTGTAAGGGGTGCAGTAACATGGAGAGGGAATTAGAAACTCAAAGACAAGTGCAATTGCATTCTTCTGGGACAGAGCTTTACTCACTTTTCCTGTTGTGAGACTGTTCAATTACTTTGAGATGAGCAGAAGGGGCTGGATCTGAAGGTTTCCCATTTATGCAGCTTTGCTGCCACCCAAGCTGACAGCTGTCCGCTTGGCTGAGACTGTGGCATCTCATAGTAGGAGAAACTTCTTGTTCCAGCTGGCACTTTCTTATCTAACAGTCAGAGCTTTGTCAGTGTGGACAGCTGCAGTTTCAGAAATTGGCTCTATCTGTATCAATTGGATTTGTGAAGTCAGTGAAAGGGCATGAGGCAGATTCATGGGATTTCCTGTTAGTATTCATAAATGGAATCTACTGCAGAATTTTAAAAGAATGGGAGACTCAGTGGATGATGCTTAAACAAGGTCTGTGGTTAGGGAAGGCTACCAAGAAGAAAAATCACTGGTCAGTGAATATGACGGGCATGATTTCCAGAAATCTTAAATCATCTTGGAAAAAAGGCAAGAAATAGCTACAAGGTCTGCCTGTGCACCCTGGGTGGCGATGGGATCATCAGGAGGCAGGTGGTGTGGTGGGCTGGATGGTCAGCCTGTGATGCAGCAGCATTTCAGGTTTTTAAAAGTATGTGCAAAGAATGGCAGGAATGTGGAGCCTTGTAGGGGTTCGGCAGTGGCTCTGTCAGGACCTGTAGGTTCTCCTCCCTCCTCTGCCATTGGTTTGCTGTGTAGCCCTGAGCAAGTTACATACCTTTTCCCTGTCTCAGTTTCCCAGCTTCCAAATGGGTTTGGTTATGCTGAAAGCGAGAGGAATTCTACAGAGGAGAAGTGCAGTTATGTAACAGCACTGAAATAAAAGTCTGTGCTGAACTTCCACTCCCTTTTCTGTTCCTGTGGGATGGGAAGCGAAGAAAGCACTCAAACGTTCCTGTTTACTCCTTCAATATTTCTGTGGGTGCCATATTGGATTTCCCCAGGCTGTACGAGATGGGCTATGAGGGAAATCATTGACAATGCTTTAACCTAGCTGGGGGGTTCCTAAGTTTCAAAATTAGCAGTTTGTGACAGTTTCTAATCACGTTTGCTTGGCTGGGACTGAACTGCTGTAGACCCAGCACTACAGCACCAGATGTTATTTATACAAGCACAGAGAGTTCCCTGGTAATGAATGGGGAGGATGACCAACATTTGCATTGGTTATTTAAATGTCTGTCTGTCAGTAAGAAAGTTGTTTCATCTCCCTTAAGATATTTGCACACAAAACCAAAAAACAAACAAANAAGAGGGAGAGATTGCCTGTACCGAGAAAGTTTTATGTTATTTCTACTGGGATGTGTTTATCATCCCTATCCAGAGCAGTAAATGTACCTCTGCACCTGCACACCTTAGCAACAGCTTGGCCAAAGGGGCAGAGCAGTGGATGAAGTGCTGGTGGGTGTTTAGTTCTCCTGGCTCTTCCCAGAGGGTGGGAACATGGCACAGGTGGAGAGCCAACCACAGGGGGATATAGGGTCTTCAAATTACAGAGTGAGGCTTCTCTTTATAGCTAACATCTGTGAGCAGCCCTTGCTTCCGACATAAATTAGAGGTGAGGAGACTTATTTGAGGGTGGGAAGATACTGGGTCTGCTCCCACACCTCCTTCTGAGTTTTATCCCCTCATTTTTTGGTAAGATTTGAAAATTAATAAGCACAGAAGTCTCTTGTGTCTGCAAGCCTGCTGCCAGCAGCAATCGTAGAGGGATTTGAAATATGACTGATGTAATTCTGCTTCTTTCTGTCTATTGTGTGATCAATTTCACAATTTTGGCTCTACTTCTGAAACCACATTATATGGCATGTGATTCTCCCTGACTTGTTACTTCCTAGCAAGATGATAGAACTCCTTCCATAGGAAGTTACAACTCGGGGTGGATCCTGGCAGCGCCCTGGCAGGCAGCCAGTGTGGCCCCTCTATCACCTGAGCAACATTGCTGATCTTTCACTAAATGCAATGGTGTGATTTTTTTTTAATGCATTGTTATTTTTAAAAGCCATCATCTGCCATCAATACCACAGAGCTCAAAGACAAGTTGGCCTTTTGGTCTTCACACAGCAACAGAAACGGTGATTTTTAATCACATGATTAAACAGTGCTGAGGGCTTTAAAGCACATTAATCAGCAAAGAGGAAGTTAGTATTATCATATGCCTTATTTTTTAAGAACTGGATAGTTTCAGAGGACCCTGTGTTCCTCTTGCACCTGGCTGGTGTGTGCAGCTTTAGGATCTGCAAAATGCCAGCTTAGAAAATTGCTGCACAACATTCCCAGAGCTATAAAACCTGTGGGGAATAGGCCCCTGGGCTCCTGTTGTCTGCATGATTAAGATGTTTTTTATGAAGAATACACACCTTTTCTTACAAAAACCACAATGAAGATTCCAACACATACCTTTAAGTTGGACTGAAACTTTTCAATCAACAACAAGCATAAAATCTTATCAATATCAGCTGGACCTTCTCCGTGTCAGAGGCCTCCAACACATTTATATTTAGCACCAGTGACATACATGTGACTGCCATTTGCACTGCATTTCTTGTGATAATCTAATCATATATAACATTTTCCTGACCAACACCATCTGTGCCATTGTTGCTACACCACCATTTTTCTCTTCAAACTTTCTTTGACATGATACCAAGTGGGCAGTTCCCCACTGTTTGGGCTTTCTGGGTTGTGTTTGGATGAAGTGAATATGCTTTTCTTACAGCACGGTAGTATCAGGGCTGTAGTACAGTGGGAAGGCTCACCAAAAAGAGCAGCCACTTGCTGTCAGACAGAGAGAATTTTATTTTGGAATTATTAAGGGCAGAATGTAGGAAGAGCAAAAGTCTATGTGTGTGTGAGGGTGAAGAGGTAATCCACAATGTCTGTGTCTCCATCTCTGTGCCTTGAAAAACAGGATACCTGTTTGTGTGGATATTAGACAGAAATATAAATATGCAGCATATGGAAAAGAAAATAAGTGTTTTATAGCTACATCCATGATAGGCAGGTAGCTAGGAGATGTTGTTTTATGTGCCACATGTGCTACATACGGCCAAGCACTGAAAAACCTACAACCTGAACATAGCAAAGCTTGGGGCAGGTTCTTACGTTTCTTTCTTTGAAGATGTGTTACTCTGTATTTAAAAGCATCCTGACCATATAACTTCGAATCAGCAGGGACATCAGCACTTTCGGTTCTAGATAGACTCAAGAGTGATTAAATTTTAGATCAATTGAGGTGCTCATAAACTTGAATTTGAGAGCATGTGTAGCTGTTGTGTCAGCTCCAGGGCAGGATGACAAGCACCCATTACAGTCAAGTTCCTAAAATCTTAGGATCTAACTGCTTTCTGTGGGAAAGCACTGGCTCTCCAGGAGATGCTACAAGACTAGCCCAAACTGTTCCTTCTATCCCAGGAGACATCCAGGATTGTGTGGAATCCATCCTTGCATACAACTGTATATTGAGCCTTGCTACTGTGCTCTCAGCTTGAATTATTCCTGTGCTCAAAGTTTTCCCTTTAATGCATAGGTTTGCTTTTTTTGTCTTTTTTTGAAATCTAACAAAAATAAATAAGATTGACCTGCATTCATTTGAAGGTCAATATGTAAACAACCTCAGCTGTCAGGTTTACAAACTTTGTCTTTTGTGAAAAATGTGGCTGAAATTTTGCTTGCGATAAAATTCAGAGCACAAAACTTCTCATATTTTGGGGAGATCTGGAGTGAGCATCTTGCATAGATCTAAGCTCAGGTCCAGCAACTGCTGAGACAGAGTTTGTGCTCTTTATTGCTTGGCAGTGTGTAATGGCAGTGATGCTGTGAGCCTGTGCTGGCCTGGCAGGCAGCCAAGTGACAGTCAAGCATCTGATGTTCTTTTATCCACTAAAGGGTATTTTGGGGGTTGTTGGTTTTGTTGGTTTTTTTGTTGTTATTGTTTGCTTGGGTTTTTGTTTGTTTGTTTGTTTTTAATATGATTATGGAAGCTCTTCTTTGCTACTTGCTTCCTCTGGCTGAGTGCAGCCCTTGGCTGTGTCCTGAGCTAAAAGCTGCAGCTAACCAGCTTTTTTTTTTTCATGCTGAATAGCGTGTCTCAACGTTTTCCCCTCAACAATCATGTAGGTCTAGTTGCATTGTTGATTCCCATTACATGTCTGCTGGTATGTAAATTATTTCAATTCCCCCACACCCCGCCCTTCTGTTCTTGTACTTTCAAGGAGTTTAATCCGTGAAGGGGACTACTTCAAAGCTCTCACAAGAAACTAATTTCTTGATGGATAGAAGGGCCAATAAAATGAAATTAGTTTTATCTCATTGTCTCTATAGGAATGAAGTATAATAATTATTTCAGGCAAATACATGTTGGAGACAATAATTAAGATCACAATCATGTCTTTAAGGAGAAGCAGATTCTAAAATAAACATTAGTAATGGGATTAAACATTATTGCAGTGCCCTGGATCCCAGCATTGACAAAGTGCCTAATACATCTGAGTGTGTGCAGCCTTCCTCACTGGAGGAAAAAGGAACCAAAAAATAATTCTGCATTCTACAGAACTTTTTGGCTTGTGGCCCATTAAAGAGCTGAGGCTCTGATCTGGGAAAAAAAAACTGTTGGGTGCCTGAAGGAAGTGGAAATGAGGTGGAATTTAGTATCTGTGCCATCAGCACAGTCCAAAAAGGCTGCTGTCGAATAGGTTGGGTGTCAGCGTTTTTACCAGCAAAGTTCCCAGGGAATACTCTCTGCAGCAAAACTACCAGCTTCTTAGCAGGGCACAAGGGTTGGCCATTCCAACTCATTTGGATGCACAAATGAACTGTCCCTGTCTCTCAGTGTCTGAAGGACTGCCCTAACAGGAGACCAGTTAAACATAAGGAAGCATCATGTAAATATGTCACCTGTAAGATATTTATTCCAACCATCTGGACTAAATTTGTGACAAGCTGACCCTCAGTGCAACAGTAAGCCTTGAAGATGGACAATTTCTCTTCTCCAAAGATTTAGTTTCTTTCTTTTATTCTCTCTCTAAATCTGCCTGTGTCAGTTGTCAGTGTACATCCTGTGCCCTCATATAATCTCCTCCTCCTTGTTCTCAGTGCTGTTGCTGCTCCAGTCAGAGGGACATTTTGGCCTGTTTATGCATACATTCAGATTTTTTTGTGTGTGTGGAAAAATGTTCAGATTGGCCCTCATTAATTTTAGACTAGTTAGCGGCTCAAAACTGAGAACCTTCCTGTGGAAAGACAACAGGCTGTTGTCTCTGTTAGTGCCTAACACTCAGTACACAAATTTGAACCATCTGGCTCATGGTATTAGCTTCGATTATGGTAATACATCTTCACCATACCCAACACCTAGGGCTTTAACATCAAATAAGGGAGAATTCTGTGGGCTTGTTTTTCAACTCTTACTGTAATTTTCTTTCTTTTTAATGGAGGTCAGTCACAGGTATGACAGTGGATATCACCTGTCCCCTTAAAACCTGTTTTTTAGTTTAGTGTTGGTTTATTTTATTTTTTTTAAATAGGCAATTTCCTTTATTATCAACAAACAAACTGTCAAAAATTTTCCTGGCATGCTGTAAAATACAAAACTCCTGGGACTGAACTAGTTTCTGAATAGTTTGGGACAAAATAAGTGGAAGAGTAAAAGCAACTTGGTTGCCCATATCAGCCAACTGATATCTGCTATGAATTTCTTGCTCTGCCAGTCCTTCCCACAGGGCAGAAATAAAGAAATAACGCTAACTAGCCAGACCTGCTATCCAAATGTATTTAGTGAATTTTTTTTTCAAATGGTTTAAAACAGGTACAAGTGGTAGCAGCAAGCAAAGCTCTAATTTCAATGCTCTCATCAGTCAGCAGAGCCCACCACCATGTGTAATATCTGGCTTGTTTAGAAGACAGGGCCTTGGGGAAGACCACAAACTAGACTGACTTGGTACAAAATATAACATTCATTCAGCCCTGCATAGATGCTTGAAATTAAATGTTGAAAAGGAGGGAGATGCACCTGGCAGGTAGAAGTTAGTATATGGTAGCAGCAGGCCCAGCCCTGCAAAGCCACAAAGCTGGACCTCCCCATCTTCAGATCATTGATTTTCCCATCCCATTCTTAGACTGTTCTCTCTCCAAGGTGGTATTTGTTTTAGTTTCTTCTTTCAATGCTCCTTTTGTAGCAGCCTGAGGACAACCAGGGGTTAGGGTTTCAACAGTCCAATTAATTGACAAACAGGGCTCCTTGGGACGCTGGCCCAAGAGCAATAATAACAGCAATATTTAGTACTTGCAGTATGCAGCTCTGTCCTTCTTCAAAGCAAGATGCACAAGGTGAGTGTGCCAAGTGTTGTGTTGTTTCCTCAGGATCACCATCGTATTTCTGTAGAGGATTCATCCATTTCTGTACCCCATAAATAAAGACAAAGTGCAATGGAAAGGAGTAAAGTTCTAGGAATATGGGGTCAGTCATACATACTGTGGGAAGTGTCAGAAGGTAAGGTATTGTTTTGATGCATTAATAGGTGAGAGAATGGTACTTTAGCTTTAAACTCCATTCACATGAAAGCCATAGGTATTGATGCTCTGGGGGTAATCCCTACAGCAAGACCAATCCTTATCTTCCTGGCTCTGCTCACCTGTCCTGCTGAAATCAGTTTCCCTTCACTGTGTATAAAAATCTTGGCTAACAGCCACAAGAGGAGGCTCAGTGACTGATGGCACAAGAGTTTCACCAATGACAGCAGCCACCAAGCTGTGAATGGTGCAGAAGCTGACTTGGTTTAACAAGCTGACCTGACATGTGTGGAACAAGATTGACAGGGTCCCAAGGTAGGTTTCTTATGGCATATGTTGCTCTTGATAACAATCAAGTATTGTTTTCTTCCAATTTCTTTGCCTAACTTGGATAAAAAACTAGAGTGAAGTCATAAGAGGGTTACAGATCAAACTTTTTCTGAGACCATTTTTGGCGATGTCAAATTGTATCCTTGTAAGATAAATACACAATACAAGAACTGGATAAAGAAGTGCTCTTTTACATCCTATAAAAAGTCCAGGGAGCTTAAAATTCTTTTTGGATAATCTGAAAAGTTGTTTCTCAAGAGAAGACCAGAAATATTCTTTTGTTTGTTAGATGATTATTCATAAAAGTATTATAACTTGCCTTTGACAGCTTTTTAAACTATCCTGGAGGATATTTCAGCAAAAGGACTGGTATCTTCAGCTCTTTGAGTGGACAAGCTGCAAGCAGAGGCAGAGTTCAGAAGCTGTCCTGCTTCAGAGCCAGCACTATGCAGGATTTGCTCTGATGTAATTTACAGATTGCTAATCCTGACTCCTGCTCAATTTGAATGAGTGAATTGGGTAGGACTGGCAGAGCTCAGGTGGCTTTATAGGCTTGTGAATAATGGCAGGAAAAGATCCCTTCCTGTAGGAACAGGAATAACATTCTGTTTCTCTTTGGCATCAGTGAAAGAAAAGAGTGGGCTTATACCTACTTATGGCTGAGTTGTTAGTACTGAAAAGCTGTGTCCATCTGCTGTGCGCCAGCCTGGGTGAAATGAAGGTAGACAATGTCGGTCCAGTTCCTGACACACACATTTTCCCTGGCTGAAACCCACACACACTGATTTGTGCTTGTTACCTGTCAAATTACAAGGCCCAGTGGCTGAATTAGAAGCAGAATATGAACTCTCTGTTCCCTTGAATAGGAAGTGCTGCTTCTCAGTTTGGTAAAAATCTGTTCCATTTTAGAAGTTACGACCCACACCATTCCTTCTACTGTCCAGTATTTGTCCACATTTACAAGCCCCTCGAAAGGAGGAGAAATTCCTATCAGAAAATACAATCAAGCAGTAGTGGAAGTTTCAGACGAAAACCAATCAACTCATACTGAACAAAATGCACATCTTGTGATCTTACCTTGAGCTAAAGATGCAATATACAGAGATTTCTGTGTATTCTTTGGAAATTTGTTTCATTAGTTCATTGTCATTTTTAAAATGGAAAAAAATATCTTATTCCTCCTTTTGCTTTTTCTGGATGTAATTTTCAGTCACTCTGCAGAGCCTCTTTAGTATCCAATTTCTATTCTGTGTAAATATAATTACACTCCATAATCAAAGGATCTATGATATTTTTTCTGTGACACAGTGCAATGCACACTGAACTCCTTAACATTGCTTTCACCAAAGGGCTTTTTCTAAAGCTTGCTGAAGTTTTAGGGACTTTCCACTGCATATCACTGCTGTTTGACAAGCAAATGGCACAAACGAGGCTATATGTGAATGAAGTCGGGAGAGTCAGGTCCCTGATAAAAGCAGCTGGCACCCTAATCTCTTGGTTTGGTATCAGATCTAAGGGAGCTCTTTCATCAATATATGCTGATGAGAACTGAAAAGATTTGGTCATGCCTTTGAACATACTGAGGATTTTGAGAGGACAAAGTGGGGGAAAATAGGGACAGCTGGAATTTGTTTAGTTGTTTTTTTTAATACAATTTAAGGTTTTTGTTTATTTTTTAATAGTGTGAATGTAACGCTCATGAAAGTGCTCCCTGTACACTGAAATCTTCTATGAATCAACAAAACATGTACCAGCAGCACAAACTTCACCTTGCCTAAACAATGTATGTCTCAATTCCGACTTGAAAAGACCACCTGTAGGGGAAAAATGTTAGTTCGGTATCCAGGGGCCATTCATTCCTTTGCCACTTTGCTGAGACTGCCAATTAGTGCCAACTTGTGGTGGCAGATTTTGTGATGTAGACACATGTTCTCTGGAAAGTGGGCTGAGATATTCGACTCGTTTCACATAGGGCACAAAGAATTATTTGCTCTGCGCTATACAAATGAGAATTGTCCAAAGCTGTCCTCTGTGTTAGCCTCTGTACGCTTACTGAGTGTAAATACAGGGGAAATTGGTGTTATTGCAAGGACAAATTAGCACCAGAACTGAGCTGTATTTTTTTAAATGTGCTGCTAATTGTGCCCAATTTTTGCTGGAGTACTCACTCAAGTGCAAAAGCACAAAACCAACTGAACACATTTCAGGGTGCCAAAAAGAGTTTACACTTTTCTCTTAGCAAATTATCCTTCTAGTTTCACACTGCAGCAAGCGCCAATTGGTCCCACTAAGACCTTTATCTGGAGTAATCAAATTAGCACTACATGTTAGCAACTTAAGTTGCATTTACAAAGGTTTATATTTGCTGCAGGTTTGAGCTTTAAAAGAGAGCATTTTCCAAGTTTTTTTAATTTCTTATATGAGAGACACTGATTCTCTCAGTGACATTTAAAAAGAGTGAACTGCTGCTGGAAGGGAAGAAATAAGGCAAAATTCTTGTTTGTATTTCACTTGCAGAGAAATGTGGATTAGGAATTGCAGAAGTTTCTAAACTTCAAGGTAGAACTGAGAAAGCTGGAAGAGGTTTATTCTTGTTTTCCTAGGAGGTTCATTCTTCCCCATAGTTCACAGTGGGCCAAATATGTGCTACTGGTTTTACCCAGGAAATCACTGGGGCTGCTTGGCTGTTGTGGAGGGCACGATTTTGCTCAGTGTAGCCATCAGGCACATCACAAAATTTGCTCCTGCCAAAAGGTATGACACTGACAGGGTGGGAAACACAGAATACTCCCAGGGTTGCCAAAAGAGAGATGAAAAAAAATTTATAGGCTGCATTCTCTCTAGCAAACATGCACAGAAGTCATCAGAGTTTTGTTGGAGCTGAATTCCAGCCACTGATATTAATTAATGTTGTACTGTATGAAGATTAACAGAGTAATTGTTAAGTGTTATTGAAGCTTCTGCTTCCAATATGGTCTTTTGTTTGAAGTTTGTGAAACTTGTTCAAAGCTGGATTATTCTCTTTTTTTTTTTTTCTTTATGAAACTGGGTGTGAGAAGGCAGAGAAGGGTAAAAGACAGAAGTGTGTCTGACATTATGCACTACCACTCTTCTGCTTTTAGCTCATGATGGGGCATAACTTTGGGAAATCCTGTGCTAAAAGAAGGCAGAGGAGTTCCGCAGCCTGGTACTCAGGAGGCTGTGCCAGAGATACTGGCTGTGCTGTGGGTGCAAGGAGGAAATGACTTCAGGACACAGTAGCCTGAGTCCTTCTATTTCACTGCCATCAGGTCAAGGATTTACTTAGGCAGGAAACTCTCTGGGCTCAGTAAAGTGCACACAGAGAAAGTGTACACCCTTAGTTTTATTCCTAATCTTGAGGTCTTGGCCCAGGTCCTTTCCTGATGCAGTGCCTCAAGAAGTGTAATTTCTAGCCAGTGCTATAAAAGAACAAATCACTTGTAATGGGTTTCTGCAAATAACTTTCTAACAATCGCACCATCAATCTGCTCTTCGCAGATCAATATCTCTGAAGAATGTTGTTTTATTGCATCAGATGCAAATACATGACTCAAGAAACAAGCCAGAGGTGGTAAAGAGGGCATGACCAAGGAGGCTGAACACAACATCAAGGAGGTGTCAATCACAGCCTTACTTATCCACAACACAGTGGCATGAAACAGCCATGAGCTCAGTAATCTCAAATAGCACCTGATTCAGGAAGTCTCTGCACCATTAATTTCCAAAAATTGAGAAGAAAACAGGGGGCAAAAAACCAATACCATTTTCTACATGCCCTGGTTTTGATACTCTTTGGCTGATCATCCTCCAGTGGCAGCTTTCAGGGATGGGATACAGGGCTACTTCTAGCTTTGGTCTGACACAGAGTGGTATTTACATTCTTGGAAGATACTGTCACTGTCCTCTGATTACATCCCCAGGAACCCAAGCATATCCATACAAACATATTGTACAACTCACTAAGATCACAGGCTTCGAGGAACAGAATAGACACTTAGTTTGCCAAGCTGGATTTGGAATGAAAAAACATCTTTTCAAACAGTCTCTGAAGTTAAGTCCCCTCCCTGAAGTTTATTGCGTGAGCCAAGAGGGAGAGGCTATTCTTTCTAACAGTGCCCTTTCAGCTACTTTGAAGCTATAAATAAAAAATATTTTATAACTATCCAAGCAAAGAAGGTGGAAACAGTAATTTCCACCTTTTCTAAAGCTCTTTGGCTATATACATTTGACAAAAACACAGGTGAAGTCAGATTGCTTTTTCCTGCTTTTTATGCCTATGAACTCCCTTTCGCTTTTCCCAAGTCAGAAATAGTAAGTACTGAAAAATGTAGTGAAAATGTCTGCTCATTAATAAACTTGCAGAGCAATCTTATGCTTTCAGTACAGATAATGCGTATTCCTTATAGTTATTGGAGTTTATGGTTTGCCTAAATTTATTTTGTAGCTGCCAGAAGAGTGCCTGAGGACGGTAACTAGAATCCCTTCTTTAGATGGTAACTAGAATCCCTTCTTTAGTGGTGCCAGTCACATGTTGCCAGTCTAAGATAAGGCTGGGGCAAAAAAATCTCCTGAGAGCATTTAGTCATTGATTTATAGAAGTATTTCTTCTTGGGAAATGATTTTGCAGCACCAGGGACAGGACTGAAAAGGAAATGACAAGGAGAGTTGCTGAAGCAAATAAGTCAAGCTGATTTTTGTTGTTGTAGGAACTGTTTCTTTTGTTAGGCTTTGGGAAAAGGAGTTATTTCAAATAAAAATGCATTTTCAATTTTGTTAAAAAACAAAATTCTGAAAATGGTAGTATTGGCTACCCTGCATTGAACCACTGTAATGCTGTAAAAGAGTAAAAAGTTGTGGGAGTCTCACCTTCTTACCTTGTTATGGGTGAGAGTCTCCAGGAGATATAACATCTAAAGTCACACAGTGATCCTTGGATCCCTGTTCCACCTTCCCAGCCAGGCATGGAGATGGGAGCATGTGGAAGAGGAAGTTGTGTCCACATCCCTCTTCAGAACACTGTTTCCACAGTGTTTGAATGTCAACTTTGGGAGCCAAAAAATGTTATGTTTTTTGGTAGCAGAAAAAAAACACTTCCTATTTTCCAGGCAGCTCTATCTTTACAATTTCAAATCCTACCAGTTTCTTTCATATACTTAGTTTTATTAATAACATCAGTGACACTGATGCTCTGAAAAATAAACTATACTGGTCTAACAGGCAGTGCATGTGATTCTCTTGCTGACAGGCAAGTCTCCCATTACTCTAGACTAAGGCTTTTCCTGCCAGATGAGTCCTGGCTGCTGCACTCGATTTTGATGGCTCGGTGATGATAAATAACTGGTGCTGACTAGGATGGAGGCAATCACATTTGGCTTTCCTTGTTATTCAGTAAGAACTTAAACCTGAGTCTCTGGGAGTAAACTGCTGCATGTTGACTCTGCTACTGAGGTTTCTCTCTCAAAATCCAGAGTCAGTAGCAGGAAATGCGGCCAAGACACTGATTTGTAAACACATTTCTCATCTCAAATTATGTAGGCTCTCACTCTCTCTATAGAAAATATACTGCACCATGGAATCAGCACTAATATGAAAAAGTATTACTGCATTCCAGAAATATCTAATCATTGCTGAAAAATGGTATTTGTCACTTGTATATATTATTATGACAGACTCCTCCTTAAAGCCGAGGATGCTCAAATTCTATACAGGCCACATACAAAGCCTTGAGTGTTTTGCTTCACCCATTTTATATTGGATGCCAAAGACTTAAAGAGGATGCTCAGGCACCAAAGAGGAGAAGCAAAGTGTAAATAAAAAGGGGTATTTTGCTCATGCATGAGGAAGATTGGGATGATTTAGTGAGCATTTTTAAGAGGTGTAGGTTTTAAAGTTAAAAAAAAGAGTAGGTCTCAAAAATACGTGTGAGAAGCGGTCTTTAGCCCCCTCACCAAAGTGCTCTTGGGAAAAGTCAGTCTCTCCTCCTTGGCTGCAAAGGAAATAGGGGAAGTTCAGCACTAGGATGAGGTAGCATCAGGTACATTTGTGTGCTCCTCCCTTCAGGCAACAGTGCTTCCTTTTTCAGGCTGTCCACTTCAGTTACAGTCCAACTGGCTTTTGAAAATGAAATTTAAATGCCCAAGTTATCCAGATGTCTGAGTTACTACTTTTTTGCTTCACCTTGACCTGTTTTGTCCTGGGGACTCTGAAAGGTTGGAGGACTAGTGGGATTAAAACAACTCATCACATTAGGGAGGTGAAATCTCATTAAGAAGGTGGTTTTGATTCTCTAATCCCTCACTGTGAGTCTTGCTCTGAGCCAGTGCTTGGGTTGAATGAAACCATGAGGAGGCCAAACAGGCACTCTCCTGCATGACTGCAGTGAGGGGGAAGGACATCCACAACTGTGGTTTTGTGGGTCCCAACAAACTATTAATTTGCTGCTGAGAAGCCAACATGTAAATAAATTCACCTCCTCAGGATAACAGGAATCATAATTTGATCCCTGCTCTGATCCTCTGGTAACAACATCAGACTGGCTTGCTTGGTACCAGGTACTGGAGCACTCAGCAGGAAATACATAGAAGAAGCAGATAATTTGGATGTCTGTCTGCTGGTTGCTTCTGGGAAGGAAGTTTCCCTCTTGTTCCATCACGGACAGACTGCAGAACTCTTGAGACAAAGGGACTGGTCAGTCAGAGGGTGGTCTTATTTCCCAAATTCAGATGAGGAGTTCAAATCCTGCAGTGATATTGTGATTTATCTGTCCTAGGTATATAAAAGTGGCTTGTGTAACTTGGGATGTTCTAGTGGGAAGTGTGTATTCAAACTCTCACATAGATGAGGGACCTGAATATGTGTTTGCCACCTGCTGAATGAATAACAGCTCATCTGAGGATCATCTTAATCATCTCCAAAATTCATCCTTTCATCATACACAGGCATCTGAAGAAAGAGTAAAATTGTGTTATTTTTACTTTCAAACAGTTTCAAATTTGTATATGAGTAGGGTGGGGAAACGCTTTTCCATTACAGTAGCAGGAATGGGAAGAAAATGTGATTTGGATCAGGTTGATTTTGAGCTGACTTCTTTTTTCCTTCATTTTTCACTGCCAAAAAGTCTTATAAAGAAAAGTTTTTCCCAGTCTTACATGGGAAAACTTTGTAGGGTTCCCTTCACTACAATAGGCACTGGAGGAGCCTCCTGCTGTAATATTATCTTTGTGAAGTTAGTTTTAACAACAATTAATAACAATAATAATAATTTGTTCTGAACCTCATTTCAAGGGCCACATTAAACTGACCCCATAATGGATCCATTATATGGATGGAGAAATGCTCCAGAGCTCCTGTGCTAACTCAGGGATGCCTGGGAGGCCTGTTCCTCAGAAGCAGTCTCAGCATGTGAGAACAAACAAACCTCACAAAGGAAAGCTTGAAAAAATCACACCACTATCTGATGATAAATGTAAAATCTTGTAGTTTTGAGGGTAGGTAGAAATAGTAAGGCTTTAGAGAAAGGAATATCGTATCATAATCCAGTTTATAGCAAGCGTTGTAGCAAAAAGCAAGAATTGGACTGTTTCCATGGCCAGCTCCACGCACTGTCACAGGTCACGACAGGACTGAACTCTTAATCTACATGTCTGACATGACAGCATCCACAATTTTTATAAAATAACAAATTTTGTCAATCTCTGCATATTTTTTTAACTGCTTTCTGAAATCCTGATAGCAAATCTGTTTTAAGTCTTCCCTCCTGCCTCCCTGACCTGGCCTACTCTGCTTATTCAGGAAATGATCTCTAAAGCTTGAACACTGTTTACATTATCAAGATTTACTTATCTTTTCTTTTTTTCCATTGAAACACTAAGCAGCTCTTACATCAATGTAGGTGTGTTTGAGAATTATGAGAGCCTTCAATTCTCATACCAAACTACACCCACACAAGCCAATTCCAGTTCCAATGACTAAAGATCATGTGAATGGCAAAAAGTAACAGGTAAGAACCTAATTTTGCTCTTAAGAGTAACTGAATTTGCAGTTATGGTTTATTAGTGAAAGAATTAGTGCCACGAGCAGTAAATCCTTTCCCAGCCTTACTTTTGTTGGTGTTTGTTCCCACTGTTCCTGTTACTATTTTTAAAGACAATTCTAATGGAAAAATAGAAGCATGATGTCTGAGAACAAAGCTTTGCCTTTAAACACAGCAGGGAGAAAGAGACAGTGGTGGGCCAGCTCCTTGTCAAGACATAGGTAGCATATCCATCTAAAAGGAAATGCTGGAGTGCTGGGAATTGTCATGTTCCCTGAGGCTGGTGGCCTCCTGCTTGTGCATGATATCTTTCCCAGGAGGACATATTCATATTTCTTAGGTATAACTGGGTTCTGACATTGGTTTAGTGGTTCTAGTTCTTAGCACTTCGTCTTCTTTCAGCCAGGTATTTCCCAGGATAGCAATCTCTTTGATTTGGTCTTCTCCCATACCTGCTTTTAACAGTGTTTCATTTGTGCTGCCCACCTGAGTGGTTTGTTAATCTACAGACTCTGAAGACCAAAGTAATGAAGACCATACAGACACCACGTGCTATAAGGGTGCTCTCACAGAGATGTTGCCACCCTTACAGACTTTTACGGAGGATACAGCCTCTGAAGTGATGTGATTTCCCCGGCCTCAGTCATGTGTGGGCCACTAGCCTGCAGTATTGCCCTAAGCATTATGAGCTGTCAGGGTACAAAAGGTTGGGAAGTCTTGTTCTAGTTGCTGGGAGTAACATCAAAGAATCTTCTCAGGGGCAAACCCAATATTTGTAGGTACTATGTGTGGATATCCCTGTGTAATAAACTCCTCTCTTCTCCTTGGAGTCACCTCTTGACAAGAAAGGACCTTTCATTCAGACAATGAAAGACATAAAAATTTGAGAAATTATCTTCAGGGTATCAATAGCCTTGCTTTCTTTGGTCTCTCTTCTTTCTGCTTTTAGCTGCAACCTGAAGAGAAGGGTCAGTGGCATTGGGGTGGTGTGGTTGATACTGTTTCTGTACTTCCAGCAAAGGGATGCTGGAATTCCCAGTTGGTGGTGCTTCATTTCCCTTTAATTTACAGGTGCCGCAATAAAATTTTCCTTTCTGGAATAATGTAGGACTTGCTGTGAAGAGGACTATATGTAATTATCTGGATAAATTAAGTTATTCTGTAGCTCATCCTTCCTGTTTGTGATTTCTACAAAGCTCAAAGGTCAGGTTTGTTGTTGTTGGTTTGTTTGCTTGCTTGTTGTTATCTCTTTTTGTTTTGGAATTTTTTTTCCTGTCACAAATTCACCATAGATTAAACTGCATGTTTAGGGTAATTGTGAGCAGGTCAGCGTCTCTTAACCAGACAGACTGAGCTTGTTTGACAAGGCATGTGGTTTTCTCAGTCCATCCTTTCCATTTTGTGCTGTGGAGACATATTTAGGCATATTGACTCCCTGAGTATATTTCATGTTGTTACAGAAATTGGTGGGATTTTTGTTTAAATCCATTTCTGATTCTACTAAATGCAAAAGATTATCATGACATCCATAAGAGGGAGGCTAACCATTCAGACTGGCAACACCAGGAAGAAACACAAAGGACATCAGAGTAAACAGGGATGGCAGAGGGAAACTGGGAAAGAAGGACAGGAGGAAATGGGAAAGAATTCTTCTACCATAATTTGGCTGGAGCACATTTTATAATGCATGTTGCAGATACTGATGGTTTTAATAAAGAAGCAAACAAAAAAGTAAGCAGCTCTAAGAGCAAGGTTACATAAAGCCATATAACCTCACAGTGAGATTTAAAGCTAGTGTTGTATCTGAATTTGTAGCAGGGTTAATTTGTTAGGATCCTCGGCATCTCTTTCAGCCTTTAATGAATTTTGGTATCTTTCAGTAGCAGGAAGTGTTCCGATCCTGCCTGCACCCATTGTAATGTGTGTTTTCTGTGTCTAACTGTGTCTTCTTGTACCTAAACAACACCTTATTTGGAGCAGTTGAATGCAAAGCTCAGTCCTTGCTTCCAGCACAGTTCTCAGCCTCCTACCATGTTTATCTACACTTCCTTGGTGGTCTGGTCTGAGCGGGAGGCGTGGAAACCGATATCTCCCCAGTGGCTGCCAAACCCATGGCCCCCAGCTCGATTGCTGTGCTGCAATTACAGAGCTGTCTTAAGGCCCCACTGCTCCAGTGACACCAAGGTGAAGTTGTTGTTTGGAAAGAAAATAAAATGTACTGGATTTTCGGTGGTGCAGACATACAAAGCTGCCTTCAGTTGTCTTATCAGTAGCATTAGTAAATAATAATATGATTGTTATTAACACAAGGACTGATAATACTTTCCCAGGGAAAAAAACAATTCTTTGCACTTCAAAATTAAGTGGGTTAAGGTCTAAAACTTTCCTTGTATAGGACGTCAGGATGAAGGATCACCCTTCTGATCTGTGTCTTTCAGTACTTTACCCTTCACAGACCTGACTGGTCTTGCAGCTCATGCTTTCAGATTCGAGGTGATTCAGGATGTGTGTAATAAAGGAGCAGCAGGAACACCATAGATGACAACCCTTTTTTCCTAATGCCCTGGCAAATAATTGAGTGCCAGACGATCTGATACCAACTACACTTGAGGGTCTGAGTTCTCACTGTGGAAGGAGTTCTCCTTCAATGTTCACTAAGCTTCAAGATATTAACTCCTCTGGCAAAATTGCCTGATGCTTTCCACCCATGCTCCAGAAGGTCCAGAAATGAGAAGGTAGCCTTTCTTGGGACTCTTTAGATATCTCAAGAAATGCACTGAAGTCTAAGGCTTCTTACTTTTTCTGATAGTCTTTCAACAGTGGGAAGAACCATGGCAAAATAATTAAGAGAGAAGGCATGGTTTCCTCTTCAGATGGAAGTAATATTCACTTTGAAATACTTGGTGGTGACTTTGATTTGTGTCTTTGATGGACCTGTGTCTGCCAGAATCTGTTACCTTTGCACAGCTCTAGAGAAATTGCTGGAGTTGCAGCTGGGGGGAGGAAGAGAAGGGAGTTCAGACATGGACCTAAGGAACTAAAGTGATAAATCTCAAATAAAACCATTGATCCAGGCAGACTTCCATGTAAGACAGCAGATTTAAATGCTGTTTGCTGGTATAATTTCTCAGAGCTTCAGCTAAATGCAAACCAAATCACAGATATGTTAGAATTTTACTCTGTGGGTTGGACTGTTGTTTTCAATGAGCACTAGTAAAGCCCCTGCTGAGGTTTAAGCATGGTTAAGAGTCCCATTTTTGCTGTTCACAGTGATTAAAAAAATAGCATGTTTGATATGCTTTCAAGTTATGTGAACGCTTCTGTTTCAAATAATGATCGAGAAAATTGTTAACAATAGGTTAATTTTTTGTTTGTTGCTCAGATGGGATATTTTAGCCCCTAAAATTGCGTGTGAGAGTAAATCACTGTCTCCACGGCACTGAAAATGTTGCTTTCACATGGATTTAGGGAAAGGTTTGATTTTCTTTATCTTTAATCTTGTGTTGGTTTACAATAGAGTGTACACCAGAGTCTTCTAGTGAGCCCAGCAAGCATATCTGTCCTCTAGCTCCTGCCCCGGCAGCTGTGGTGTACTGGCACACAGCAGAGCAGCTTTGTGTCTCAGGGTTTTGGATTTCATTCAACTGCTTCCACTTTGCATATTTATTCATAGTAAAGCACCATTATTTAAAGACTAAGTATTGGAGTGGCGTGAAGAAAACTGTATAAAGAAATGCAGTAGACTTGGCTCTCCTTAGACCTGACTTGGGGGAAATTTGACTGATTCTTTAGGTCAGGAACTCTGTGCATCCTCTGAAAAACATACTCATATATGTTGCTATTTTGCTCATCCTCTCATATATCATAACACATTGAGAAGTATTTCAGTGAGGTCAGTATAGTGTTTCTTGAATTACATTTGTGTGGCTTAATACCTATGCCACAAACTAATAGGAACATATTTACCTTTTAAAAAAATAACCAGAAGAAATTAACAGATATAATTGTTAGCAAAGAGCAAATCAAATATCTTCATCGATGCCACAAGATCTAAGCTGACAGTTTTATACCTGCTATGTTTTTATTTGTAAATGAAAACTGCATATGCAACCATTACTGTATAATTATGTTTCATTTTACAAAAATCTCCATTCAAGCTGTTTTGAGTTGGTAGGAGTCTTTTGTCATCTTCATAGACGAATCACTGCAAGAGCTGATCCTTCAAAGTTCCTTATTGAAACAGTCATATCTGTCTATCTTCCTACCAAGCCCTTTGAGCTCTTTGTATGGAGAGCATGCTGTGACAGGAATCTTACAGAGAAAGGAAAAGATTCTGTTTTAGGGTTTTTGTTTGTTAGCGTTTCTGGCACCTTGAAAGTATTGAACTGCCAGAAGCTGATTAAATGTTTGGATTAAGAGAGTCATGACTGAAATGTCCCAGCAAGGGCCAGCACTGTAATACTATAAGCCAATTATCCCTAGTTCAGGAGGGACCTTAAGATGTGAATTTATTTTTACCAATATTTGCATCTGGATATCCAATTGCTAGACCTTGGTTCATTCACCCTCTACCTCAATGGCAGAAAGCAATAGCAAAAGAAGCCATCCCAGGAACCAGTTTTATTTCAGGAAGCTTCAGTCAGGGGAACAAAGTATTTAAGGATCTAGCTCGTGTTCTCTGCCTGAAGCCCAGAATCCTGGTGTTTGTATCACATACTGGGACAGCAGAGCCCCGGCTGTAGAGCAACATGAAAGCCGTTGCAGGTCAGAAGATGAAAAAGATGTTAGGAGAGTCCTTGGCTGATTAAGCAGCCTGTCATCAATGACTGATTTTGATGAAACGGGACAGTACATGAGTGTGGGAGAAGAAAAACGTAAGTCAAAACTGAACCTATATTTCAGACTGAGGTACAAGGAAAAAAGCAAGGAAATACTGTGTTGGACTTCTAGTGTTTTAATTATATGTGTAGATAGGAAGAAGTTACTTCTATTTCCACTTGGAAAACGAATATTAGACTCTCAATGCGCTTTCTGAGTTGAAGTCAAATAAGCAAAGAGGGCCAAGCTAGTAACAGTATAAGCAAATAGACTTCTATTGCATCAATTAAGTTGTGGCTATTTATTTTAGAGCTGATTTTTGGCTAGTGTATTGTGCTCAATATATTGCATTATGGAACAGTTTGACTGTGATTAAGATTATTCCTCTGGAGTATGTGGTGAAACTATTAATGCAAAATATAAGCCCAAGTGTGGTTCAGCTGTATCCCAGGAAGGCTCCACACTACAGTACTACATGGAATGTTAAATGGGTCTCTGTGCAGAGCAGCCAAAGCCTTCTGTCACATCCTAAGCTCTCTCAATGAAAGTGTGGTTTATATAATTGGAAAACACTTTTATATGATATGGCTTTACATCAGGTCCATCGATGAAATAAGCCATGGCAGCAAAGATAGTTTTATGAGAGTATGACCATGTTTAGGGCTTCTGTCCTTATGGAAAAACTAAACACAAAAATGGCACCACTAAATGATCAGTAAAATACCAGCAGAGACTTCCACATTTAACCTGGTCTCAACCAAATCTGCTGTTGTTATAATTGTAGGGGAATGAACCTGTGGGTACCTTTCAGCAGTTTGTTGGATTGAGAGATGAGTGAAACAGAAGATTTCCCACCCAGACTCATTTAAAGCATATGGGATGCTTCACAATTAATCATTGTCGAGATTTGTCTCTGTGGAATGTTTCCTTTAGCCCAGGACTGAAAAACAAAGGATATGTTGCTGCTGCACTAATGAGAAACACAGACAGTCTGCTATTCATATGTGCCAATTGTTGCTGCAGTCTTATACAAATGCACTTAAAGATGAGAAAAATAATTACAGGCAACCATTCTGCAGAAAGCCTACAGGAATATGGGCTCTTTAGGGCGATGTCTTCAGGTGTATAAAAAGCCTTTAACAAACTTCATTCTGGTTACCAAGTTCTTCTTTGTGCTTGGCCTTGGTGAGTCCATTGGGCCATAACACTTGAACTGAAAACCTGCCCAGCAAAAAGCAAAATTGAGGTCAAGGGGTGAGAAAGATCAATGGAATTTTCAAAGTTTAGGTAGCTTTTTGTGTTGTGGTGGGAAGACTGACCTGAATCCCAGAGAACCACATTTATTTATAAGGATGACTATGACAGGTACAACTATGCCCATATTGACAAGCCAGTCAGTTTCTGGAAGTTTTTAAGTAACAGAAAAGTGTAAGCACTTCCGCTGCAAAAATATCTACAAAGCAATGACCACTTCTATAGGCTGAATAGTGTGTCAACTGTGGGTAGATGGTAGATTGTACCTTTGAGTACATCTGGTTTGGTTCGCCAGAATTTCAAAATGTATTTTGTAATATTACTAGTTAATATTCAGGCTGTTGCTCAACTGAGGTTCAGATCATTAGAGTATGAATAGATACTTCCATAGCCACAATTGCCCTAGAAACTGTACTGTTCCCTTTCTCCTGCAGCTTCAAGAGGTTTTTCTCACTTCTTGTCCCAAACAGCATGGGCTGTGGCCCTGGAGCATTGGAGAGTTGCTACTATGTCATTCTGCAAGCCCATCATTCACACGTGTGCAGTGCTGGCCCCTCTAGTGCAAGAGAAAGAAACACAACCAAAAACTACAAAAGGCCCTGAAAAGGGCAGAAAGAAAGACCAAATGTCTGAGCAAAGAGAGACTGAGCTGCCTGGGACTCTTCAGAAAATGAGTGAGCAAGGTGGGATTTGATAGAAGTCTCCAAATCACTAGCAGAGAGGGCAGGTGGATACTGGGTGTCATGTCTTAGAGTACAAGAAGTAAGAGCTGTCAAAGCTGGCAGGAATCTTGTTCAAAACAAAGAAAAGTAAATTCTAGGTGCAGACTTACTGATAACAGATGCTCTGGATACAGAAATCATCTGTGTGGCTTTAAGGGGAGACAGAGCAAATACCTGGAAAGGACAGCTCTATTGAAGGTTGCTAAATGGCCACACCAAGCTCAGGAAATATTTGAGCTTAAAATAATTACAGATTCGGAAAGTGCTCAAGCATGTATCATCTATGTTTGCCCCTGTTCTTAACTTAGACATGAGGTTTGCTTATGGCCACTGCTGGAGGCAGGATACTGAACCAGATGGCTATCCTGCAGCTCCTATAGACCTAAATGCTATGGCTGAGTGTTTGCCAAGATATTTTAATACTCAGTATCTGAGACATTGACAGGGCTTTTTTCCTATTTGGTCTGTCTTCCAGGTCCCAGAGTCAGTGCTGATATTTCCAGACGTCACTCAGATCATCTTGCTAGTGATATCTGGAGAATTATACAGCGGATTTTAGTGTAATTGGACCACAACTTTTGAAACAAAAATTCAGAGGGCTTCGGTCGTTTTCCACCTTGGGAGTATTACTGTGAAAATGACTGCACCTCCCTTTGTTTCCCGCTGTTACTCCTATGGCAGTAAGTTCCCAACTATGCTGAAAAGAACTGTGGACTTGCTGTATTGGCGATTATCCATGCATTGCTTTTATACACATCCCTAAACATCTCTTTTAAACTGTCTATCTGAAAGTATAAGCCTCAGTTTCCAGGATGAATTTCCTTTAGTTATTTTATCACAAATACTAACCACCAGTTTTGGTTATTAGTTTTTCTGGGATATTTTATCCTTCCACAAAGGCCAGAGAACATTGGAAACTTTACTGGCAAACTTTTGATCTATGATATGTGTGATACAAGTGCAGTGCAAGTCTCTCATCTTTGTCTTTGGTAGAAAGCAAGGCAAGTACATAAAATACTTCCTTATTATAATGCTTAGTAAGTGTTGCTATTAAGTCATCAGCTAATTTCTGATTCTATGAAAGAAGCATGTTTTGGGCAGAACTCTTCCAGGCCTAGGTTTGTTACAAAGTAAATTGTTTGCTGAATAAAAAGCTTTTAAGCAGATAGACAGCTGAAAGGCCTGAAATTCAACAGTTGCAGTTTGCATGGAAATTGTCTTTATTGTGGAGTTGTCTATAGGCTTTTTGTGCAGGCCTTCATTTTCAGTTGTCTCCTTTGCTCTGCCACAGCCATCTTGTTTAGTCTTTGCCATTAGAAAACAATCAGAAAACCAGTGTTGCCAAGTACAAATGCATCTTATTTTTAAAGTTCAGCTGTTTTGTTTTTTTTCCCTTATATGATGAATGTTACAGAGAGGCTGGTGCATGATACCTCTCAAATATGGCCAACTCTGCCAAATCTAATGAAAGGAACATTCTGACCAGACATTATTGTTGCTGCTATTGTGAGTTCCACCATTGCCAGACCTTCTGGACTAAAGTAGCACAATTTTCTGCCTTCATATATAAGGGGATGACTGGCATAAAAGAGAAACCTTGCATGTACTAGGTGCACATCCAACAATGCAGAGACCCAGTGGAAGAGATGAAGTATTTCTAGGATTTCCAATATTGTCTAAAAAGCCCTCCAAGTAGAGCTGCAAAATAGCTGCAAACTAGATTGTGTTATTAAAGGGTAGAAGAGATTTAGCAGAGTATCAGAGAACACAAAGGAGAAGCCAGCTCTGTGTGAAAAGCTAAAGGAAGGTGGAGGTGAGCACTGAGGTGGGCAGACCTGATCAAGAGGGTATCAGTGTGAGGTTGAAGGCCGAATATTTGGCAGGTGAAAATTAGTAACATCTTTAGGTATTCTAATTCCCTATCAAGACATGATGCTGGGGCTTAATTGAACATGTTTAGTTGAAATAACACCTGTCTTAAGCCAACCTGTAAACAGGCTTCTGGAGGGGCTTCTGAAGCTGATTAACTTTGTTCTCCCAGCTAGTTTGCTTTCCATTCGTGTTCTGGTTTCACTCAGGGCTGGAAATGAGAGTTGTCAGGAAGGCTAGTGTTGTGGTCCACAAGAAAATGCAAGAGCTTGCCAATGGAAACCTTTGTGTGGTGAGATTTCATTGAAGGTATGTTCATACAAATTCAACTGATGAGCCAAGTAAGTCAAGTTCCTCATTCATTTAGTGATACACCAGTGAGGCTTTAATGTGACATGGCAACCTGAGCACGATACAGAGCAAGACTGCAATCAAACTGCACTGTCATGAGCTGCTGGAAGGCAAGCATTCCTTCCAACGATTGTATCCCTGCTCTGACAGCAAACTAGCTTTTAGTTGGCAAGGTAGACCAAAACATGGCAGATCATGTTTTTAACTGTGTGTGTTTTTTGGGGGGAGGTTCATTCTCTTTTCAGGCCTCCTCTCTGCAACTGGTTTCAGGGAGGCAATATTTCTTAAGCTAGCAAGACATGCATTCTCTTTATTGCCAAACTGGTGAAATTACTTCCAAGAGAAAAGATGCGGGGGGTTATGTTGCTTTTCAAAGCTTCTGTTAATAGTATTTTTTCCCTCTTCGCATCCTTTGCAGTCGACAAACAAAATGAATGGATTCAAAAGAAAATGTACTCAGAAGTCAGAGCTCTTGCAGCGTTTGTAAGTGAAAGTGCAATCCAGCTGTTGGCAAATCATAACCTCATTGTTTTGGCAATGCTCTTTCATTTACTATTTTTTTCTCCTATACTGACTTGTTTGCTCAGGTATTGGAATTCAGAGTTTTTCCTTCTTTTTAGAAATTCACACCCTTTTTGGCAAGGTTTGAACTGTTTTTATTGCTTACAATTATACCTACAGGTAAAATGAATACTTTCCCACGGATGCACTGGAATCCGGAATGGTTATAAGCTAATGTAGCTGGGAGAGCTGAGTTGTACAACGAGTATTTCTGCTGTTCTGTCTTTTCCTTCTGCCAGTTCTTAAAGACACAGGGCTTGAATCTGCCCTTGCTACTGAGTAATCAAAGTGGTTCTTTCTAAAGGTTGCAGGGGCTCCTCCATGCAAAGCTGGTGTGGATGAGAAAAGATCCAAATGATTTGTGGAGAAAATACCTTTAAGGGAAACAATGTGACTTTGCAACACAAATATTGCCATGTCCTTTAGTGCATAACTGAGCACTGCGCACACAAAAATGGCATCAAAAGAACATTTTGATGTCACAAAGAAAAGCATGGAAAAGTTAGGAAATGCCCTAATTAAAGTTGCCTGTGTAATTCATTATGATTCATTTTTTAATTATGTGATCACATACTATTTTTTCCACAGAGCTCTCTCTACCTCTGTGCACAGGATGTTCAGAGCCCTCTTAATGAGCAGCTATTCAGTACTTTGTTTTATCTTCATTGTTCCATGTGTGGCCCAAGGCCTTATTTACTGCATGCTATTAAATCCTGTTTTGAGGGCTAAATCCATAAAAAGGCTTTGGCCTGTTGACCTTGTGTGCTGAAGTATCTAACTTTTCAGCCCCCTGCTGCCTGGTGTTGAGAGGCAGAGTTTATGACCCAGGTGTGCTGTTGCAGCTGTAATACCATCAGAGCTGGGCCAGCTCTGCAGCCTGGTGTGTTGTGTGGACGTGCCATTCCCAGCCATCCCTAGCCCAGGTAACCTCAGTAAGCACATGCCCTTCTGTGGTTCCAGCCTACAGCTACACAAAACTCCCATAAGCATCTCCTTTCATTCCAGAGTTAAATAGGAGCCTAGGATTTGTGACTCATGCATCCTGTTTTCAGCAATGCCACTTACGTGCTGAAAAGCCTTGGAAAAGTATTTCAGCAATTGTGACCCAATTTTCCCCCCTCTAGAAAGAGAATAATGCCATGGGCCAAACCATGCCACAAGAGGTGTTCTTTGGCTCCAGTGTTTACAAGTCCTTTGGAGTCTTTTAAGACGATGTCTTCATCCAAAACTGAAGGTCAAAGTTCTGGAAATATCCCCTTGTTTTACTGCCTGAACAAGGTTTACAGTAGAACTCCTGGTGATTCATATTGTTATACAAGAATATGGGCTACTTCTGGTGTTCTTTAAACTGGGATCTTACAGATCACCACAGAGGTCCCACCAGCTCATCCTACAGAAGGGAGGGATTTATGGAAAGATAGTGAAGGATGCAGTTTTCTTCTTGATCCAAACTGTCAGGATGGTGTCTGTAGCCTAAGACAATGAGCCAGGGATGATTCTTTGGCCTGAAGATCAAAGAACAAAGCGTGACTCAGCCCTACAGCTTTGCTCACCCTCCCAAAAAGCCAAGATACCTTGGCCATGCTGCCTGGTGGAAATACATGACCTCTCAGACCAGTCTTAAGCAAATCTGAGAGAACAGGAGCTGGCAAGAGCCGGACCCATGTTTGTGAGCAGCTGGACAGTGGTGTGGGCTGTTACGGGGCCTATGCCTGTGTTCTGGTCCTGTTTAGTTTATGGGACAGACAGAGCCTGTGCAGGGTGCTCAGCTGGCCCTGAGAATTTGTCATGGGGAATGTGGGCATATCTTTATGATCTGATATGTTTCATTGTTCTAACTTTGGCTAGTTGAGAAGGTCTGAACCATATACATCTAAACCACCTGGGATCAGAGCTAATGAGAAATCCTGTGATATAATGACAGCAAACCCAGTACTCTTTGTTGTGGGAGTATTCCAATTCTAGTGTTTCAATCAGCAGAAATTTTGCAATGTAAGAATATAATTTTTTATGGGTAAATAATTCTCTATCCAGAATACTGCTGGGGTTTGTATTTCAAAGAGGGAGGAAGGGTCAAGAAGCTGATACTTGAACCTGAATCTCCCACAGTTTAGGATGACAACCCAACTTTGGAATTGCTTGCTGTGTGGTTATTTTTCTGTTTTTCTTTTGTTGTTTGGAGGTAGATGTGACAGAGATGATTATTTTCTCTTTCTGGGGAAAAAAACATCAAGAGATTACTGGAGTTTTTCCTTAATGGTTTTTTGATGATGTTTTCAAGGGCAGAGAAACAATTTGCTGCTTATTTCTACCCTGAGGCCCTGCCAGTGTGTGTTTTTTTGTTCATTTGCAGCCAAAAACTGCATTGATTTTCTGCATTGATTTTCTTTCATTTATATTAAATCCAAATTCAAAAGTGTTTAAATGATACTTGAATTGTTCCTTCTGTGCTAACATATTGGAAATTTTCATCACATTGACTGAGAATATGCTTCCAAGCATATACATTCACACAGCAAGGCAAATAGACCTCAGATAATGCATGTAACATGAACAGAGCCATGAGAGGCAGGCTTGCTTGTCTGAAATGAGCATACATTGCTGGAAACAAAACTTTCCTTTGCCACTAAGGGCCTTGGTTGTTCTTTGACCTAACTTTTGATGGGCCAACACATGGGAAACCAGCTTTGTAGAGGTAAAAGACTTATACAAGTCCTCAAATGCAGTTTGGAGATCTTGCATATTGTATAACTGATCTTTACAGTAGGATAGATTTTTTTTTTATTTTAATCTAGTAAAGAAACAAAACTTATCCCAAAAACTATGCTAAATACATTTTCCAGAAAATGGGGACTCAGAGCTGAATTAAGTTGTATTCAGCCTGTGCCATATCTCTCTGAATTCCCCTGTGCATTGCCTCTGACACTTTTCTTCAGCCTGATCAGGAACTGGGTTTCAGTGTTTTCAGCGCTGCCCATGGCCCTGTTGTGCTCACAGCTTGGTGAGTCTGATTTGGGCACCTGAGATCAGTGCTCAAATACTTTTCTGATCCCTGTTCAAGCCACTCTGAAGCATTTTGATTTCTGTAAATGCAGTGGTTCAGCCTGACTGGATCCTTGTTGAAGGCTATGACACAACTTGGGTTAACTTCAGAATCACCCCTGCTGGCAGGACACTTTCTTGGGAGATTTATGGTGCTTCCTGCTTCTTGCTGGGCTGCGAAGAGAACAAGAATAGCCTTTCTCAGTGTCTTGGCACTGTTCCTTCCAGAGGGAACTCAAAATGAACGGGATACAATGAAAAATGCCAAACTTTCATGAACATCTTCAAAAAACCCAAATGCCTTGGCTTGTGGTTGGCTATGATGGACTTTTCTTAGGTTACTACATGCTTCTTCAGTCATGCCAGGTCACTCACCATTGGTTTTTATGAAAGTACGGAGAGGGAATACATGAAGTTAGGACTCTGTGGACTAGATATAATTCAAGCTGACCTGAAAAGGTGATGTTTTGGCACATCAAGCTCTTAATATTAGTAACTATTTTGCTTTCCTTATTATTTCATTTGCACTTTGTATTTATTTGTCATTCTTTGCATCTTTTCACCATTAAGTTAAAACCCCTAAAACTGACAGTCCCTGTACATCTGCCTGAGACAGATTAATGGCAGTGAGCATTAAAGTGACCTGCTGAAGACTGAAAAGGGAGAGATAAAGGAACAGAAAGTCAGGAACTCCTAAAATCTTCTGTCAGGTCTAAAAACCAGGCTACAAAATCCATTGAAAGCAATAGGTCTTTTTATTATTAACTTCATTAACCTTCACACAAAACTCTGGATACCTGCATGACTTTTCTTCTTTGAAACTTAACTCTCATATTTTTGAATACAGGCACAAGGATTTTAAAACTTGAACTGGAAACTGGGATGATGTGCATTATAAATAGTTGCAAATAGTAAGACTTTAAAAATACAATTATCTTAGCTAATCTGAATTTGTTTTAAAATTGTGTGTGCCACCCTCATATGCACATTAGGAAAAAAAGTAGTACCTAAACAGGTTAATCAAAATTGCCTAAGTCCCAAAGTACTCAAGTCTGAAACCTGCTGACACTAAAATTACCCTCTTCACCTAATGGAGAAGCCAATACAAACAAGCAGACATTGTCAATTAATAGATGCAGATGTTTGAAAATAGTCCAACCATGAGCCCTGCATTTTTGTCCAGAAGCCATGTACTTTCTTTCCTGGCAGTTTGTTAAATACATAGATTTTTTAAAAACAAACAAACAAAAAAACCCTACCAACTTTCTCAAGCTTCTGTGACTCAGGCAGAGCTCCAGCTCATTTTAATATTATCCAAGTGATATCCCTCCTCATTCTGCTAAGATCCTCATAGCTGTAGGTCCCTGATTAATGAACTGGGCTCCTTCCTTTGCTTCATGTACATGTAGAGAGCTACATGCATGTCCATTTTTCCTTTCCACGGAGATGAATGGGATTAAATGACTGGGCCTTTTTTGTCTGATTGACAACAATTCTTTTCTCCTCCTTTTTTCTCACCTTTGTGTGTGGTTCTCTAATGAAGGGAATAAAAAAATCAGAGGATGATTTGGTAGGGAAAGCTGAGGACAATGGGTGAAAGTCAAAATGGGGGATCAAGACTCCAATTGCCTCATTCCTGGAGCTGTTTAGCTGGGCTGGTGCAAATGGGCAAGGTCTGAATCATCAGGTCCACTGAATGAAAATACCCATCCCCTTCCTAGATAGCAAAGTACATGTTGGTTACTATTTATGTAGGAAGCCCATCCTGTACATCCTCCAAATGTCACCTTTATTTTATTTTATAACTTTGCCTACCTTGGGAGGCCCTAAAGCTCTCCCTTAATCCATCTGGTTTTTTATCTTCCTCTAAAATAACTAGAAATATTTACAGGTGAAATTAACCCCTTTAAAATAATCTAATAGGGAAAAAAAAAAACCAAAATCCCAAATGAGAGAAAATATTCAATAAAAATCTAGTGCAAGAATAAATACTTGCTTTTGATGTATTTTTCCTTCAAAACAGCCACTTGCAAATAATTATTTGTCACAAGGACCACTCCAGTTCAAGGACTATTGACTCCATAATGACAAACTTTGGGTGGCTGGGGACACCTGGCCTCGAGGCTGATGTTTCACAGCGTACCCAAGGCATGAAGTGGTGGCTCCTTGACATGCAGTTTCCTGTGTGAATAAACTGTTTCCTGCAGACCTCCTTTCAGTTTAGACCCTGGTCCCCAAGAATCTGTTTACCCATCCCAGTTACTGACAAGGTAGTATCAGGAGATGTAAATTTGTTACAGATTATATGCTCGATATTGCATTTGTAAGTGAACAACAAATGGACACACTACAGAGAAACAGATATAAATGGGTTGCTTTGTGATTGTTATTAAAATAAATAAATAAATTTGTTTCATTAGTTTTTAATTTAATGCAATACAATTGTGGTAAGAAGATACTGATTAAGATAAATACTAGGTACATGCTCATAAAACCCCATGTGTTTCCTTTCTTAAAGTAACAGGAGTAGAATCAAAGACTGTTACAGCTATTTGGATGTAACAATAACATTCAGCTTCACTTTGTGACTGCTCGTGGATTTCTTCTCTGAGATGCCTCAGAGGAATTTATTTTCCTTGCTTCAGTGAGATGAGAAGAGACTTGGAAAGTCTGGGAAAATGTTTGTCTTTTCTCTTACTGAGATACAAACCAGTGAGATCAGCCTCCAAGCCAGCACAGTTTAAGGCAGGTTTACATTGTCGTTCATGAGATCCGAGGTTTCACAGGCAGTTGCACAGCTGCTCTGGAGGGTCTCCATCATCTCTTGGTACAAAGCAGAGTGAAGAGTCTTTCCAACAGCTGTGTGGCAGCCGGAGACACCCTGAGCAAGGCTCTTGGTATAAGGCAGGGGTTTGCACTGTGATACACATCCTGCTGGTGGTACACAAACCGCTTCCAGATGGGACAGGAAGGCCGCTCCTCCGTTCCTCTGTGAAGCTGCTTATGGATCTACAGGGTAAGTATTTCCACACAGTCACTGGAAGTCATTCTGTGCCTTTGTGCAGACCCTCCATGGCACAAACCAGCTCCTGCCTGTACCCTTAACTGCACTAACTGGCAGGGTTGAGATGCCAACTGAAGCCGTGAGTCTGCACAAGGTGTGACCACTTGGGAGCTGGAGAGATGTGCTGGGGAGGGGAGGGGATGCCATGGGTGGGGTGTGCTGGAGGTGAAAGTTCCTCATGCAAGGGCATGACATAGTCATGAAACTGGGAGCTGCAGTTACCTGTGCTAATACCTGTGCCTACTGATGCCAGACTCAGACTGAGTTAGTAACTTCTCAGCAGACTAAGTTAATAAGTCCTTAGCACAGAGGACTAATCTAACTGGTAAATAATGAGCTAGAGCACTGGTGCATCAGATCCACTGAGTGTGGGATCTGACCCGAGTGCACTCTGAAGTGCAAGTGACGTGCATGTCTGGAACAGCTACAATACTGCCTTGGCCTCTCATAGTCCTTTTGCTAAATGTACTAGAATAAACTAATTGAGACAGAGAGTAAGACAAATCTGAGGCTTCAGGCTTTAACGCTGACTCCTGGCTGTGCATTCCGGTGTCAGTGAGGACACTTTACTGACTGCTGTGAGGAGATGTTCAGCAGTGCCTGAGTTAGGAGCTGGAGAGACACAGTGTGGCCATGTCAGTATGGGGCAAAGACTGAGCTCGTTCCCCTGTCTGAGGAGCCTTTGCCAGCAAGACCTTTGCTTTGTGGTCTGCAAGGGCAGGAGGGGTCTTTATTTTTTTTCAGTTGTCATTGATGCAACCATACCTGGTTATCTCTGCACTACTCATCTCAGCCAGGGCTCTTCCCGGGATTTCCTGCTGATCCCTCTGCTTCCTCTCTGTTAATCCATGTGGTTCTCCTTTTCCTATTGTGAGGAAATTTGTTTGTCAGCTCATTTTTAAGTACTTTTCAATGCCAGTACTTCAATTGAGAAGAGACTACTTAAGTAAGATTTCTGAATATACCTTTGTGGATTTTTCAGTGACATTGCAGGCAATTTACTTTCCCCCCACTGTTTTCACTGTCCATGATACTGTATCCATCTTCTGATCTTGTACTAATTTAATGATAATTGATTAATTGCAGTGGTGCTATTCTTTCAGCAGTGAAGTAGGCCACACAGTTTTAACCTTTGGGAACCACAGACATTCAGATATTTCAAAGATAATGTTTTTCAGCAGTGGTCTCACTAGGAAATGATCTATTACTTTTACGTTTGTCTCTGTAGCAATGTAGTGGCTATGGTTGGCATGGGATGATCAAGATATGCATGATAAAATGCAGAATGTAACAAAGGGGAGTTATATTTTGCTCTCAACAAGCGTTACTTTACCAAAAATATCTCTGGACCTTTGGTGGTTGTCAGAATCTTTGGTTTACATCTTGTTGGTCCATTGCACCTCACTGACACAGATCTCTCACAGTACTGGTTTTTGGAATAGTCTGTGAAATCTCACTGCTACTAATTATAATAAGCAGACCTTTTTCTTTTTTTTCCTAGAAAACCTCCAACACAGTTTTTAAACCGAGCTGGTTTGCGTATTTTTAGAACTGTTCATTCTCAGTTTTTACATAATCTCATGACTTTTTTCTTTTGTCTACTCTTCCTTTAGTCTCCCAGCAAAGCTTTGGGCCTTAATGAACATCTTCTCTTGACTGCTTCTTAGCTGAAAGCTCTTCTCATATCATCTTTTCTGCTGTGTTGTCAGAGTGTCATGAGTTAAGCAACATGACTCACATCTGTCACATGTGGTTAGTTCTCTCTCATTCTCTCTCCAGGGAGTCTTTCCATTGGTTTCAATGGGCTTTAGACCAGACTCTAAATCAGGCAGAAGACTTTGGATTGAGCGTGTTTTTGGGTTTTGTTGTGTTTTTCGGCGTTTTTTCTAAATTTTTCTAACTTTGTCATTAGTCAGCAAGTAGTAAAGACGGCTAGAAAAGGAAGTAAAAGGAAGGAATTATTGCTAGGATTAAGACTATTAGATGGGGTGAATTTTTAACAACTTCTTGCAGCTGCAGCAGTTTATTGCTCATGCCTGCTTTTCTGTCTGTCTCAGACATAGGAGAAAGCAGACTTGTACTTCTGTCTGCTGGAATCTCTTCCCCACAGGAAGAAGAGTAATCATAAATTTTTCATAATGGAAGAAGGTTTGTGCTTATTAATTTCTATTAGTTCAACTGTGCCTTTCCACTAGCACACTGCTTGGGATCATCTTCCTTAAATGGCTTCTTTACATACCTAAATTCTTTCTTTTATATTCATTTTAGCTTCCTTTATGGGCATAACCTCTGTATGCATTTTTTTCAACAACATTCACTGGAGCAGAAGAAATCGTTTATAGAGCCTTTGAAATACTCATTGGGTGAATGCAGAGACAATGTTGATGTTTGTCTCTCACTTGCATATATTGCAGCAGAGGAACTTTCCCTTTTTTTTAAATGAAAAGCCATGTAAAATTTTATAGGGGGGAAAAATTGGTCCCCATATACAGCCTTGTCATAATAGTTTTCTTCTGCAACCAAACAGAAAAAAAAAAAAAAAAGCTTTGGCCATCTCTTCATTACGTCTCATATCAGTTATCTAGTGGGATTGTGTATGTATGTATGTGCTTATGTATCTCTCTCTCTCCATATACAGATATTAGTAATTTTGCAGGGTGACTTTCAATGCCTTCTGGAGTGCCCACAGCTAGAGAAATGCTTGTTAAAAGAAATGTAGATGTCTAGAACTCTTTCAGAGTCATTACTGGCAACCTCAGTTACCTTGAGATGTAACTCAAAAACCCCACAGAAATAAGTGATGTCCTTTCCAGTGATTTTACTACCACTTGGAGAGAGTGCTCACTTTGATACTGAAGTGCTCCTTCTAATCTCCCAGTGTTTTGTAATGGAGTTAGAATGGTTTTCCTGCCTTCTACAGACCCTGGGATCACTGTAAAACTGATCTTTTCTGAGTGTTGACTTTGCACACTGAATAAGGTGCTATGGGCTCTGAACTGCTTCCCACAGAGTACTGTTGCATGGTTTGGAGCACCGTCAACTTGAGCTGGCTGTCACTTTAAAAACAACTGACAGTTTTGTTAAAGAATGAAAGCAATGTTTGCCACAGTTTCTGACTTGTTCACAGTTTATGCAAAGGAGCCCCAAAGACAGCTGTAAACTCCCGAGCTGTTAGGGAGTCCTTAAAATATGGAAAAACATACATACTTTTTCCATGCTGTTGTGAACACTGTGAGAATCATGGTCTTGTCGTTCATCTTTGCACTACAGCCCACTGAATTTCAGAGTTTATAGTTTCACATAATGGCATGTTTCATCCCAGAAAACTTCTATCCACAGAAAATAACTTCCATACACTGAGGCTACAGAAATTCCGTGATCTCTCCCAGCCTACACATTTGTAGGTGTCTGAAGCATAGCTTAGTAAAACTAACAATTGCACAACATGTGGCTTTTGGCCCTATTGAAAGTGTGATCAATTTTCCCAGTTAGTAGTGGTTATTTGTGTAAATGCCCAAGGATGAGCTCTTTGTTTTTCACAAAACAGGAAATTTGTCCAAAAGAGATCTTCATTTCATCGTTGCAAAGAGCTCCAAGTCAGCAGGTACACAGGAGAGAAGGAAAATATGTAGCTGAAAATCTGGCTGGCTGTAGGAGTAACACTGAGCTATTTCATGCTCAGACAGGGAGGGACAAGTATAGCAGGATTTGTGTAAGGTTTCTCTTTCCATAGAGATACCTCCGTTCTCTGTCCCATTCTTTGGACAATCACTGCTTAGTTGCGGGTTATGAATGATAAATGTGGGTTATGAAAGATAAAAGCCTGATCCTGCCCTCAGCTGTGTGAATGTGCCAAAGACAGGAGGACTATCCTGGCTGAAAGGAGACAGAGACCCCTGGAGAGGTCACTCAAAAAGCTGGATTACTAAAACAGCTCCAAGGGGAGGTCAGCCTGGCAGGGTTTGAGCAGCTTCATCTGACTCACCCCACTTACCTGTGTTCATTGTGATTGCCAGCGTGGAAGTCAGTGACCTGCATCGTTTGCAGCTCTGTGTGGACCTGTAGCACATTTCTGGTTTGAAATGCCTCTTCCATTGGTGAAATCATCTTTGCAGAGAGGAGTGTTAACCCCAGTGCAACACCTGGGCAGCTGTTGGTACTGAGCTGACTGTACAGAGAATTTCACTGCTGCACGTGGTATGTTATTCACAGATCTGTTCCTGTTGGGACACTCTGGCCTATGGAATCAGTCTTCCCACCCTATAGCTCCCAAAGTTATCTTTTCTATTTATCTGGAATAATTGGTAAATCAAATATGCATCAACATAACTTGTTAGCAAGTTTTCCTTTCTGGAAGCAGTCTGGCTCAAAGGCTTGAGATTTTTTGAGAAGTGCCTCTGTATATGGTGGATACACCCAATTTGTTACACAGCTGACTCTCAAGGAAATACACCTGGAGTCTTCTGGAGAGGTTTTGTTTTGCATTAGTTTGTTTTGGAAGGAGTAGCCTAGTCCAGCAGTCAGAGATGCAAAGCCAGAACTCCCAGCCTTCTCCCTAGTGCTGCTGAGTTACTCTGGAACCTTGGGGGTTTGTCTTCCCCTCAGTAATGCTATTTTTGATTTGGGGAGTTGCAGTCCTTACTTCTGAGACTGACCATTTGGAGTTCGGGTCAGGGTTCAGCAGTTAATGTTGTTGGAATGTTTGGCAGATTTGAAATCCCATATTCTCAGATGCATAGATTATGAAGCCAAGAGGGACCGCTGCTCATCAAGGCTGACCTATTTATTGGATGTGGCCCCAAATTTAGACATTGGGTCAAACATACCCAAACTCTGGGGAAGCTCAGTTCAGAATTCAGGTCTAGGTGTGAGCCTCATGTCTCATTCTCATGTTTGTAAACATCAGACAGGAATACAAACAAACAATTTTGTATATAGGGAAAGTTTGTGTCCAGAACTGAGCTTTGTTCCAAACTGTCCCAAGTGCTATATATATGTTTCCTGTAACTCCAGTTATAAAACTCCAGACACTAAATTATTTCAGTAATGCTCACACTTTTGCACACAATATTGCCCTCTGCAAGATTACAGTAGCAAGCTGACAGAGAATTTGATCCTCAGGATGCTGGTAAAAACCTGGAAAAGCTCCACTACCTTTTGTGTTAGAGATTAGGATCTGGTTTACTGTGTCTCTCTCCTGCTGCCTTTTTCTAGGTCCTGATTTTAGTAAACAAGAAGGGAAGGAGAGAAAAGGAAGGAACTCATCATAGACTTTGAATGATGCAAACAGTTTAATTAGGAAATAATGCTAGATACTGTTTCCCTTCCTTTGCTGTTTTTCAGGCAGGATGCATCCTTAGGAAACAATAATAGAACTGGGGATTACAAAGCCTTTGTAGGCATTGCAGCCAAGTGGCCACACAGGAAAGTGATGTGCGGGCAGGCACTTGTGTAACGTGAGTGGAAGTTATTCAACATTGCTTGAGGAAACCTAGCCCTGACACTCAGCATCAAGACAAATATTCCTGTCAAGCTGAAAGAGAAGATAATGCTGGTTGCCATTTTGCGTTGTCTGTCTTTGTGAGGTTTGCTGGTTTTGTTCGCTTGGGCCTGGCTTCAAAATAATAGCGCAGACTAAAAATAACCACATGTTTGGGCCTTAAAATGTCCCCGTGACACAAGGTCAAACACTAATGGGCATTTCCTACTCTTTAACCTTTGCAGCAGGCAGAAGGAAAAGTGTTCAAAAGGGGCATTGCTGTAGAGGTCAGCCTGAAACATTTGACCCTGAACTGGTTTAGTTCTTAAATTGTATATCCAGGAGAAGCCTGAGAGACCCGAGTTTCACCATCTGTGTGTTGAATTTGTCTCTGTACTGTTTGTACCTGTCATGGTGTTTCACTGCGTGATGGCAGAGTCTGCAAATGCATGTGCAATTAAACGCTCACTAGCTGAGCTCTGCAAGCCAGGCCGTAAAAAACAGAGCCCATGAGGCAGAAAACCCTCCTCAGTGTCAGGAGGTTTGGTCTGTAAGTCGCTGACAGCCAGGATCACACCTGGTACTCTGAATGGCTGTGATCTGCTCCATCTCCCTGCTAGGTGAAGGCTGGAAAGGCTGGCTGCACTTAGGAACCTCCCTTTCTGCTAAACTCTAATAAAATGATGGGAAATCTCCCCTAAAAAACACAGTTACAAGTTCTCATAATTTTACTTTGGGTTTCTATGGAAATGAAAAGTCTTGAGTAATCATTCTGTTTTTTTCTTTTGGGAATACATACCAGATATAGTTTTCATACACTGGTCTCTCATCAGAAATGAATTGCAAAAGAATGCTGTTATATTCTCCTCAGTACATTCAATGTTCAGAATCTCTTGCATTTTCAAATGTGATTCCTTCCTCCCTCAATAAAATACTTCTTTTTTCCTGCTTTGGATTGTGGAAAAAGTGAATTTAAGGATGATAATAAATAATACACCTATAATACTGTTTTATTTTTCCCCCCTCTCTGTATACAACTCTTTCAAAATAAAAACTGTTAACTGCCCATATTCTCTCTTTACTCTTTGAGTACTGAATATTTTAGTTCCCTCAGCAGTATGCATTATTCAAACTCTCCAGTCTGCCCACAGCCACCGTCTTTGGCCCTTCAGAGGCTCTACCTTCCACCTAGCCTTTTACTTTGGAGAGTCTGTATGACTCAGAGGTACTCTTCCCTCTTGACTTATAATAAAAGAGATTCTTCCCACTGATTATCTTTTGTATTTTCATACTGCTTTATCTGGAATGCAAATATCTATCAGGAGCCCAAATCTTCCTTTGAATTTCCTGGTATCACACATAGGGTGGCCAGAGTTGATTTTGAGTGGATAACAGGAGTTTTGACTAATTTTTCACAGAGAATGGTGTGAAATCTGCACAACTTCATTTTTTTGCTTGAAAACTAAGAAACCAAAGAATGGATTTTTGTCAGGGCCAAAATGACAGAAAAACCCAAACAAACCGACAAACAAATCCTTGAGGCTTGGAGGGTTTGTTTCTTGTCCAAACTGACATTTCTTCTCGTTGCTTTCCTGGATATGTTTTTTTTTTCTGTCCATATTTTTACTTTAACTTTTACCTCTTTTACCATCTTTTCCTAGCACTTCATGTAGACAGTTCATGCTAAAAGGGGATCCCTGACCACTGCTGCCTTTCTGCTTCACAACAGTGTGAAGAAGGGGCTCTTGCAGGTGCAACCTCTTCTGTTCCTGACTCTGTATGGGGCACTATCATCTTGTTTTGCTTGAGACTCCGAAGGTTCCAAAGTTAGCTCTGTATGGGGCTCCCAGAGATTAAATAAATTCAAAATGACATGCCCTGCATCCTGAGGGGTCATACCATTATGCTCACCATTTTGTGCATAACATTCGTTTATGAGGAGAGCTTTTATTGATGCCATCATTAGGATCTAAGGAGAGAAGGAAGATTGATTTGCTTTGACAGAACATCAATTTTTTTTCTGTTTGTGTATAAACATAATTTGTTGCCCATGCAGAGAACTATAGAAAAGTTGAAAAATTAAATTATATGAAAAATANCAAGATCTACTCAAGTTAGAGATGTTTGTAGTTTGAAGCCCAAATAATGAATTAAATTCCTGTTTTGATTTCTCACTCATTGGGAAAAATAGTTCTGATACAATTCAAAAAACAAAATCTGAGTGTGTTTCAAACTGTTGCTATCTAATTATAGATACAGGCTCCTTAGGGCAGCTATTTATGGTCCCATGAGTCCTTCAGGTACTTCTAAATTGATGAGGCTTTTATTATTTATGTCGTGATAGAAGTTTTTTTATCCTGTTATCCTATACTTTAAGTAGCTTGAATAATTTGGTTCTCATCCCAAGCTGTACATCAGAGTCAGTTTTTTCTGCATCAGAACTTTTTCTATAATTTCCAAGCAGTATGGAAGTTGGATGAGGCAAAGTAAGGAGGATGTTTATCTGTAATGCTGAGATGATCATATCAGACAAAAATTATGTACATTTGCTTTCCAAACCCAGAGCTTGTCAACAGTGATATTTGCTGTAAAAACTGTAGGAAGAGTGAGCCCACAGTTAGATTAAATATGAATTTGAAAACTGAACTTTTACATTTGAAACTGGGTTTCATACAAAGATGTAATGCTTCATCCAGAACTGTTAATTTTATTTCATAGATTTGCATTAGACTCAGAAAGTCAGATGTAGTTCAGGAGATCTTGGGCCTGACACTGTCTCTGCCCTGGATTCCCTTTTTTCTGCCATGGAGTACCAGACTGGAGCCTCAAAGCTCAGCTGCTCTGCATGAATGCATAAATGCACCGCAGATTTCATGAGTCAAATCTCCCTTGCTGGAGCAGAGTAACTCTTCAGGTTATGGAGATTACTCTTTCTCCTGTGTTTTATAGGAATTAGCTGGGCCACTTCTGGTATTTGTGTGTCACTCTGTAGTGTGCAGGGTAGTGTTCCTTTCAGGCGAACTGCACAGAAGTACCTGAACCACTCAGATATACAAGCCCCAGTTACCTTCTGTCAGGAGTTGCTGCATTAGCATTGAAGGAATAGCCTTTAACATTAGTTCCTGCTGTTCCCATCTGTGAAATAAGGGAAGCTCCCACTCTTGTAGTTCTGGGGCTTGGGGACTTATAAGTGATAAATTTCATGTAAATAATGGGAATGAATGATTTCACCCAGTGTGGAATATAATACTCCCCTTTTTCTGAAAAATGAAAGCACTACTTACTTAGATATGGTGAGGCAGTTGTTTGGATTGTGGAAAAATGCACCATCTTCAAAGCTGAATTCACGGCCCTTGGGGCTTCACAGAGAAGGTGGTAGAGAGGTGACAAAGGGTATATGCCGAGACTGAGAAAAATATACATTGAAGTTGTGCTGAAAATGACTGAATTGATGTTTTCATTCATTCTGTCAAGATTCTTTTCTGATTTAATGACGTGTAATTATGGACTTGAACTGTCCATGAGTAGAAGCCATCACGTTATTTTCACCACGTCCAACTCAAGCATCTTTTGCACAGAGAAAGGAAATGTTCCTTGTAGTTGTTTTGTGATGGTGCTGATTGGCAAAGTGAGCTTATTGAGCAGGCTTTGCTCGTGCTATTGTGGGGGGCAGTGGGGTGGGGGTACCTTTCTGGGGGGCCTTCTATTCATGAGGAAATATTCCAGCCAAGTCCACCTGTTGACTTCACCGTGTTCTGTCAATCAAATCCTGTGAGTTACTGATTTGCTCTACAATGGCCCTGACACCTCTTAGGCCAGGGGGAGGTAGGATAACTAGTACCACTCAAAAGATCCTCAGCATATTGCGATATCAATGCCTCTGGGCATACTGGATCACAGATTTAATTTCTTTGTGAACTGCCAGTTCAGCTTCATCAACGGCTATTTTTCCTCAAATTTCATATGAAACAGTGTGTATCTTATCTTCTTATCTCCCTGTGAAACAGTTACATGGAAGAGAGTTCAGGATCAATCTTGTACTTAATGAAAATGACCTGGCAATATTCATTTGCCAGATCATTTTCATATATTTCTAAACAAAGCCAAACAAAAACTCCCACAAGTGAAATGCTTAGACTGAGTTTATCCCTGGGGAGATGAAGAGAAACAGCACGTGACAGTTGTTAATCACATTCTGTAATATATTACTGGGAGGCTCTGAGACACTGCAGTGAAGGGCATAGTATTCAGAACAGAGCAGAGTGACTTTGATCTGAGGTTCATTTTGGGTTATGCCATGGAAAAAAAAATAATCAACAAACCCCAAGCAAACCTTGTTCTGTTACAAAGATAAAAATGACTGAAGCATTCACAGTGAACTTTATGAACAGATATCTCAGTAGACTCTAGGAACATGTAAAACCTGAGTAGCAGGGTTATAAGCACACCAGCAGTATGATTATGTGCAATAGTTAAAAGCAAGCTAATAATTTTCAAATAATTTTCAAATTTTATTGCACATTAATTATTATTTATTTGCTATAATAAACTAGATTAATTATCAATTGTTCATTTTTTTTTCATCAAGCCATTTATTACTGATTCATTACTTCACCATTTGCAATCATAACAAAATTTCATGTGCAGTACATTTCAGTGTACCAGCACCCAGTGAAAACCTTGACTAACAGAATCTGAGAGTCACAGAGGATGTTGTGGGAAGACAAACCTCTGGTTCTCCAGTCCCACCTCTTGTTCAAAGCAGTTAAAACAAGGTGTTCAAGGGTTTGTTGAGTTTTTAACCCCTCCAGAGGTGGAGAGTTCCCAGCCTTTCTGGGCTCCTGCCAGAGTGCCTGACCACCCTTCTGGTAAAAAGTTGGTTTATTTTCTCTTGTGTGAAGGTGCCATGTTACAGCTTGTTTCCACTGCCTCTCATCTGAACCACAGGCACCTCTGAGGAGAGCCTGGCTCAGTCTTCCCTCTCGTGGGATTCAGGACAGATCACTGACCTTGAACTGCATTTCGTCTGGAGCCAAATCACTTGTTGATTGGTTTTTTTTTGTTTAAAAGACACTGGCTTTTCCAGTTTGCCCATATAAGACAATTTTCTGACTTCTCTTCTTTATACCTCTACCACAAAGCCTTTTTGGTGAAGGAATTGTGAAGCCTATAGGAAAGCCAGGCCTGAGAAATGACTGATAGACACCATTTTCCAAAGCTGTCTGCATAATATTCTGAAGCACGTAGATTAGGATTCTACTTCTAAATCGCTTTTATTTTAATTGTTCTAATGTAAGTGCAATTGTCATGTGCTGATACACTCCAATGAAGTGATGGGTGTTTCACAGAACAATGTTATTCTAGTAAACTCCTGATTAGGCCAGTGTTTTCCCAAAAAAACCCCAGTATTGTTTTAGGTTTAACATATCCTTAAGATACCAGGGACTTCCTTTGGGAATTTTATATTGATTGATTGTGAATATTGCTCTTTTCTTCCCACCCTGCGATTATGGCTGCCAAAGCACCCTTGAACTTCATATTCAACTTAATAACCTGTGATCAGAGTTTTGGAATGCCTTTGGAAAATGTGCTGTACAATGAAGGAGGTAGGGCACAATCCTACTCTTGGTATTCACAAGGTTATATATGAGCCAGGACTTTCATCCTTCATTTCTTTAATTCTTGGTAATCAAAGGTGGAAAAATATGCTGAGCTTTGATGCTGTGGCAGATGATCATCATCATAAGCCAGGAAGACCCAGGCCTGTTCTTTGCTGGTGCTGCAGCAGAGGTAGGTGACCATACAAAAAGAAATGAAGAAACATAATTTCTCACTGATTTCATTTGATCTGCTTCCTTTCTCACATCTCTGTGTGTGGGTCGAGGGGGAGGGGAAGGAGGGTGAGGAGGGGAGGACGAGGGTGGGAGTTCCCTTCATGCTTCAGCAGTGGTGCTGAATGTGAAGGAAACAATAGCTGGTCTGACTTCAGGCATTCACTTGGGCAGGGGCTGTTTGGGGAGTGAGCACAGACCTGAGATTCTCACAGGTACCACTGCCAGTGGCTGTATTACCTGTGGGATGGACAGGAACACACAGGGCATGAGGATTGATGCAGTCAAAGCCCTGTCCTAAATGTCATCCTCAGAGTTTTTTTAGGAAACAGATTTTTCTATCCCTAAGCCAAGCACTCGTTTTCAAAATAAGGCTTTAACATTCAGCTGTCAAGATGACACTTTCTATTCTTAAATGGCAGTCTACATTTGATCTGCTATACTGAAAGTACACATTGCTTTCATGTGCTCAAGGGGAATGTGGAAAAAAACCCAAACCCCTGAATATTGTCACAGGAAGAGAGAGGTTCCACTGAAAAGGAAATACATGTGATCAGCTTGATGGTAGTTATGCCACAAACCAACTGAGCACCTCATTGCTTTCTCTCTTACCAGCTGTGATTAAAGGACTTGGATTTCAGATAAGAGCTTCAGAGAAATGCAAGGGCAAGCATCTGCTGAGCTCTGTAGGCATGAGCAACCAATGGTTCTGCACCAAAAATCAGTCCTGCCTGACAGCAGGCAGGTTTTTTGATCAGCTTTTCTCTTCTGTTTTCCCATGCTTTTATTTCTCAGAGAGATGAGCTTGATTTGAGGTATGGGTTGTGCTCTGTGTGGGGCAAAATCATGCAAAACCATGTTCTGTTTTGTAACATCTCAAAATTATTTGAAGTTATTGCAATTTACCTTATGCCTTTTCTGCTGAGGGAAAACTTTTATGGTGGCAATGGTTTTACATGTTCTAAAACTTGATTATGTGATTTTCTCTGGCTTAGACTTGAGTACAACAGTCTACTTATTGTTAAATCTGATCTGGACTACCCAGGCAGCCTCCCACTGGCAGAATGGGCTCAGGTAGCTAATAAGGAGCTGAGTCTTGAGGTTCCCATAATACCTTCCTGCTGATAAGAGCAATGCAGAATTAGTCTTCTCATGTCTTTGCTCCAGCTGGAATTGTGATCTACCGAAAATGAGAGCAAAATTCTACCTGAACTGTCACAGGTTTCATTTGGGTAAAGTTCAATGGCAAGTCAGAAGAACATTATTTAAAGCTTGATGGTTTGCTCTAGACAGGGACCAGAAACAAGGGATGGAGAAGAGCTGCACCCTGTTAGCAGGTGGCTGGTGAGCAGACATGTTGTCTTTTAGAGGTCCTGCCCCTGCAGAAACTCCTTTGCACCTCTGACATCCCTTCATGGTCTCCTTGTGTGTTGGTTCACTCTGCTGACCAGCTCAGCCTTTCTGAGGAAGCAGCATTCAGGACACTTGCAGGAACAGTTCCTCTGCCATCTGAGCTGTAGCTGTAGGTTTTGTGCTAGTCCAATCCAGGAAGTACAAAGGTGTTAAAGTAGAAAAGAAAGGGATTTCTGTTCTTCCCCTCCAACTTCTACTTACAGCATGACTCTGAATGAGGATGAGTGATCCTGCCCTTGACTTTTAGTGTTTGGGTTTTTTTTTTTTGAGGACCTGTCTTTTTCTTTCCTTTTTTCTCCCTGCTCATTAACATGTGTTTGAGAACGAAAAGAAAGTGGGAGAAGCGATGTGGACAGAAGTGTGTGTGATGCAAAAAGCCAAATCTAAGACATCTGTCTCTTTCGGAGATGCTTGTAGAGAAAATAATAAAAAAATAAAATTAAAAAACACACACACACACAAAAAACACCAAAAAAAAACAAACAAAAAACACACCACATGAGACACATGGGCTTTGTTTTTCGAGGGGATTTTTGTATTATTTGAGATTAATGTCTTGGCTTGCTTTGGCCAGGACAGTTTATGTGTGTGAGCGCAGACAGGGAGAGATGAGAACACATTACGTAGCAGCGCAGGGCCCTTGCCCAGCCATGGTGCTGCTTCCATGAGGCAGTGGATTCCTCATCTCCTGCATCACTCCCAGCTTAGTCAGACAGAGCCTACAGACAGCAGACTCTTTCATGTGTTGCTCTTGTTTTGGTTTCAAGGCTCTGGGGCCTGGCTCTCAGCTGACTTGGACTATAATGGAACAAACAGCAAACACAGATAACTCAGAGGATGCAGGAAATAGAGGACATATAGATGTATTTTTAAGCGTAGGGATGATGGGGGAGGAATTGCTGATACAGCTGTGAACTTCTGTGATGTATTTAGAACCTTAGAGTTGGACCTCCAGTCCGGTGAAGTCAATAAAAATATTGCTGTTGAATTCAGTGGTAACTATATTTCTGTCCTCTGTCAGAGGAAAGTATTAGTTGAAAATACACATCAACAGCACTTTCAGATCAGTGTCTCGAGGGAATAAGTGACACTGTACTTCCATAATGCCTACGCACAGGCATCTATCTTTCTAAAGATGCTGTCATGAGCCCTGAAAACCCTGTCTTTTTTCTTCTTTTCTCAACTTCCAGGTCAAATCTTGGGGCAGGTCATAGGTGTTACCACTGGGGAGGAGGAAGGAAGCATGTCCTACTCGCTCCAACCTAAGCAAGTTTTTGTGTAGGAGTGGAGTGTTTTGGGCTTGGGTTTTCTTTTGTTTTGCCTTTTTTTTCTTTTTTTTTTTTAATGAGTTATGTTCTCCATTCTATTTTAAAACAAAATGCATATAAGTCACATACACAGCCACCTTCAGCTTTAGTTGTGAGACTAACCAAACCTCTCTGCAGCAAGAGAGAGGCAGTAGTATTAAAAGTAAGCAGATAGCATCTTCTTGGTTCTTTATAAATATCTGAGTTCTCCGGATCTGCCTGAAGCAGACATTAGGGGTCGGTGTGTTTCATAATCAATAGCAAATTATTTTTAGTATCAGTCACTTGGATGTGGCACTATACCCTAGCCTTGTCTCCTGTGGTGTCTTCTTGGGAATTGTTAACTGAAGTGACTTTGTAATTTTTCCATGGCTGCTCTCTCTGCAGGATGTGCCCTGTGCCAGATGGTTGACTTGAATGAATTCTCTTTATATAGTTAAAAATCACTTTCTTTTATTATTCATGACTTGTTTCTTCCATGTCTCATGTTTCTCAATTTTCTCTGTGCTTCATAGCTGGGTAGTCATGCCAGATTGAGATGAGGCGGGTATTTCATTTTGTATGAGGAAGCCAGGTGGGGCAAAAGGCATGTCAGAAGGACAGAGAGCATTTTCTCAGATTCCAACTATTTTAACTTCCAGTGCCTGTGTTGTAAGAAGGTGTAGAGAGCCGGTTTTTATAAAGGAACCATGCTGTCATTTTGAGGCTGCCTGTGAGTGTTTTTGTCTGCAATAAGTGAATAAATTAATAGGAAATTGAAAATAAACTACAGAGGAAGTTGAAGTATCTGTAATTTTTTTGGTTAAACAGTTGCACAGAAGTACTCTCAGCATATATGAAAATCAGAATGAGTCAGGGTCCTTCAAGATACAACACCCACATGGCTCAGAAAGATCACTAGCTGCAAGTAAAGCTGGCCTGATGAAAGGATTATGCTCTCAGTTGCAGATGCAGTACAACTAGATATTAAAAAAACAGCCTCTAAAGTATTTGTTAAAAACAGATCTAACTCCATTGATGTTAGATGCTGATTTTCTTTGGATAGGGATCTATTGCTTTAAGTTTATATTCAATATTAACATCATATGCAATAATAAATCTTAGGAGCACATGCTCAGATTATTTGATTTATTATTTCATTTAGTGCAATGCTATTTCATTTCATTCTATTCTTGTATTTCTAGTTCCTCTGTAACAACCTTGTAAAAGTGACAGGGAGGCTCAGATCTTTGCCCAGCAAACAATATATATTATTTGCTACATGAAAGTGGTGCACAACTCTCTTAAGTGTTCCCTAGCAGACTCCTATTGCATTCCACAATGTGCCTGCACTTGAACCACCTCCATTCATATCAGAGTCTTTTTATCCTAGCACACATTGAGCAAGCTGCTCTGAAGCTTAATTCTCCTGACCCTTCAGTGCAGTCGGATATTGTCACCTAATCCCCTTTTTTTCCTTCTGTCCCATGTGTGGTTTTGACTTCTTTCTCTTCTCAATTCCTTTTTCCTCTTCCCTTTTTCTTTCTTTCTTATTCTATAAGCCTCTCTCCAGGCTCCACATTCCAGAATTCATCCTTGCATTAGGGCTGCAATACAATGCTCTCCCAGTGTTAAAGGATTAGACACTAAGGAGACTGTGGCAACTCCAGCCTTACTATATGCACAGGGGGAATATAAGGGGATGGAGGAGCACTTGCTAAAAAGTAAGGAGACTGAAAGACAAGGGGGGAAAATGGCATCTTAGCAAAACCAGAGTGGATGACAAAGAAATTTGTGTGACTGATAGTAGTTTCTGCTCAGCTTCATATTCTGTGTTGTTTCTGAAGACAATAAAGTAGTTGGAAAGCGAAACAGCATTACTCACTATAGATATTGGGACATTAAATGCCATTTTTACTTCAGCATCCATCTCTGAGAAGTGGCTAGTTTGGAGCTGTCACATGGTGATGATGCCTGTATCAAAGCATTGTCTGAAGTGCCCATGTTCATCAATATTGCATAGAGTTTTTTCATAGGTAATTATACCTTTGACTCTGATTTCCAAAGTTCAGACTAGTCCCAGAGAAGGAGCCTGGGGTCTTAACTTCCAAATATTGCCTGCAAATTGATTTTTCTTTGTTTTCATCTTCCTGAAGAGAATGGCCTTTGTGTAATGTCTCCTCTACTTTCATCATTGGATTGGAAACAAATTACTGAATTGGAAGCAAGTGTATTACTTTTCAGCATACGCAGGTTCATAACAGTGTAGAAAAACCTAGAATTGCTGAAATTAAGGTTAATTTCTCTCTTTGCCAGCAGTTCACTCCTGCAAGTAATGTTGTGAAAGTAAATTTAGGGATAAAATCATACTTCGTTTAAATTACATAACAATCTCCAGGAGCTACTTAAGAATTAAATTCTTCAGACAGGGCTTTCTTTCTTTTTTTTTTTTTTTTGAAGCATGCAGATCCTGTAGTGGAGTGGTAATTGTCTATTAGAATCTGTAGCATGACTTACAAAACCCTATCAAGGGTTTCTTGCTTTCTATCAGGGCTGTTTTGGTACTTGTTGGTCAGGTGGGAAAGGGAATTTGAAGCACAAAGGTCTGCGTTTTGTAGTGGCAGAGCTCATGGTCTCCCCTAATCTCTTGCGGAAGTGAGTTCTGCAGCCGTGGGCCAGCTGCCGGCAGAGTTTTGTCACCCGGGCTCATGAGTCTCACCCTCGTGGCTGACAGTTCCATTGTTCCCCAGGAACGTAAGTGTCATGGGAGGTCATGGGTGCATTATTATTATTCAGCTACATTTGAATAAATGTACTTGGCTCTGTAAAGAATGCTACAGGCCTACTTACCCTGCTGTACCCCACAGGCATGTGGTGAGGCTTAAAGATTGTAAAGTGCTTTGAATTCCTTGGAAAAAAGGCACTATATGAATGCAACAGATTCCCATTTGTTCATATAGCATCTGGTCCCACATCACTAATGTTATGATATACGGAATCAGACATGGAGTGCTGTACATGTGTCTGATTATTCCCAAACATAGACAGAGATATGGCCATAAACCCAAGGTCTCTGCAGTGTAAAGAACTGACCTGGCAGCCAACCAAACACACCTTCTGCAAGGCACCAAGCGGGGCCCTTTTGCACCAAGCAATTAAGGGTGAGTGAGGAGCAGACAGGGAAGGGAGCACAGGCCGAGCATTGGGAAGATGAGCAAACTCCGTGCTGTGGGAAGATTCAGCCTTGGAAATGAGGGTTGTTTGGAGTGCAGCAGTGGTGTTTTACACTTGGGCACACCAGTGCTACTTTCACACTTTATGTTTTCTTACAGAAACACATCATGAGAGTTTGATGAGAACAGGAGGAGCAAAACCTGAAGCAGTAACAGGAACACACAATAATTTCCATAACGAACAACTGCTAGATCAATTCTGTTGCTAGCTTCTCACGCTGCCTCAACTGGCCTAAACCAAGGAAGTTTTGTGGTTTCTGGTGTTTTATTCTAGCTATAGATTTCTTTATTTTCTTTTTTCGACAAAAAGGAAGCAAAACTTTGGCACAAGAAAGACATTCGTGTCATTTGTATGTGGAGATTCTTCTGCCAGCAGGGTGAAGTTTGCTGCATTAAGGCCTGGTCTTGATATCCTCCACTGCATATACTCTGCAGTGGCTTTCAGTCTTTCATAGCCAAAGTTCCCCACGATCTGGAAAATGGAAAATGGGTAAAACGTGGAATTAGTACTAAAATAGCACACTCCTCCATGCAATGAAATTCAAGGCTTCTGTTTTGCACATAAAGCTTCTGTTCTTTATGGTTAATAAAAGGCAATATCTGTTGATAGTGTTCACAAGAGCACAGACACTGTGTAATAGCCCTAAAGAAAACACTTAGAATGACACTATAATTTCCTCCACCTGTTGCCCAAACTGTCAAAAGGAAACACGTCTCTTATTTCACTCTGAGTAAGATGTAGTGTGTTTGTGGTTTGAGACATGATGGCTTGACTCTCTGTCAGTTGAAACACCTGGATGTGAAGTGAAGCTCAGCTGAGAGATCTCTGTACCTGCCTTGGGTTTAAGTGTAGGCAGAGAAGTCATTGCTTGCTGCTGTTGAATATTCGGCAGTCAAACAGTCCAGGACATTAGTGTGAATCTATTTTACTATAACTTTGAAATGGCAAATGTGAAAGGAAGGACGCAGCTCATGGAAATTCAGAGATAAGGAGTAGAAGAATGAACAGGTTGAAAGTTTTCAAGAAACACTTCCATGGTTATTCAGGTGTTCCTCACACATACTGTTTCAAACCATTTCTGAAGAATGTAATAAACTTACTCTGTGTAAATTTTGTTTTGTTTGTGCAAAAATCTGTTGCCCATTCTTGTCTGCCATTTCTTCTCACTGCTCAGAATCTTCTATCCATCATGTAAAATTATTTCTCATCTTCCTGTCTGCCTTCCCTACCTAACTCTTTTATCTCTTCATTCTCCTTTATTTACTTTCTGCCCTGGATCTGCTCCTGTGAAAAAAAAAAAAACAGCTCTGCAGACTGCTAACATTGGGTTAAACTGCTGGTGAAATTTCTCAGGAAAAAATACCCTGCTGATGGTGGTGGAAAGTACATCCAGGCCAAGGCAGTGCCTGGCAGAGGCTACCAAGGATGGAGAAACTGGAATCTCCTTAGGCTTCCCCTTGCCCAAGATTAAAATGAAGCCCTGTTTGGAATCAACCATGCCACCAAAAGAGCTACCTGGTTGATTTGACACAGTTGCTTCTTGTACATTCTGGAAAACCAAAAGTGTATGGTCTTGTGAAAGCAAACATGGGAAGTGACTGGGCAATAAAGGCTAGATTCTGAGTTAGTTTAAATCTACATACAACTTCCATATTTTCTCAGTTTTTCCAAGCTGTTAAAATTTTAGGGGAAAAAAAATCAAGCTAGAGAAAAAGGAAAGTATCTGTAGTCTTTCCTTTGCTCATGTCCTAACCATTCTTGAAGATCTACTCCTACATTAAAAAAAAATCAACAAGCTCTGAGCCCCCATTTCCAGTTATGACAAATCCTTTTTGTGCTGTCTTCCCAAAACAAGAAAAAAAAAAAAAGGAAAAGAAGGACAACTAGACTGAGAATAACTCCCAGATGATAATAAGCTGACTCAAAAAAGTTGAGAGCATGCTCTAAGCTTCTAACAGGTGGGACTTTTTCTGTTTTACACTTAAGAGACACTGGCAAATCATTTGGCATTATTAAAGATAGCAATCACAGAAAGGATCTGTAAAAATATATGTTTCCAACTTTTCATCATATGGGTTTCTGTAGCTGTTAGGGGTCCATGAGTCACTGCTAATATTTATATGTTATATATTCACTTGGATAGGTGCATAACAGCAACCTTCAAGGATGAAATAACTGAAAGCCATACCAAAAAAATGGTGGCTTCACATGCTGACATATGTAATCAAAACATCTCTTTTACTTGGAGCAGTTCTTTTGAGCTTGAATCGTAGACACAAAGCACATCAGATGTATCAGATCGGTCTCACCACTGTATTAGCCTGGCTTGATTCAAGTGCAACTCAGCTGAAAAAGCTGGAGTTTCACCAGCATGAAGTGGAAGATTCTGCCCACCAACACAGCTCTGCACTGACTCATCCCCTTTGTGACTTGCACCACACAAGGAAGATGCACAGAATCATGTCTCTGATTTTGCTTGTGGGATTTCAGTCGATGTTTGTGTTATGTTACAAAGCTGCTCAGTGTGGTGGGCAGCAGAGGAGCCGTCCCACCAGCTCCGTCAGATGCTGCAGCTGAGGGAGTATAATTTGTCGTCTAAAAGTGGTATTTACTAGTGGTGATGGACTGGGATTTCTTAGTGCAGTCCAGGTGCTTCCCAATATGTGTTTCCTGGTCAATATCTGGAATTCAGGATTGAGACAGGTTTGAGGACAGCTGTGGAAATAAGCATTACCAAGACATTAGAAAATACAATACTATTGTATCTCGCTTTGTGATTTTTGGAAGTAGAAGTTAATAGGCAAGAGACATCATTTTTTTTTTATGTTAATTCCTGTTCAAGTTCTGATGAGTAACATTTTACATGTTTTTAGCAAGCACAGAAGGAGTAGGTTCCCACATAATTTTGTATCGCCCTGTATCTTTACACGTGTAAGAGTTCTGTACCTTCTACCCACAGTGCTCCCAAGTAAATGGGCAGAATGGCATTTCAGTGGCTTTTTTCCTGCAAATGTTCAAAGTTACCAAGTAAATTCTCACACCACTCCCTCCCCCCCTCCCCCAAAAAAAGAAAAAAAAAATAGCAGCTGAAGAACAAATGAGATGTCTAGAAAGTCAGATGTTGATTCAATGTTTCCTATTTATGCATAGAAAAATGACAGCTTAATACACTTTTTCCCAAAAGAGGCAAGGGTTTAGTGTGTAGTATCCCCCTAACCACTCAGCACTCTCCAAGCATAAACTCAGTAAAGCTTATATAAACTCACTGCAGAACCTCACAGCTGCTACAAAATTCTGTGGGACAAATTCATTTGGTTTAAGTGGAACAAAAAACATGAAGGTCAAAATAGGGGCTCAGTTTGACCCTTCCTTTTTCCAGAAAATGTATGGAGCCTTTCTATATGCCTGATATACTTCATGTCTACAGAATGGACATGTAGTCCACATGCCTACCAAGTTAAGCAGTACATAAACAGAGAAACAGACCATTTTATCACTGAAGAGAAAATGTATGGGTGAATAACTGTTTTGAATTACTTCTAAGCTGTGAGATTCCTGGCTGATTCTTTCAGTCTGAGCTGGAGTTGTCAGCAGGTTTTCTTATTGTTCCTTTTAGTATTTAACTTGAGAGATTTCATCTAAAATGCAGTGCATAAGCTAGACAAATAAGTATCAATCATCTCCCAGATGGTGATAATATGCCCCATGGGAGTGGAGCATAGACTTGCTTTGACACTTCTGCTTGTGTGTATGTACATACAGGCAGTGCATTTTTGGAGCTCTCCAAAATCAGCATCCTTTGCTACTCTCAGATTCTGCACTCAATTACACTTATGCTGGTGTTGCTTCTTGTGCATTTCCTGAGCACGGTCCATCATTTGATCCTTTTCTATCTGGGTGTCTTCCTCCTTGGTGCCAGTTCTTTCAGATTTTGTTGCTTGCTGGTTTGTTTTATTTTACTTTTACACGGCTTTTATGCAGGTGGTTTTGAGGGTGTATTTCAGAGCCCTGAATGAGGTATCTCTGCTCCTCATAAAATGAACGAGGAAAGGGAACTGCCTCCTGGCCCTCCTGGTAGTGAGATCCCTGAGCAGAGAGACTCCTTTGCTGGTCAGTAGGAAATGACTTCAACTCTACAGCTCCTTCTCCTGGGTTTAAGTGCTTGACTGAGAGCTGCAGTGAGGTATTTCCCTGAAACCTTTCCGGGAATAAGGTACTTATGTCATTTTCATGGAAACTATAGTGGAGATCATTCCTTTCTTTTAAAGTATAGCCAAGAAAGCACTGCCAAACCCTTTTACTCTGTGTTCATAACCCCAGAATATGAATAGCCCCTTCCCTGTTCTCTTGGCTGGGTTTCAGGCCCATATGGCCAAAGTGCCCCGAGGATCTCCTAACCACTAAACCAGACTTGGAACAGGGAGCAGTTTTTATCCCTTCTGTTGAAGCCATTCTGCATTGCAGAAAAACCTCATGAATTGGCTGGACTAGATAAGCCAAGAGAAGGTGTATAATGATGAAAGTGAGTCCTGAGTCGCCAGCTGTTGAGAGGACATGATTTCTAGTTCCTGCATTCCTGCACTGTTGAATGTTCCCACAGCTTATAAGGGAAAGTTGTTGGATGGGAATTCACTGAACATCAGAGGATAACAGGTCTCTTTTCTCTTAGATGATGTCCTAATCCTGGGCAGAAGACTCTGTTTCCATTTTTCAGCCTCATGAAATAGTCTCAGGAGAAAAGTCAAGAGTTTATCCCTTTCTTTCTGACACACAGACCTTACCATGTGATAAGACAAGTTGTAAAAAAGCTCCTCTTTTACCTGCTTTTGTGAATTTCTGCTCTTGTGCTTGGTAAGTTTGGGCCCTGAGACCTCTTCCTGTAAAAAGAGGTGACCTTGGATGGGGATCAGAGAACAGGTTTTCCCTTTGCTTTCTGCTCAGCCCCCTTCATTTCCACCTCCAGCAGACCTTGGAGCACAGAGATCACTTGAAGGGCTTTGTTTAATGGACATTTTTAGGAATGGTGCCTGTGCTCATCTTATGGTGGGTAACTTGTCACTGCTGTGGTTGACTGGGGAATTGTTTATATCACTGTAACATAATTCATCCAGTTAACCCCCTCTAACTTTCTGAGAAACACCAAGTACTTCCATAAAATGATTATTTGTAATTATACTTCATAAATATGAAGCAAAGATTGAATACAAAAGGTGTGAGATAAGTGGGAATAGAGAAGGCATGAAATTTTTTTCTTTCAGTTTTGTTTTCTGACAATATAAGGCTGGGAGTAATATATGCCTCAGTAATCAGGGCAGTGTCAGTTGACTATTGTTTGTATGTGAACCTTGAATACATAGGCAGGAACATACCTAGAAAATTCCCTGAAGCATCCATTGCATGGATGTGTCTGTAATTTGAAGGTTAGTGTCTAAGATACTTGTTGTGATAAGGAGAACAACAGCAGTTCTTTTTCTCTCTTTTCAGTATAATTCAGGCTTTCAGTTTTTAATTTTTCACAGTTTTTATGAGAGATTTTGAAACATATTTCCCATTATCTAGCTCATTCAGCCATCCTGCATTTATGTAGGGAGATGAAAGGGGAAGATCCTTGGTGAATGTAAAGATAGTCAACAGACCTTGGGTTTCACATCTGTGTTACTAAGTCTGCTACCAGCTACCAGATTTCCTTTTCTATTGTATTTTCTCATTTAAAGGAAACAAAATACTATGTTATCTTACAATTATTTTAAGAGAAAACCAAAGGTAGTTGATTGTTACTACTAAAACAAGCAGCACTGCCTTTTAACACATTGACGTGTTCATCCTTCAATGTATATGAATGACATAGCTCGACAGTGGACCTGCCCTAATTTCTGTCAGCTGAGGACCTGGTTTATCACACATTATAAAGTAAAGTATGACTTGCATTACAATTATAATTCTAAATGAATGGAACAACAGCATATTTTTTTCCAATTTGCCATGGAACTTGAGTGCAAAATATGAAATTAGCTCTGCTACAGGGCACATAGTACTCGCAAAGAAAATAAAAGGTGTGACAGGGAACTGCACTCAGAAAGAGACTGCAAGTAATAGAAGTTGAAGTAGAAAATAAATTTGCAACTTCTGGTATAAATAAAACAATATCTAGCTAACATAGAAAATAATAGGAAGCACTGAGATGTTGTTGGAGTTGTATTATAGTCGTAGTTGTTGTTATTATTATTAGCATTAGCATTTATGGTTTGTAGTTAATTTGGCTTTGCATTTCTTGTGCTCTAGTAGGTGAAAGGAATAACAGATCCCCAAGGATAGATTGTATTTACTTTCCTATTTTAGAGCAACTAAGGCATTCTGAATCCAGTGGAAACTGGCAAAGTGAGCATGGGAGGAAACTCCTGAAAGCAAAATAAGCCAGTAGATGAATCTGGTAATTGAGTTTCATGTAGAACTATTGGTGTTTTTGCTGGCAGTACTTGTATCCGTCATACAAGGACTACTGAGTAAGACAGCAGACTAAACCCATCCAGGTGTTGTACCAATGGCCGTGAGTCATGGGAGGGATGCTCAGAGAGAACATGAGTAGGGGCTCGTGTCCCCAGGCACTGACTCTCTTTCCCCAGGGTTCTCAGCATTTGAAAACCAGCAGGTTTGGTACACTGTGGATGCTCCTGTGAGGTGTAACTAGGAGGAGTTCAGGGACTCTCTGAGCTGTTCCCTCAGTCAGATAATGATGCCATCTGGGCCGTGTTCCCCACCATACACCAAGGGCTACAGCCGTCCTGCTCATCCTCCTGAAGCTTCTCCTGTCTGCCTCTCCCAGAGGACATTAACTCTTTCTACTCCAGCATTTCAGTCCTGCCTCTGAAGTTATCTGCACCATGAGGTTCTGACTCTTTCCATATTGCGAGTCACTAGTTTCACCTCTGCCTGTTCCAGAATTCTATATAGATGTAACTTTTTTTGGTCAAATGGGCCACACTTACACCTGTTTCATTTTATTCTGCTAGCCTTTATGGGAGATACAAGGTGGCTGGCTTTGTTTTGCTTTCATTCTAACAAACATTAAAAATTGCTTCAAATAATTGGAAAAAAAAATACTGAAAAGGTTTGATCATGGGGGAGTCTCCTAAAATGTCATCAAGTTGATTATGATTGCCCATTGATGGATTTAAAAAAAAAAAGTACTGAGCCCATTCCAAATGCTTTTAACATATACTTTATTGTCACCATGTGGCACTATTTTTAACCACAGTGTTGCACTGTACATCACATCTGCAGAATTACTAGTAATCTCCACTGAGAATGGAATCACATTTGTCTGACGTGACCTATTTCCTGTTAAATACACTGAATGACATGAAGTCTCTTTCCTTTCTTTATTTCCTTCTTAGTTGACTCCTGCAGCAACTGAATCATTCTATTCCCCAAGACTGAGGTCAGCCTCGCTGACCTGGTTCTGCCTGTGTCATCCTGCCTGCCCTTTTTAAATATAGTGCTCTTGTATTTCATGGGAATCTTCCTGGTCTTCCAAGACACACTAAGAATGTGCCAGAGATTTTCTTCGGACAGGTCTTTGGGACTGTTAGAAACTAAATCTGTGGGCTGCCGGGTTTAAAGTACTTGTCAGTAATTGATGTTCTTTACCATCCTCTGCAGTTACTATCAGACCAGGAAGTATTTTGTCATCCTCAAGTAAAAAAAGTACTTTATGCTTTTAAAATCCAATGTTTACTAAGCATTTGCCTCCTCTGTATCACTAATTGTATTAACTTCTTCAGAAATATTTAACCATTGGAAGCTTTCTCAGATTCTTGAGTACTTTAGGAATTATTTTCATGGTAGTTATATATCTCTTGGATACAGAAATGCCTCTGATGTTTTTGGCTTCCCTTTTTCTCTGTTCTTCATTGGTTTTAATGTATATGTTGATTGTTATCTGTAGTCTTTCTTTCCTCTATTTCATTCCCTCTGAAGCAACATTCTAGAGGTGCAAAAAACCCCTCTGTGTGTGTGTATATATATATATATATATATATATATATAAGCTTGGTCCCTTTTAATACTGCCTTGAAACACTGGAAGTCTTTACATTTTGCCAAAGGAATGCCAAAATTTGGAAGGTTTTGATTCATAGCAGTTACTGTGGGTCATTGGAGAGTGGAGAATAAGCCTGTGGTGCTGAGAGTGAGTGGAAAGCATGAAGGATACAAGAAGGGAAGGTGACACTGTAGTTTGCCTGTAAGAGAACGGCAACTGCTCCAGCTTAGTGATTTTGGAGTAAGTTGCTTAGATTCTGCTTGGAGAGTGAGACAGCTACTGTTTCATATATCTGCTTCATTAAGTTTAGACTATATTTGCCTCTGTTTGCTTTTCTACTTGTGCTTGGAGTGTGTCTATCTGTGCTCTGTTTCACAGAGCCTGTAGTTTATTTGCTTAAGTTTGTTTTCCACTGCCTTTGGACTGTGTTTGCACTGAGCTCTGTTTCATTCAGTCTGGACTTATGGGCCCAGGTTTGTTCCACAGCATTTGGACTATGTTTGTTTTGATTTCCAGAGCCTGGGAATGTGGCTGTGCATGGTTTGCCACTGCCCCAGGGTGTCTCTGTCTATACCCTGATTACCCTGAGTTTTCTGCTCTCACCTGCCTGTTGGCATCTGCCTTGACCTGTGCCTACATTCTGGAGCCACCTAGTCAGCAGGAAGGGGGATTCTGACATAAACAGAGTAGCTTGACATGAACTATTGCATCAGCACAAAATTTGTCACAGGTCTGGCACAGACAAATCGGATTTATATTAGGCCAGAAGGGGAGAGCCACGAAATTCCTGGCCAAACACAGACATCCTCAGCTTGCCCCATCTTTAATTAAATCAGAAAGTGGTAAAATTAAGCAAAAGTAGTGCTTACTTTTTAAGAATTATGTTACTTGGAAATACAAATGCTTTCTGGCTCCTTCAAGATTATTAGCTTCCTTTTTAAATCTCTTATTTCTACTTTATTTATTTTTTAACCTAAATCTGAGGGTCCTGTCTAGAACAAGTTGCTTTGAGTCACTAGAGACAATTTCTTACCTACTCCGAGAGCTGCTGTTTGTTTTTCACCCAACAGCAGCCGATCCCTTGTGGCACACAGCACTCTGCTGCAATCATTTTAGGCATTTTGTTGGTTTATTAGTTATAACCTTATGAGATTTTCGTGATGTGTGTGTTCATGTAAAGCAATTATTTCTAGTGTGTTATCTGCTTTCTACAAAAACTAAACACAACACCATTTTAAAATGAAAAGGTTGGGTATTAAATTAGCTCCATATACCTGTGGGGCAAAGCACCACCCTTGAGCCTCCCATCTTCCTCATTTTGGTCTTCCATGACAGAGCAATGAATATCTCACATGCAGCTAATTCCATTTTTAAATACTTGCCCTATTGAAAAGGAATGTTGTCCACCTCTTGTGATGTGGAGAACATCAGCCTCTGCCTGTACATTTAATCACTTGCAGTGGTCAGGACTGTAGAATTTATGCTGAACACTTAGGCTGTTCCTCCTACCCTATCATAAATGGAATATGTACACAAATTTGAAGTAATTGCATGTGATTGAAGTGAAATTATACATGGAAACCCCATTTTCTTTCTCACTGCAGCTATTTATCCAGCCACAGAGAATACCTTAAAGAGGGTTGGGGTGAATAGGGTGGATTATGATGTAATCCGAGGACTGAGCGAGGCTTCAGATTTAACCAGCCTTGTGGCAATATTTTTGTAATCACTAAGGCTAAAGACAAACAAGCCTCCAGATACAGAGAAAATGCCATCTCTGTGGATGTTTAGACATGATTTGTCCTGCCTAATGACCATGTGATGGATTCGTCAAAGCCTGTCACAACACAACTCTTCTCTGGTCTATAATTACAGAAAGGTCTGTGTGATCAGTTTTGTCTGAACTAGATAACCACATTGGGAAGGCAAACTATTGTGTTGGGACTTTAATATTTTGATTTTTTTGAGTTTAGCAGTTGACATTTTTAATCGTTAGGGATAAAAGAAAAAATAGTCATAAATGAAAGGGGTTGTAATACCTGGGTTTTACAATATGTGGAAGATTTTAATATATTAAAATGCCAAAACTACAAGTAGCAGTTGACAGGTCTGAGGTATTCACTGGACTGACCCTTAGCAAGGTTTGGTGACCAGCTTTAGGTGGCTTGAGTCTGGAAAAAGATGGAAAATAAGGACAACTGTATTGAGGACAAAAATAATCTGATTTTAGATTTTGAAAGTGTTATGTGAGTTTTTCATGTCACAAGCAGATGATCAGTTCAGGGTAGGTATTCAGATGATTTATTGTCAGACACAATGAAAGTCCTGTAACAGGAGATGAATGAGAATTTCTGTTGCAGAGAAAGGGGATATGAATTTCCCCTAACTTCAAATGTTAGCTCAACTAATAAAAATCTGCTATTGCTGGGACATCACAACCACTTTCTACAGGTAGGAAAGCAGTAGTTTTATCAGCCCTTCAAATTACACAGGGGGAATGGGAAAAATTGAACAGCAGCAAATGAGAAAACTGGTAAGAAGAATTTTTTTAAAATATTCCTGTTGTTACAGAATCCCCTATTGTAGTTTCCCATGGCTGTCATGAGAAATTATCTGAAGTCAAACGGGACAGAGATGGGAGCAGAGCTGGATGGATCTGGCACACAGGTGTTCATGGCTCTTCTTGCCAGTGACTGACAGTTACCCAGGGAAGGATGGGCAGGAGATCCCCTGTCAGATGTTGAGAGGAAAAGCTAAAGGACTAACCACATCTTCAGCCTTCGGACCTACCACTTCTCCTGTCCAAGGCTCAGGGTTCAGGATGTTGTTTCAGAATATTTTCTTGAAGCTTGTGAACAGTTCACTTGACTTTGTTGCTTCACTTACCTACTTAAATATAGGCATTTGCTCAGTTGTCTCTAGATTTTATTAAAGAGAATCAGCCCTGGACAAGAGAACTCTTAAGAGTGTGTAGTTTGGGAAGCAATGGTACTGCTGCTTAGCAATAATTAGCAATACCTCACCTTGAGTCTGACTGTAAGTGCTATTGAAGTGTGTTGCCACTGTATCCAGAATGTTTTTATATGGCCATTTATCAAATCTGTTCTCAAAATATGTCCCAAAATCTAGTATTCTGTCTGCCTTTATCACATAACATTGTGGTAGCATTTCTTCCACTAATTTGGATTCTCAGTCCTCATAGCACTGATATTATTCAGCAAGACTAAGTCTTTAAGCAATTATTGACCAGGTGAGCCCAGTCCTTCACTGCTGAGGTAACTGAGGTAACCTGACAACAGTTCAGCACCTTTAATTTAGCAAGGACCACTGGAACAGATTCAGTGGGCAGACAACTCTTAGCTGTGTCTCAACTGCTCTCACTAACCACCACAGAGATTAGCCCTGTGTCTGATAATTGGCAAAATGCCATCAAACTATCAAAATTAAGGAACTCAGAGTGGGGAAAAATTATGTTTTTGAGAATATGCAATACTTAGGCTGTGCTTTTTAGTAGTTTTTTGTGCAAAGTGCTTTACAAACACATACTCCCTCACTGAGCATTTAAAATGCAAAGAGACAAGAAAATTATGGCATTCATCCTGCACAGAGGAACCAGGGGGATTAGCAGAGAGATTAACTGAACTGCCCAAGAGCATGAAGAGGGTCTGTGCACATGGGCAGAACTGCCAGTCCAATGCCTCAGCTACAATATTTTTCCTTAGTAACTGTGCTTTATAGTCAGGCTGGGGTGTCTTTCCCTAGCCTCAAAACCCAAGTAAAGATTTCACTGCAGATGTTCCCTATTTGACTGAAAAATCTTATTCCTGGTTTTCAAATAGAGACCGAGTGCTGGTTTTTGTATCAGGAGGATACTCTCATTTTCCACATGCTGTCTGGCTCTGGTTGTTGTTGTGAGATGTTTAGAGAATGCTCTTTGGGAAAAAAAGTAAAGAAAAAGATTAAACATTGAAGGGGTCTAAACCTGATGATAAGTTAGACCCAGAATAATGTATTGTTTTTTCTCAGTGTTTCCAGTGGCAATCAAACAGCAAGTTACGCGAGACTCTGCCTTTAGAGACCCTTGGCCAAAAGTCTGAGAGCTACAACCTGTTTTGGGGGAAGTCAGAGCTGGGAACAGCCCCTGCAGGCGAGCCAGGGGACCCATGTGTGCCTTTTGCTCTCTCCCAACATCTTGGTATTTGCAGTTTAATGATTATTAATAAGGAATTGCTTCTTCAGGATGCAAAATCCCCTGGCCCAAGTAGAAAACAGTGGCTAAACAACAAACAGATGAGTGGGGTAAAGGCTGTACACACAGCACCCACTTTAGATGTCAGTAGCATACCGTATTCCTGCAGTTGGGTACCCATGGTAATTTTATCTTACTTTTTCTTGGCAAGATCAAGTAGGTACCTGGACTGAACAAATACAATGGAACAGCCTATGCACTTTTTGGATCTCACAGAAGGAGAAAAACAGCTTATTTCTACTCTTTTTGTTTAATAATTTATTTTTATTGCCACGTTTCTTTACAGTCTTGGACTTGAATAGCTATTAGTTGGGTTAGGTGAACTAAGGGTCTAATAGGTCAGAGGATCAGAGACCTTCTGAAGGGCTAAGGCCACCCATCCTTTTCCTTTCAGATCTCACAAATTTTGAAAGGATATATTTCTTCAGGTTTTGGAAGACTCTTTTCACAACTCCTAAAACCAGGAAGACCCTTCTTCAATTGGCACAGATTATATTGAAAATCCATTGAAGAATCCTGAAAAATCTGAAATGTTGAAGTACTTTTTCTTTTTAAGTCTGGTGTATGCTGAATACATTACTGTGTGTTAGCATAAATAGATAAGAGAAACTGTGAAAATGTCCCTTGCAACCCATACACAGGTAAGGATATTCAGAGGGTTATGTAGGCTAAACTCAAATCCTAGACAGTAAAATTCCTGCTTTTTGGAGTGGTACAGATCCAGGCTAACTTGGTTGTCTAGATTCATCTCAAATAATTTCAGGTACCTGCCTGTGGTACCTAATAGGACTTTAGTCCCTGGAGAGGCAAAGACATATCTAGAGAGCTGGTCTGTCCTGCCATAGGATCGATGATATTTAGCTCTATATCTACTTCACATAAAACCTCTGTAAATCTCTATCAGAAGATGTGAATGTGATTTTTAAAATTCCTGCCTTAGAAATTCAGACAATTTACTGTTCACCCACAGAGGCAAGACAGAATCTTACAGGTTTTAACTCTTCTTCTTCATATGATGCTTCACACTCAAAAGAAAACTTAAATCTCTTAAATACAATTCTCTGCTTTACAAACATCCTGGCTGCAGCAAGGGTTCATCTTTTTGATCGGGTGGAAATGATTTGCTCATCCCTGAAGAAGAGAGGAAGAGAAGCAGTGGCCTTGAGATAAGGTATGGGAAACCTATGACAGGGTTTTCAATTTCTGGGTATAGAGGATATAGGTCCAATCCTCTATACCCAGAAAACCTATGTTCCAGGGATCAGCAAATCATTTCCCCCTATCAAAAAGATGAATCCTTGCAGCAGCGAGGACATATCCTAAAAACCTCTACTTGCTTCCCTGAATGAATTAAACATCAAGTCCAAAACATTCAACCCTGAGAGGCTACAGGAATCACAAGCCCATAAGACATACAGTTTATTTAGCAGAGTAGGAATGCAGCTGCCTTTAGCCTTACTCATGTTCACTTGTCCAATCTATAAAACCTATATATATATTCAATCTATACTATATATATAAATTGTAGTGTTCTTGAGACTTCCTCAAACATTAAAGCTGTTGGTCATTGCTACTCACCAATACACTAGGAGATACAACATAGGTATATATTTTCTTCTAGAAGTAGTAATTTACAAGAGCAATTTTAGGTACAAGAGAAACACAGGCAAATGTTATGGTCCCACATGGGGGTAAGCTTTACTCCATCATGGATTTAGACATTTTTAATGGAAATGGACATACAAACATTGAATTATTGCTCCAAAGTCTTCCCTGAGGTAGCAGGTCACACAGCTTTGTTTCTGCAGCACTCCCAGCTCATTTCCTGACTCCTACTGGAAGACAGCAGATACCTTCACTGTCTTCAGTGGTACCAGCTCAGAGGTACCAGCTCCCCCAGTACATACCCTGAGCAGCCTCACATGAGGGAAGTCCAAGGGGAACTCCCACTGCTCTCCCCTCTTCTGGCAGGAAGCCGCTACTTTCTTCCTACACCTTGTGTAGGGATGAGTATAGCAACCAGAGGGTCTTACTTTCCTTTCAGCAGCTGTATCATGTTAGCTCTGAGTGCAAAAAGGGAAAAGGTCCTTAACAAACTTAGAAACAATTCCAAATTCAGATTTCAGGAATAGATAACTGAAAAAGCAAGGTGGGGAGGTTTCTTCCACATTGAATAATAAACATCACCACTTGAAATAAATCACTTGGTTATAGTATCATATTGCATTTTATCCCTTTTTTCTTGTCTGACATTATTACTCAAAAACTAAATAATATGTTAATTTTTTAGGAACTGACATCATGCCTAGAATTAAGTCCAAACATGGCTAGACATTGTAATTCATTTTTTCAAAGTTTTTGCTAGCCAAGAGCCATCATCTGTACTGAAGTGGAAAGGACTTTAGAGAGCATGAGTTGTTTCTAAAGAAACTGTATGTCATTTTCAGAATGCTTCTGAAATTAATGAGGATATTGGCAGCCTCCTTTCTTTCAAAAGAGTCCATCAGTCCATGCTTTGAGAAATGTTGGTATGTAAATATGGGAGGGTTTAGTTGTATTTTATGAAGGAAAAAAAAAACCAAGCTAGCTGGTGACTTAAAGCAAGCTAAACCCTTTACAATGAACATTTTGGACCTGGAGGCCTCTTGCTGCACAGGACCCACGCTGCAGACAGGACCCTCAGGCTCAGTAGCCCTGAGCACAGCTGAGGTTTGGGTCATTTGTATGCCACTGAAATGCTTCTGTGGTGCATTAGAGTGGTTTCCTTTAAGGAACACGTAACCTCTTGTTTCCCTGTGACCAGCACTGTGGGGTTTGGAACTAAACTGGACGGGAGCATGTACATCCATGCACTGGAGCTCCTCCAACACCAGGTCTAGAGCTATTCTAACTAAGGCTTGACTTTCCCAATATGGTTTTATAACCATGCTTAATTATGTGCATGAGAAATAACTAATTATCAGAGTGCATTGCTTTCCTCCCCAAGAAAATGTGCCATGATTATTTCACTTATTACATTTCTGTAACCCACACAACTATTGTTAACAGCAAAGGTGCTAAACATCAAAAATATGATTTCGTTCTCCTGAGTGTTTAGTATAACAATATAAGCATTGACTGTTGTGTACTTTGGTATTATTTTCCTTTTCTGCTTATAGTCACTTCTCATGTTTCTCCATCATTTTAGGCCCCTAATAGGGATAGGATGAACCCATTGATGTCGGCACATGGAGGCCTGCTAGTAGCATGCCTTTGGTTTTAGTCTCCTAGCAGCAGCCATTCATGTTATGTGGGCTTTCTTTTTTGGGCATTGCCCACCCCTGAAACTGACTTCAGGCATTTTTCACTGCCTGTTCTGCATGAATAGCCACAGGCCCCTTGCCAATTGTCCCCCCTTCTTGAAAGCCAGCCTCAGCCAAAGGCCTTTTCAAGTGTGATCCCAGAGTGCCACACAGGCTTTCAGGGTATTGTTGTTGAGATGAGGGCCCTGCACTGGAAAGTGGGGTCAGAAGAGAAAGCACAATAAGGGGTGATGGAGGCTTCATGCAGTCCTCAGCTGCTGGCCTGTTTATTAATTTACAAAACTAATGTCACTGTCTTTAGAGAAGAGATTGAGTGAAAAAGATGCCCTTTGAAGAGAAGAACTGCTTTTGATGCATTAGTAAAACACTGTTCCCCTTATTAAATTGATTTTATAGAAGAAAGTACAGCTAATAAAAGTTCAGAAACACCAATAAAATATCAGTCTGGATTCAGTGTTTTCTCTTTTCCTCATCAGCTCAGACACAGTTCGTGTTAATGGGTTTTACAAGCTGTCCTTGGGCAAAAAAAACCCTTAAATTTTCAAATATCTGGTCTTCCTTGTGCATGTCACACAAACTATTAGTCAAGACAGTACAATAGTGGAAGCCCTTTAACAGAGCTCTTCCTCATATATAATGTAATGAAATATTCAGCAGAATTTTTTTACCTTTCAGTGTTTTGGGAGGGGGGAACTAAAAGAGTAGGGTTTCCTAAATCTTGAATATAATATACACAAGTGGCTTGACTTGTGAAAAGTTTCAAAGCCGGGCTTGAAAACATTGCTCCTGAAGTCAGTGTTGATGCAGAGCAGTGGATCCAGGCAGGCAGTTCCCTGACCTGGTAGTTCCTGTCACACGAGATGGAGTCCTGTTGGTTGCTGGTACATGAGGTTTGCACTGTGGGTTTTAGTCTGAGAGCAACCTTGGGAATAAATGTGGTTTCTTGACCTCCTTATTCTTCCTTCCCTTCCCTGGCCAAAAGGGAGAGGCTGACTGTACCCCTTCACAGCCCCATGCGTGGTGCTTTGATTTTGCTGACCATTGCTGCTTCAAACTGTGGGCTCAGTTCCACTGCTCTCCTCCTTCCCAGCAAATACATGGGGATGGTGCTCCCTCCACCTCAGATCAGCTCCTGAAACAGCATGTCATACCCAGCTGACTCATGTTCTTTTCTCACCCAAGAAACCAAACCAGGACAAGTGTCTTCATCTGTACATGGCTGATCCTTTCCACAAATGGTTTTTGTCATAAGCTGCCAGAGATATTTGATGATTATCATTGTGGATACTACTTAGTATTGAATTTAGGGAATTCTGATGTCACAAGTATGGAACTACAGCTGGAACTAAAGATGACTGTCCTTAGACTTGTATCCTCTGTAAGCTGTGTGCAGAAGGAAGGCATTCCAGTCTGACCAGTGGGTTACAGATGCAAGATTAGGAGTCAGTTTTAAACATATGGCTGTAAACCTGTGATTGTGCTTTCAATTAATGTAGATCAAAAGAGACTTTTGTAGTTGGACAGACTTTCAAAAGTACCAGACTTCAAGGATAAATCTGTACAGTCTTCCTTTGTTTTTCAAAACTTGTCTTGCCATGTTTGTTAATTATGGAAGGCATTTAGGACTTGCTCCGTCTCATCCAGTTTCTTCTCTTCTTTAGGGCTCCAGCAGCGAAGTCAGCAGTTTTACAATTCATTGCCTTGAACCCTGAAAGTCATTTATGGCCAGCAAGGGGGTGTAAATTGCTAATGGGAACATTTTAAGTCTACTCTCTATGCAAAGCAATGGAGTGCAAAGCAATGGAGTGCAAAGCAATCCGTGGAACAAAAATAATTATAACCTGCTCACCTTCCTTGTAGTAGATAATAATTCAAAGGCTTGTTATCTCTCCTCTGAGTGAAAACCCAGGAGAAATAACTTTATGAAGAGGATTGTTCTTACCTGAAAGCAAATAGTAAAACATTCCCCAGTATGATAAACACTAGTAACTTTCAATTTTGCATGTATTTCAGCTTCCAACTATGCTTCAGACACTACATATACAGTTGACAAATTTGTACAGGCTCAACATCAGTCTCCATCCTTCTGTCAAATACATTTTCTCAGACTAATACTTTTGGTTATAAATGTATATTTAGTAATAAATATATTTATTGGAAGCATAAAAGTGTGGTTTGTTTTATGGTTTTTTTCTGAACAAAACACTTACCAGTTTTGGTCTATATATATTTTGAAAGCTAATTCTCTACAAAGTATTTTTGTTTCAGAAAGAGTTAGTAGATTTTCAAACATAGAACTCAGTGAAGAATAAGGTGACTGGTTAGTGACTGGTTCTGTAATATTGTTTTTAACTATTTTCAAGCTTTTGTACTTGCAAATATCTGGTGTGAACCTACTGTGCATCTTGGCAGAAAGGTCTGAAGTGCTTTTGCATACTTCGTCCTCTCATTAAAATTAGCTAATTTGGAAATGCCTCCTTGAATTACATTAAGAAGTCAAATTATCCAGCCTTTTACAGTGCTTTCACAATTAAGTCTCTGAGCAAAGGTAGATAAATAGGCCAAATATCTTCTGAAAACAGGAAGTCATCTTTTTTCTCTTTATTAATAAAGAATGTGAAAGTAAAATGTTGCTGAGGTGACGCTCCTTCAGTCAAAGCTGAAAGCTACTGTTCTGTATGAAAAACAGCATCTCTGCAAAAAAACATACCTGGGGTGAAGTAAAAGGCTTTAAACACCTCTGCAGCCTGTGGTGAAAAATCCAACACTCTTGGACAGTTTGGGACTTGTCTGTACAAGATCTGTTTATTTTGGCTTTGAGTGGTGGAGAGGATTTGTCCTCCATATGTAAATAACCACAGATAATAGGATGTCAATAAACGTTTCAATATTTACCTTTGAAAAATTAATCAAATGAACCACAGAAAAATACTGAGATAGAAATATGGCAGGTAGAAGTCAGCTTCTCATGATTTATTTCCTTTTTCCTTCCCAGTGAACAGCAATAAACTGCTGAAGTACCCAGGAAAGCTACTCTGGCAAACTTGGCACTTCCATGACTGGAATAAACAGAGTCATGACCAGGTCAAGAAAATCCCCAGTGTGGGGAGAGGTTTTATGGTGGCTGAGAGGCATTGGTGGGTAGAAAAGGTGTCTGGTAAAGATAGGGCATTGAGAAATTCTCAGAAGTTGTTCAGCATTTTGGTTCAGATAACAAGCCAAAGAGATTATCTGGAGATTTCTGCATTTCACTGAGGTAAAACTCAAGCAGCAATCTTACGAAAAGTTCTGTGTATCATTTCAAGCTTCTGCTTCTGGTCCATTGAAAAATTAAACAAGATGTACAAGAATAAAATACTTTCTTTAAAAGGAAGTTAATGCAACGGGTTTCAGAGTTAACTGAGTTTTGACTTACTTAAGTTTGGATTCAGGTGTGATTTTGGACCATCTTATGCTTATTTTAAACCATTGTGTGTTCTCTAAATAGTCAGGGAGATGTTTTTAGCTACCTGGGCAATACTCATATCAGATTCCAAACACAGCATAAGGTTTAGTATTAAATGGGGCCAGTAATGCAGATTTCCACATCCTTTTATTTTTGATCAATTTGGAACTTTCTTCACAGATATTTATCATCTGAAGGATAAAGGAAAGGAGAAAATGAGCAAGTAAAAATAAATTTTTAGAAAACAAAAATGAACAAATTTTGTCTTCCCTAATCATACACTGTTTTCTTTTCACTCCACAAAATAGATAAACTGCCAGAGAAAGTTAGGTTAAATGAAGGGCAGTGACATTGTGATAACTGTGGACAGATAATTCAAACCAAATTGTCATGCTATGATGAAAAACCACCTGGTGGTCTTTTTGCTTTGCAATGGAAGGAATGTGGTGTTGCTGAGTTAGGTTTTGGAGACCACATGATATCTGCCTGCAACACCCTCTGAGGATCTGCTTTTGTTAACTTAAGGTTGTGCAATTTTATTCTTCATGTAATGAAGGTGAAACCTGCTATGAAGAGGAAGTGCCCAGATCTCAGCACAGCACAAAACCTGGTTGTGGATACAAAGTAGTTCCTTCTCCACTTGCAGATAGTATGGGACAGGATCGTGATGTCTAAAGCTGCTTGGTGCATTTGTCTGTGCTCTGACTTTGTTCAGCAATTTCAGAAAGCTTATGGTTTCACTGCATAACTTTTGGAAAGGTTCAGCTTCCCAAAACACTCAAGGGGTAGATGGATTTCCAGAGGGAAGTCTGGCTCTGTGTTTTGCAGTGGGAGGTCACAGATATGGACTGGTCTGTAAAATTTCATTGCCCAAATGAAAGCTGTGTTGTTTCAAAATCCTCACCTCAACTGTAATTACTGGGAATCTTAAAAAATGTCTCAATTCTGCTTGAGTCCCTGGAATGTGCTTTCACTCGTGGATGTCACCTCCTGAGTCCTGCCTGGACTTTTTTTGATTCACACTGAAGGAATGCCTGGACATGAGTCTGCAGATGGACTTGGGCAGAGTTTGCTTCCTCAGAATCCGCCATACATGAATTGATTTCTCCTACCATTGCTTGGAATTACAACACCAAGCTGCTTAGTCTCAAAGAGACTTTGTTTTCTATTTTGCCTTTGCAGAGTAGTCTGAAATGACCAGAAGATCTGTGGGGATGGAAGTGTTCTGAAGGAGGAAAGCATGGTTTCAATTAATATTCAGTGTTAGTAGAGTCACAGTGTCTCACAAATATGCAGTAATTTTTACAGGATTCAGACTTTAAAGTTCAGGTTTGGTTCTGACCAGGGCAAAATAGAGTCACCTGTGGGATTTCTTAAAAAAGAATGCAAATCAAAATGTTTGAAATAATTTGGTTTCACTTTATTGCAAAACAAAAACAAAGCTGCGGATTCAGAACTAGTGTAGAAGCAAATTTGGCATTCACTGGCTATTTCCTTGAAATATAAACACAGAAATCAAAGAATCAGTCTGATTACCTTGGTATTATTCCTGTCTTCCTAGCTCTTCAAATCTTGAAGTGTGACTGATCTGTAAAGGTTTAAATGGTAATAAAGTGTTAGGAATAGGATTTCTGTGTGGTCCCTGTACCAGCATCAGAGAAAAGATCCAATGCAGCTAATCTATTCTACTTTAATGAATGTCCTGCTGACTTTTAAGGGAGCTGCCTGCCTGACTACCCTCGAAGACTTTAAAAATCTCCTCCCAGTTTTGTAGAACTTGGCCAGGAAACCAGATGGAGCAAGCCCATATAGAAAATGCCATTGCCATTTCTACAGGTTTCCACAAGACATTTGACCCCTCCCCTAGCTTTTTTTCTTCTTTTTATACCTCTCTGGAACGCAGATATTCTGGTTAATTTTCTCCAGCTGTCACAGAGTCTCACAGGAAAATGATCTCACAGAGTGACCACTTCCCCTACTCCTTGACTTAAGCAGAATTTTTTCTTTCAGAGCTTTCACCACATCACCCACATCACTGTCTGGTGTCTTTCATGAGTCAGGAAAAAAATAAGAAAAAAAAAATTCCACCCTTCAGAAAAAAAAGGGAGAACTAAAGCAGGTCATTTTGGGTTGGTTTTATCAATTTACATTGCCATTTTACATGAGTGAGTGCAGCTGAAAGCATTACCCATTCCCACTGATGAATGGGGAGGTATTAATATTTGGGCAACTTTCTTATCAGAAGATTTTCAGCATGAAATTAGGTCATTCATTTAATAATGACAGCAATCAGCAAATTCTTTTGATTGTTTGTTTGGGTTTTTTTAATATATTATCTAGAGGGGAAAATTTTATTGCAGAAACTGTGTATCAAATTTAGTTTGCTGAAATTTCACAACAAAACAACACCTGCTAAATGCAATATGTAAGTGAGATGCATAGACCTCAAAAGCTAATGTTTTTTTTAAGTACCATGGTAAAAAAAAAAGACATATGTAAGAAGAAAATTGCAACGTAATTTTGATTGGCTTCACTCATTACTGAGATAAATTTTATCTTGTTTTACTCCTCCAAGGAATTTGAAATCAATGGACTATTCCAGGATGTAATATCCTAATTCATTATGATGGTACTTATGGCAGTCCCTGCATTTTCTTTGTCAAAGTCAGGTTCTGCAGTTCTCACAAACAGGACCAAAGTTTTAGTTTGCTGTGCCTCTCTTACCTTTACTTTTTTGTAGGACCTTTTGTTAAGCAGGACTTTCCTCTTCCTTCAAGTTTCTCCCCTGTTACCAGGAACAGCTATAGATTAGGGCTTGTAGAATCCCAAGGATTTCCAAGCATCCCCACTGATTTTCTTTATTGTTTTCTGTTTCAAAACCTACTTAGAGTTTATTCTGTCTCCTACCCTGAGCTTGAAGTACCTGAATGAGAGGAAAAGAAAGATGGGGCTGCTGTAAGGAAACTGGAATCTTTCCTAGACCAGCAAATGAAATTTCTGTGATCTTTCTAAAGGCCTCATTTAGTTCTGTTGTGTCTGAGGAAAAGTACTGTACCCCCTGCTATGATATAGAGCAATTCTACACTGTAATGGATCTTCAGAAACTCTGTCTCATGTTTTGAATGAGTATCCTAAAATCGTGGCATTTTGAGAATTTTCCTTCAGGGAATTTTAATGAACTTGGGTTTTTTGATTGTTTTTGCAATATATGAGTGCTTCATCAAGACTGTTTAAGGTGAGCAGGTTGTAGCTGTGGTTCATTTCTCTGATATTCCCAAGCTAGTGCCACCATATGTTATTTTTCTAGCATAGACCTTTTAATTGTTTAATTTCAGAATTTTGGGACTGATTACTTGGTACAATCCCCAGCAATTTAGACATTTTAGAAAGAAATTCAAGGTAGATTTTCATGGATGTGGTGTCAAGTATGTCACCTGGCATAAATATATGCGTAAAAATGTCCTAAAAGCAGGCTACTCTTGTGCAGTGACAAGATTTTGGGCTTTTCTGTCCTGTGTGCAGAATAAACCCCTGGCAGGGTAATGAGCTCACAGATTTGAAAGAGTGGGCCTGAGGTGCAAAGGGCCAAGTGTGTATTACAGAGATCATTATGGCATAAGCCTGGTGTGCCCCTCATGGATATGGGGAGCACTGGTTTGCAGTTAGATAATAATGAGATTTTATTGTGTCTCAAAGGCTGCCATGAAGGGACTCAGCTCAGGTTCACAGCTGAGCAAAATCACAGTACAACTGCTGAACACTGGGGTTTATAATCCTGTTGATCATCCTATTGTTGCATAGAAACTATAAGTCCTTTCTCTATATATTTGTGACTACACACTCCAGGGATGCCTCAGGCTTAAAGGGAATCATCTGAGCTTGTGATGAGTATATATATTCCTCCTCCTCGTAGATGCTGAGCACAGCAATATGTGGGAAAAGCAGCCTTTTCTGAGGATGCCCTCAGCTGGCTCACACACAAGTTTCCAGCCCCTGTGGGCCCTCAGCACTGCTGCTCAGGTTCAGTGTGTGGTCAGATGTGCTGCCTCAGCTGCTGCTGATTCAGGTTACTCTTCCTGTCTATCCCAACCTCTCCATTCATTCCCTTAAACCTCCAGATGGAAAGAGATTCTACCAAAACATGTGGCAAATATGAGGAAGTGGAAGGGACGAGGGATGATGACAGTCTCTGCAGGGATGTGAAGGGTCACAAACTCTGGCTGGAGTTAGCCCTGGCCTGGGGCACAGCGTCCATCTGTGCTCTCAGAGGTGCTCCGTCACAGGCTGGTCCCACTTGGTGGAGGCCCTGTCTCAGCTGGAGATTTGAAGGCATGTGCTTTTGGAGCAGCACCGCCTGAAAATCCAAGTGGCCATATTGATTATATTGTAATTTGGGAATAAGAGAAGAGAAAAATGCCTCAAAATTGCATGCAACATTCTTTCACTTGTATGTGTGCTGAGTAGAGTCAACTTCATGAATAATAGTGTTTATTTCAGTGTAAATTCTTTCAGAGTAAGCTTTGGCTGAGACTAAGAAAAATGATGTCATCTTTTCCTGAATGATTCCTCTTTGCACAAGCTGAATTTTTACTGTTAAAACCTTTGGAATTTAAGAAATCTGAGAAACAGATTTCCCAAGTCCTCTTAGCCTAAATCACAGAAGTAGAGGTTCTAATGATATAATGATTTTATACCTATGCCCTGTTTCAAAGGTTCACTTTGCACAGGATGGAAAACACTGTTAATAATAACATTAATAATATGGACAGTCAGTGTAATAACAATTTCCTTGGAATTACTATCTGTGAGACACCATGGCTTGATTGCTTTGCTTCACCTCTCAGAGAGACACAAATTTCCATCTTGCAGATCTTTCAAAGATCAGTAAATATAAACACAAGTGGTCTTAGTAAATTGTTTAACCTGGAAGGTGATCATCATACCACTGGTGTTTTTGAAATTAGAAGGGGTTCTTTGCACCTGCTATATACATATAATTACATAAACATCTCCCTATTAACTTGGATGGATTCTTTGCATTTCAAACTCTAGAAATTCTAGGAGGAAAAGAGGGGATGAACCAGAGAATGAATAACATATTCCAACTGATAAGTGTTTCCTCACGTGTATCTGTTTCAGGAAAAGACTTGAGCATATGTTTAACTTTAAGCATGTGCTCAGGTCTCCCTAGGTTTAAACACACACCGACTGAGGATGCTTTCTCAAATAGAAGCAGTATGTTGCCTCAGTGAAGTCAATTTGATTACTCCCCTCCTTTACATACAGGTGATTTCAGCAGGCATCTGTAAAGAAAGGAAAGCTGAGGTCTCTAGGGCAGCTGCTGCCTCCAAAGTGGATTTTGTTCTCTGTAGTACAAAGTGCAGTCCTTCCAGTGCCAAAGCTTTTTCCTATCAAAATAAACATGGTGTAGAATAATGGGGCTGCAGGCTCCTTTTGGAGTCTACGGGAAAATAATAAATCACTTATTAAGGTATTTTTGCATTGTCCCTTTTGTTCTGTCTTTACCATCTGATCTCTCTAAAGACCAAGCAGGTCTGGCTGCACAAATACATGAGAAGTTGCTTGGTTATGAAGGAGGAGAATAAAAGGTGTTGAGAGTGGCCAGGTCATATTCTTGTTGGACCCCTGTGTTTAGACTCCCTTCATCTTATTTTTTGGTGACAAACTGCACAGCTGTAATGCCTTACATTTACCAGCCTGCATATATGAAGGATGTGTAATGTTAACTAAGCCCTTTCCCGTCCCTCATGGAAGACCACCCTGCCTGCAGAATCTCCAGAGGGAAACACGGCATATCCTGATCAGAAACTGCCTTTCTTGGCAGAAATACAGTGTGTTGCATTAACCAAAACAGCATTTTTAAAAACGTTTTTGATGGTGGCTGCTTTTTATTTAAATATTCATTTTGCTTGGTCTTTACATCCTGACGTCACAGGACTACTTGAAAGCCTTGTTAATATTTTGCACTGGAATTTGTTTCAAGCCTTGCACAAAACCTTCAAAACCTGACATGCTCAGGGCAGAAAATGGTCTGGGTTCTCCTCAGCAGTCCCCCAGACAGCAGCTTTCTCTGGGTCAACCTTTCTGTTCTGTTCCTCACCACTGACAGCGCAGTTTTTCTACTGGGTAGGAATTTTTACTAAGCAAAAGTCACTTCCAAAACTTATTTCACTTCTCCAATATTGACTTCCCTGTGCCTTCCCTTGTTGCTGTGTATTCCCCAGCTCCCTAATTGTGAGTTTAGCAATAAACATCACTTGTCTTCTGAATAGTGAGTAATGCAGCCCTCAATAACTGCAATTATCACAGAAACAGTATTAATTACATTGTGCTGGACACAATCACTTGCTATTTGTGAACACAACTGTGACAACATCATTTATTCTCTGACTGCACATGTAAAGGGAAGACTTGACATAATGAGTCCAGGGGAGTCACTTTGAGCTCACAAGACCACAACTGCATTTAGAGCCTGGCCCTGGGAAACTCATCCTGGCACCACCAGTATGTCTGAGGACATAACAAACATACTTAAACAGCACCCTTCTTATTCCTTCTCAAATCATGGGTATGAGGCTTCTTGCTTCAACTGTTACTCTATATACATGTCAGCACAGCATAAAATACACTGTCTAGACGGTCTGCTTGAACTTGCAAGATGCGAGATTTGTAGAACTAAACCCTTCTCTATTTAGCACCATTTCAGCAGTGTAATTTCACTCAAAGCAAATAAAACTGATCCCAATTTACCTCGAAGTAACCTCAGGGACACTTGGCTAATCTCAGGGCATGGGGCTGAATCCTGTGTTAGGAAAATAAAGCAGTGTTTTCTGACGAGTGATTTACCCATCAGAAAGGTCGGAACTGCAGGGTCAGTGGTGACAGTGAGCTGCTTCTTTGCTGTGTCCCAGATTTTCCAAGTGTGTGATGGTTGTAATTAAGTTAATTTACCTGTCTTGGGTACTGTGAGGAGTAAATTGCAGGAGGGCTCATAAAGAGGTATCAAATGTGTGTGGTTCTAAATGTGAAAACTCTAGGTTTAGACAGCTACTTTGCAAGTCCCAGGTGAAGTGTCTATCCTTTCCTGGCCACCAGTCAGGCCTTCGTTGCACAGAGCATGAAGTAGTGGCCATCTTACACCAAAATATTGGCCTTGTTTTATGCATCTCTAGGGTTTTGCCCACTCTGACCATGGTGAGAGACAGCACTCTCATCTCTCTAATCTTACAACTTTTCTGCAGAAATGGTAAATATTACTCTCTGCATTTTGTGGATGGAAAAACTGAGCGAAGAGTTTAAATACTGTAGTTTAAAAATAGAGATAACAGGCATGGGAATGATATGGATGGGCAGAAACTTCAGGCCTCTGAGAGGGTTCAGGATCACAGCGCAATTCAGCTCCAAGCTGAATGTGGTGTTCATGTGCACCTAGAAGTGTCTGCTTTCCTGTGTGTCTCCTCATAACGTGCTGTAGATCCTCACAAAGCCAGGTGCAGATGTCATTGTAGTAATAAGAAGCTTTAGTAGAGCACATTTTCCACACTGATACTAATCCACTCAAGTGGCCATGGAATAATACCCCAAATTTTCATTCTTATTTTATGTTGTCTCCCTCTCTTCCTGTGAGATTTAGAACTAGTATCTGGACATGTAGAGGAGGCATCCTCACCTTACTCTTCCAGTAGCTTGTGTCTTTGCTGGGAATGGAAGGACCAAATTATGCCTAGTTTCTGAACCGTGATGATTTGGAGGTCTTTTTAGCAGTGGTGGTGATTTTCAGAAAGGCTCACAGGTCATCTTCATGCCTTTTTGTGTGCAAAGTACAAAGGATTTTTCTCATTTTGAAAAAAAAAATGTATTTATTTAATCTACTTCCTGTGGCAATGTCATGTACCAATAAAGGTAAAGAGAGTCAGTGCTGGGATGGCTTTTATTAATTTAGTGGGTTTGGAAAATAAAAGGAATAAAGCTTCATTAACATAATGCAGTCTGTTAGGTCCCATACTTTTACCCCCCAAAGGTCTTCCTGTTTCCTTGTGTTTTGATAAAATGGCTGATATACTGCTAAATTGCTGGGAAAGTTAGGAATGACATTAATTTAATGAGGCAGTTAGATTAAAAATATGTTGTAGAGCTGAACTACTGCTTTTTTAACTGCTTGGCATTCCTGATGCTGGGTCTTGGTTTCTGTAGCCATGCAGCATATGAATCAGAGAGAACCCACCCTGTGCTTTGGCATAACTCTTAAAGCACTGACAGTTCCTCTTTCTTCAGCAGTAATTAAACAAGTAAAAACTGGTTACTTTGGTTAGCAGATATAAATGTGGAAAATATTCACAAATACATATCACTGGGTGTGTGTGTCTAAGGAATCTGGATGAGCTGTGGTTGGACTCTCCTTTCCCACATACTTACAACAAAGGTGCTTTATCCAACAAAGCAATTTGGCCAAGGTCTTTTATTTCAGCTAATTCATGTTCTCTTTTTTCTTAGTAAAGCTTGAAGGTTTCCTGATAGTGCAGTTTAGTGCAACCCTGGACGAGAGGAGGCACTGTAAGGGATAGGACTCTGCAAGAGGAAAAATCAGTTTAAACCGGGATTAGACAGTAAAACTAAGGCCCAGCCCATCCTTATTTACTTTTTTGGTTTTCACTGATTTGACTCTTCTAGTGAGCTCAGCAATTACAGAGCAGGCTACCACAGCTCCTAGTCTGGAAACAGTTGTAACACTGAAAAGGTACCTCTTTTTCAGAAAAGTTCTCCGGTAAAAAAGCAGTGCACTGGGGTAAATGTGCTCCTTGTGGTACTGGAGAGGTGGTGTTCCCTGCCTGCAGAGGAGGCATCTCTAAAGCAGAGCTAAAATGGTTTCTAACTGGCTGTTTAAACACCCACATCCTTTGGGAGCAACCTGAGCTAATGACAGGGCATTAGCAGTGTTTCAAGAGCAGCGTGTTTAATGACGACTTGCTTGGAGGTTCCCGTTACAGCCATAGGCAGGAAAAAAGCCTTCTCTGTGCCTTGGTGACCCCTCTATAAAATGGGGATAATCAAATCAGAGTTTATAAATCCAAAAATCCTTCCTGTGATGATATTTCATGATCACCTTTGTTACCCACTCTAGAGGGCAAACTACAGAACTTCCTTGGATTAACTTCTGTCAGAAATAATGCAGATATTTAGGGAAAATATATTACACCGATTTTAGCATTTCTGGTAAAACACTTACCTAAACACATATCTAAACACACGTCTAAAATAATTACATGAGCATAACCTTGATCTGAAGGAGGCAGCCTAAGACTCCTTATCATACAATATTCCAGCCCTCAATATTGAGGTGAGGAGGAGACAGGGCCTCATACTTAATAATTGAAATGCAGAGTTGCCTTTTCAGTCTAGTGCTGTTTCACTCCAAATTCCAGGAATACCTATGGCAGCTATGTTGATGATCTGCTTACTGCAATTTCTGTTTCCCGTATTTATTTTACCCTAACCTTCTCCTTGTCAGGTTGATGCTTGGTTTTGTATTTTTCAGTTCATCTTGTGGCTCTTTTCCCAATGTCTACTTTTCCAAACCCTTGGTACAACTGACATCCTGCCCATGCACAAGTTTCAGGGATCCTGCCCACCCCTGGTTAGGGCGATGGCAGTGACAGAGGAGGGTGAAGTTTCTCAGCAAGTTAGCAGGAAAATCTCAATAGGCTACTCACTTGGTAATTCAAATGTTTGTTGAATTCATTAGGCGCTTTAAACCTGATAGTCTTAAACCAAGTAAGAGCAGTTTTGGTCTTATTTATTTTTAACAAAATAGCTTCAGTCTATCCCCGTAGGCTATTTTATTTCTCTCAAATTACGAAATTCATATTCACCTCCCACAGAGCTCTATTTTCTCACTGCTGTTTATTACACACTACAGAGTTGCCTCTCCTCTAATTTACCCCCGTGGTACAACTCCACTGACTAGAGAGGAGAAATTCCTGCTTTATACCAAAATAAGCAAAAGGAGAATTGGTGCCAGATTTTAACTTTGGTGAGCAGCTTGTTTCTCTTTGCCTGGAATCATCCAGCGATACCACAACTGGGAGCTGTAGTCAGACATCCAAATATAACAAATATTTCTGGGTTTGCATATTACACTTTCCTGCTCTTCAGATTCAGGCTGGGAGGAAGAGGAAGATTATGAAAGAATATGTATGCATGAATATCTTTGCAAGCTGCTGTGCTAAGAAGAAAAAAATGTAGAGAGCAGATGACTGATTCATGGTGTTTTGGTTGAAAATATTGTAGCTTTTAAACATTGCCTCAGTGTGGTCAGGGTGCTTACAGTAAATACATTTCACACCAGATGTGGTCTCCACTGTACACAACTTAGAATTTCCCTGCATGCAGTTACTGCCAGTCCTGGGAGCCTGAAGATCCCCAGGTTTCAAAAAGGCTGGTCCTGTTGTAGCTCTCCTGCCTAAGGGGTGCTGGCAACATGAGCACAAGGGTTGGGGAGGCTGCTGACCCCTAAAAATTTCAAGCTTCAAATAGTCTATAAAACATAGATGCCAGTGTTCTACTTCCAGGAGCTGAACAATGCCATTTTTTCCCAAACCATGAGTCTCTGCATTAGGAGGAGCGGGCACTGTTAGAAGAGGTGATCTTCCTCCGACCCCATAACATGCAAGCTCAGCAGATGCAGAAGGGCCCATAGGACATTTTCTCAAATGGATAATACATACATTGGCTGTGTTGTTATGGGGTGCAAAAGTAGAAGGGAGCTTCTGACTCCAGCTGAAAAGTTATCAACTGCCTCTGTGAAAACCCTGCAAGGGATTTGGGACAGTGAAAGATATATGGTATGATTTCTGCCATTCACCTGGTGTCATATATACTTGAAATTTCAAGAAAGAATTCAAAGAAGTATAAAAAAACCCTCCAAAACCCAGGTTGCTGTTGATGAGTTGGATGTGGATGTTCAGTTATAGAAAGATGCTGAGTATAAAAAAAGATTGAGTGCATTAGTATCAGCAGGGTGTTTTGCCAAGAGTGTGTTACTTTTGGAACTGAAGCTGGAATTGCACTTGAATGGGAAAAATACAGAGCTGATCTCGTGCACATGAATGGGCAGCTCCAACAAGACCTGGTAAGGAATCTGTGTGGAACTGCTGCAAATACAGGTCTCATTCAGGGCCTATGTGCATACCTGATTAAAATGCTTGTGATACAAGAATTTAAGGACCAAAGGAGCATTATTTCATGATATTTAGAATATAAATACCACTTCTTCTCCCAACAGGACTGAGACAGTTTATGGCAGTGCCCCAGTTAGGACCTTCCTCCCTGGGCTGTCCCTAAGCTGCAGTCAGATGTGACACTGCAGTGAAGCACTGCTTTAGCTAATGTGGCTTTTGTGGCAGGAAGGCTGTAACACCTTGGGCTTTGGGTAAGCTACAAATGGTATTCCCTACATGAAACCATGAGCAAATATTGCCTGTTTGACAGATGAAGCCTGTGGTACTCTGACCTCATTGCTTTCAGCACTCAGACCTAGTTTACAGCCAGTCTGAGATACCTACACATGTAATAGCCGTGCCTTGCTGTGAGTAGATAGTCCAGAGACTTTGCATCATTGTTTGACAAGAATCAAGCTCAAACCTTGATGTCTCAGGTCTCAAAGAGCCAAATTTGTGTTACTGAGACCCTACACAGCTATACAAATGGAAGGATTTAATCATGTCTGAATGTAATTTTGGGTAACTGAGTAATTGACGTAATACTGGTCGCAGTCTGTTGGCTGGTGAAGACCACAATAAACTCTGCATGTCAGCTAATCATGATTAAACCCTGATGAGGCCAGGCTGAAACTGCACTTAGCTGACATGTGCTGAATGCTATTTGTTCTTGTCTACACTGATTCACACTGCATTCACTGCAGCACAATATAGATAAGCCCTTTGGGGAGAGTGTAGCTCTGGTCAGGTCTCAGTGTTCCCTGAGTGGCCAACAGCTGCTCAGAGCAGGTTTATAAAGGCACCACTTACCCATCCTTTGATGGAGAGATAAGCCACTGTAATGTAATTACAACCAAGGAGATGGGAGAGGGGAAAGAAAAAAATATGCCAATCATGAAGGGGGTACATGGAGACCCTCAGATTCCTTCTAACCTAAACATTGTGGCAAGGAAAGAAGTCTTAATTAGGAAACGTGTAGGCATAGAACAGGAGCCCATCCTTAATGAATTGGGGTGTGATGAGCATAAAGAAAATGCTTTTTAAAAAGATCTTTGACTCCCACTGAGTGCTTGTTTCTTAGACTTCCTTGCCTAATAATGTCAGCTTTTAAATGGCCCCAACTCCAAATAACATGGCTTTGAAGTTAACACCTCATTGAGGTATAGAGTTCATACGTTTGCTATTCCTATTATTTGGTCAGAAACCGTTTTCTGCATGGCTAGCTTAATAGAGCAACAGAATATTAAGTTGTATAGGGATTGAGAAAGCTATTCACACAAAGGAAAGAGCTACAGACTTCACGTATTTGAACAGAACCTGACAATTAGGAGAAAAGAGCAAAAGTCTGGGAAGTTCCCTGAGTCATATAATTGCATGAAATTTCTTCATACCTGTGATATTTCCAGTGGCCAAGCACAAACACAAGGAATTTTAGGCTAGGGAGTTGGAGTTGTAATTAAGAGATGAGATGAGTTGAGGTGTTTTTTCATCCTGCCAAGGTTTTAAAGCTTCAAAAAGTCTTCTCTCTTCAGCAGGACAAAATTGAGATGTTTTGGATTTTTTCATTGAAAAAGACAGAAAATATGCTGAAAAATTACCTGGTGCTGGTTAGACCATGACTTAGTTGCTGGAGGATTCAGACTCGAGTCTCCCACTGTTGTTTTACACTTAGAGAGGAATGCCTCAGCCACCAGGCTATCACCTATTTTAAAATCTTTTTCTCTTGGTTTTGGCCCCAGCACCCAGCAGAGCTCTGAGAAAGACATCTTCAGACAGTATTTGTTTAATATATAAACCAATGAAATAGCCTTTCGTTCATCTGCCTTTTTTGACCCAGAGATTACCAGTTGTCTCCACTTCTGCTAATATGCTGTGGCAGAATAATTATCACCACCTCAAAACAGCTATTCTAAATCATAGTTCCTGTACCATAGAAAAGCCTCAAGCCTGCAGTTAAAGAGAGGGCTCTTTGGTGCTTGCTGCCATATGGCAGATGTTTTCTTACCCTGGAAAATTCATGAATAAACTAAATGGTGCAATGGAGGGAGTAAATGATGTTATTGAGCTCATTTTCAGAGTTAGGGGACTGAGCAAGTGAATTGACCAGGCCATGCAGGAAAATGCAGTGCCAGGATTAAACAAACTTGATAGAATGTCTCAGGCTTTGACCACAAATAAAGGCACCTGTGTCCTTTAAGTGCACATTAAAAAGCATATATTAGGCATTAAAATGATTACAGGAGTTGAAATGGTTTAGAAAAGATTTGCTTGTTCCAGTGCCCATCTGAATAAGTTTCTAATTTTTTATTTCCTATTGTTTTCACAGTTTAAAATGTGCTGGGACACAGGAGATTTCTTACCATATATGTCACTCTTTCACTAGCTTAGGCTGAGCTTATGCTTCAGTTATTTCTCTGAATATAGGTATAAAACTGCCTATCTCCTCCAGGCTTCACTTAATGAAGGATTCCATCTTCATTCCTACCTGTTGTAATTATTTCACATCTCTACCACTGTAAATACCATAGCAAAAGCCACATTAGGTATTCAGTTACAAGCAACTGGCATCCATGCTTAGACAATTATAGCAGGCATGCAACCAGAAGAATCTTGTGCAAAAATCTTTTTTTTTTTGATTATTTAATTCTGTGAGCCCTCTTAGGTTTTGGGAAGCAGATTGAAGGCAATTTCATATGTTTGTAATAATTTACTGCTAAGAATGAATCACAGTTTCTGCCCAAATCCAGTGAAGTGTTAATAGCATCTGTTCCTTTTATAGCAAGCTATGGATTTAAAAATGGATGGATGGATGGATGGGTGGATGGATGGATGGATGGATGGATGGATGGAGAGGGAAAACAGCCCCATCACCCTAGTGGTCCTGTGTCCAAATGATGTGTTGTGCTGAACAGCAATATTTTTTATGCTGCTTCTTTAAAGAAAAAACAGCCTTTTGCACGTGTAATCAACATTCTTTGAGCCCTGTGTCCTTCTAAGGTGTAAAATCACAATGACAATGATTGCTTTGGGAAACAAAAGGAGTTAGAATTCCTCTGCTGTTGTATAACAGTGGTAGATGGACAGGTGGGCAGCCCAGGTGTCTACATGCTCTGTTCCCTCTACAAGCTGAAAATGTAGGTTCTCAAAACCCCTGTTTAGTAGCAGCCTGGCTTAAACTCCTCAGAGACATACATTTCTGTGTCTAAACTCCTCTCTTCACCCCATAGCCCAGTAAGCTGGATTTTAATCTGGGAAGCAGGAGATGTTTTTCAAATAACAGTTGTACATAACCTTGCAGTGATGGCACTTCTTTAGAGGTGGGTGTGATGCTGGAGTTCCAGTGCCCACACCAAGGACTGGGAAAGAAACAAGTGTTGGATAACAGGCAGAAGTTCTCTCTCCACTCCAGAAGAGACTGAGAGAGAGTCAAGGTGTGATTTTGGTCATCAGCTCAGACATATCTGTGATGGGAAAGATGAGCTTTTCAGCTTCTCCATCAGGCCCTGTGAGAAATACATACCATGGCACTGCGTCATGAGATGGGACTGGGCTCTGAGCTCTCAGGGTCAGTGACAGCTACTCCTGCCACTGGTGCATGTTTTTTGCAGTCTGCTGCACTTACAATCACTGATATTCCCATGCATGAAGTGGCAACTTCTCCCTTGGTTGGGACAGGGAAGTTGGAGAGTGACAATGATGTGTTGCACTGGGGGTAGAGAAAAATGCGGAAAAAATGAAAGTTTAGGAGCCTTGTTCCAATAGATCTTCACCTGGATTTGAACAAACTGGAGTTAAAGGTGGGAATAAAATCTGTGTTGCATATCCTGTATCAGAGGCACAGGCTGCCTTCTCCAACAGCTCCCTCCTTCTCCAGACCTGATCCCAGCCCCTGTCTCATGCAGGTCCTGCTTTCATCTGACCACATGGTGAGATAATTGAACCCACTAATCTTGCAGAAAACTATATTTTGATGGATCACCTTTTCATTGAGTTGGTGATTTGAGTCCTCACTGCCCAGTCATTTGAGCTTTAGAGCTGACACAGCAGCGGAGGGGAGGGACTGAAGCAAGAAGGAAGTAAGGAGGAGGGAGCAAAGGGAGAAGAATTGCCCCCTCTGGGCAGTAGGGATGCTTCATGTTAGCTTGACCATATCATCTATCTGGGATGTGAGAGTAAACTCTGCTCTGTTTTCTGTTATTGCTTGCTTTATGCTTTCTTTGTTTTGGTTTTTGATAGGAAGAAATGCAGCTGTATATATCTGGGAGAGGGTTTTGGGCAAACATCCTGATCTGATATCTGTTCAATGCAGCTTGGATAGCGATTTCGAGACCTCTTCCTACCAAAATTTGGGTTTAAAATTCTTCCCTATCCAGCACATCACAATTTCCAGTGGCCTCCAGGCTATTTCAAGAATACTGAGATGTTTAATTTGTCCCAGGCACTGTGGAGGTCTCCCTGCTTGTGGCTTCTTCCCACGGTGACAGCTACTGCTTCCAATGCCTTTGAGGAGCAGCTCTGGGTCACACAGAAAACTAGGGCAAAGCCAGCAACGACATTCTCCTTTCCTGCATTACAATCTGGTATCTTAATTATTATTTCAGTTCTTCCTGTTCAGTGTGAGGGTCCCTCCCCCCTCTCCCAGATTTGTATGTATCTTCTAAGTGTCAGCAATGGAGGAAAATCATCTGCAGAAATTCAACTATAGTGAAAAAGGAAAAAAATGTCTTAGAAGGATTCATTCATTCAGTCAGTCAGTCAGTCAGTCATTCATTCATTCATTCATTCATTCATATTTAAGAATGAATTTGCTTCAGCTGTCAGGAAAGCTGCTGGATGAATTTAAAATTACACTACAGTGCCTTTCTTAAGTTCCTTTTGAATGTTCTGGGGTGTTGTTTGAAGCATTATTTTGTTCAGCAAAAGAATGGAAATGGGTTAAAATAGTCATCATTAGAGCCCTTGTGATCTGCTGGGAAAAGTGATCCCAGCTATTGCTATCCCTGTGAATGTAATATTTCCTTCATTTAGCTGATTTCCCTAATACCTGCCTTGTTTTGGGGTACTCAAGCTGAATTATAAAGGGACAGATTCTGGTTTGTAATATTTGTGCCAGAGGGTCAGGCCCTGAAACACTTTCTGGACAATTAAATTATAACTGTGGAAAGATGCCACCTAATAGGGCAGCTCAAATATATGCTTCTCTAGCAGAGGAATCTGGACAGTGTTCATATCACAGAAGTTTGGGGGTTTTGTCTTGATTCGAAACTTTTAGAATTCTCATATGTTCTTACCTATTAACAGCTTCTCCAATAACAGCACGTGGCTTGTGCTTTCCACCTTAAGCCTGTAGAAAGCAGCAAACCAGTCTTCATATTTAATGTCCTTCAAGAATTTCTTGATCAGAGCTTAGCTGCCCTGGGATAACAGCAGCAACCACCAGCAGCAACAACAAATAATGAGAGCCAAATAATCCAAAGCACCTCAGGGACCTTACATGCGGTGGGTTTTATGAAGAGAATTAACATGAAAGAGGGTTCACTTTGGGGGTAGAGGTCAGGGCAGATAAACTCCTGTGTTCTGATACATTTCCTTAAAGTGGGAAGTGCTTTGGAGAGTGGGGCTGTGGGAAGAAGCTGTCAGCAGCAGGGTGGTCAGCAGTGTCAAGGGTGGTGGCCTATGTTTTTCTTCTGTTGCAGCCTTTCACCCTCCATCTGTCAAGCCCCACAATTTTCAAGGTAGATAGTCAATTGTTAGTACAAACGTTTAACTTCTCCTGGGTCTGAAGTGCCCCTTTTTCTTGGAATAATGCAGAAACTGCAGTAACTGGGAGATTGTTTAAAATTGGTGTCCCTTGTCTGGGATGGCACCAGATTCCATGTGGGCAGTGGTATGTGCCCTTGGCTCCTGCTGCTGTGCCAGAGTGGTCTATGTTTCCCCCCACTGCCATTCTCTGACACGGTGCCAGCCTGCAGATTCCACACATAGCTGTGAAGCAGCACCAACAGGGAAGGTGGCCAGTGAGGGGCAGAGCTGGAGTCACATCCTGGGGCAGCACAGCCCAGCTGGCTGAGGGCTCCCTGCTCAGGCACCTGCAGGAGCTCCCACAGTGGGACCAGGGTGGTCTCACATGCCTTACTGACCCTGCCCCACATGCCTGATGGCCCCATTTCTGGCACAATGGCCCCATGCTGGCCACAGGACATGCCACGAGCACTACCGTCCCCAGGCTGTCACCAGGCAGGCAGACAGGCAGGGACACAGCTGAACTTGGGCTAAGGACTAGTACAGGTCCAGGTTTTCTTCACACCCCACTGCACCCCAGCACTTAGCTCAAGCTGACATCTTAGCATGGCTTGTGTCATATAATTGCAGCATGAACAAGACTTGGCCCTCACTCAAAATACACAGTGTTTTAAGTGTTTAAATTAAGCTTTAACTGACTCAGACACTGATTCTAGCTCCAGCCACTGTGTTGCTCTGTTATTAAATGCTACAAACTGGAATTCCTCCACTCATCTGCAAGGATTATCACAGTAGAGCTGGCAATAACTGAAGCATCCAGATGAGTTAACAAGGTGAAATGCTATTCCCAGTTAAATCAGTAGGAAATCTTTTAAGTGGCTGTTTTGAGGTCTATATTTCATCCAATCATTTCAGCTGCAGTTCTCCCAAGGAGGAAGCTACATATGTTCCTTCTTTCTTTTCTCAACACGAATACATCCCTTAAATATCCAAGGCATAGTACTGAAATACTTGCAATAAGTGGACTTAAGAAAGCATGATTTCTTACCCTGGAAATCTCGTATGGAAAAAAATCCTCTTACATATAAGTGACTAAATATAATAGGGATCATCTTATTTCTTTGTATGTCCTGACATTGCTGCCAGCTGGACTTGAGAGTTCTGCTTTTCTGTGTTTTGACAGAAAAATGGCCTGTTCTGTTCTATACCTGCCTGTGAATGAACCCTGTGAATAACAACTGAAAATCCAGGTTACTTTTGTGAATATGTTTCAATAATTTAATGCAAGAAATGACAAAGGCTCAAATAAGGATTGGGCAGGGTTTGCAAATTCAGATCCAGATCTGAATGCAGCTGTTAGCAAATGTGGAACAGAAAGGGACTCCGACAAAGACACTGTACAGAGCTTGTTATTGAAATTCAGATTCAGGTCAGTTGCACTATTTTGAGATAGATCAGCATTCCCTTGGCAGCAGGAAGTGTTTGGATGTGGGGATATTATCTCCAGTCATGAGTCTAGAAAAGCATCCGAGAGCCCAGCTCCCTACAAAGTGACATGGTGATACATATTTATTTAGTCATAAACTGTTCCACATGCAACCAACCTACTGCTATCCTCTGCATTTGTGTGGGGGAGTAGAATCTTAGCAACGCGGAAGAAAAATCCTAACAGTGTTCTTCAGAGCTGTACTCAAGCCTTTAGGTACTAAGCTTCCTAATCACTACCTTATGGCTCATAAAAGGAGCAATCTGACCAGGAGGTTGTTATTCCTCTTCTCTACCCTATCCCACTCCAAATGTTAGAACAATAAATACATTTACCTCTTGTTTAAGATCACTTAAAATAAGTTGTTTTAATTAAACCTCCCAGCAATCTATCTGCACTAAGTGATTAAGTGCCTCTTCTTTCAGTGAAAGGAGAAGGGATTATCACAGGATAAGACTGATTGAATTGTGGACAGAATTAGGACTGAGTGAAACTGCTGAATATTTCTCATAGACATGCATATCTATGAAAATACTGTGAAGTTTCAGTTTGTGTGCTGTTATTCCTCTCAAATATTTCTCCTCCTTTCAGACCTTCCTTCCCTCCCCACTGTCCAGAGTCAATGAAATAGTTATTTCCCTAAGGTTAAAGTTCAGCTTTGAATATCAACTTTAAAAGCTGCCCAAGAAGAGAGCTTTCTTTACTCAGTGGGCATCATTTTCAGCCAATAAACTTAAAAATGGAAAAGTATTGATTGTGTTGATGAAACAGCTATTTCAAATTGTAACAAATGCCTAAAAAATTCGAGTTGCATAGCAATCAGTTTTTTGCAGCTGTATCATGAAAAGTGTTTGTGAGAGTTGTTATGCTATTTTTATATTTTAACTTGAAATATCTTATGTGAATTAAAATGGAATAATCATTCTTTCACGCCAAGCTTTTTACATTGCTCCCAGCTTAGGAATCACCCTGGTGGGTTTGTTGTTTTATTGCTGGCCGCATCATTTTCAGGATGGAGAATAGTCACAATAAAAGGCTCTTTTATGTCTTGCAGTATGTCTTGTGATGGTTATGGCACTATCCATCTTTTAGCTTTCCTACATTCAGTTTCCTTTTGCAGTTCCCATGTTTGCCCCTCTTTATCGCCGTGCTGGTACCTGACAAGATGGATTGAAGGGAAAGCTGGAACAAAGTCTAGATCCTGGCCCAGCCCAGGCAGCCACTCTCTGTAGACAAACTGCTCCGCTAATTTATTTGGATTCGTTACCTGCAGCCTCCCTGCTGTTTTAGCACCAGGGCCTCTCTTGGGCAGAGAAGGCCAGTGTGCTTTGTGCTGGTTTTATAGTGATGTGGACAAATGATCATGAGGGGCTAGCTGGGAACTATTGGCCAGATGAGTTTGCAGTGCTGGTATTTAAAGATAAAGGCATTGACAGCACGCTGCCGCCTCTTTTCATCTCACCCACCAGCATGCTGTGGGCCAGGCAGGCAGGATGCCACCTCTGACTGCTTCCATTTGCATTTTACAGCCAATCTTCAAATAGGATTGAGAGAGAAAATGCAGACAAAATGTGGGAGTTCAGCCCTAGCTGCAGAGTTGTCCCTAATTTTTAATTTATCCCGTTAGCTGGGGGGGCTCTGTTGCATTCGGCTGACTGGCTTAGGCTCTGACTTTCACTGAAGGGCAAATGAAAACATGCCATAATGTTATTCCCAGTATCCTTCCACTGACTGGGAATTGAAAAGCTTTGGCTCACACTTGTAAAGATTTCTGAAGTGAACAAGACACAGTACGATTTTTTCTTTTTTTTTGCTTATCCTAATATGTAGCATTGCCAGCACTGGTGTGATATCTTTCTGTGTCTTTCTGAGAGTACAAATGAAAGAGTGCTAAATGAACCTGGGGGACTTTTTACTGTGTGGCACCTCAGAATATATGAGTATGAGAGGAGTGAGATGTCACTGCTCTGCTTTAGTGCATTTTAGCAGAGACTTGAGCAACTGAGAGAATCTCTTGACCGGCCAAAATAGGTCTTGGTTTCAGCAGAGGGTTGTGGTCATTCTACCTTTTAAGCACACAGTATGAAGTTTGTTCCCTGCATCATTACAGCAAAAACTCAGTATTTTCAATTTAAGTATAGAGCTCTATGTTACTAGAATGTGCTACAACATCAAAAGCCTCCACTTATGAGAGTCTGTCTTGTAAATAATATTTACATTTTTGCTAATTGGAAAGAATCAGGCTTATTTAGCTGTGCAGATATGGTTTTATGTTTTTAAAGGAAAGAAATTCCAGGAGGGTTGTTTTGTCAGAAGACTAGATTAATAAAGAAAAAGACAAAATAAAAATAATAATAATTAAAAAAAATAAAAAGAAGATTGAATGCTCCCTCACACATATTTTCCATTTCAGTTGTCTAAAATATGTGATCTTCCAGCTACATTATCCTCTTGCAAATCCTTGTGGGTTTTATTAGGACAAGTTGCATTTTATTGCCCTGTTTTCCTGTAAAATCAACAAGTTAAAACAACAGGATTTAATTTTGGGTTGGCAGGCCAGCTAAGAGATACTACATCATGTGCCCACCTTTTATCTTTTACTTTTCCTTCCTCCTCCTGCTTCCTGGTCTCCTTGAGGTGCTCCACTCTGCCACCATGCTGCTCAGCTTATTGGCCTCAAAAAGTCTTTGCAGGTGATTTATAGAACGCAATGGTTATTGTATGGCTAATGATTCATGGAACTTCATTAAATACCAAGTATGTGCCTGCTTACTGTCTGTGCACACGGCATATTAGAACCTTTGCACTCCCCCTTGCAAATTGCCCCCATTAAAATCACAGACAAAAGGTCCTCTCAGTAGCTTACATATTTTCCCACATGTGAGAGAGCAATTGGAAACTTCCTCTTGATAACTAAAAACTTTTGAATTAGAATTTATGAGAAGAGTCTTTTGGTCTCATTGCCTAAGGGCTGAAACAGATCCCAGTGTGTACAAGCATTCCTTTGATGCGTGGAGCTGCACAGGGTAACATTTTTTAACAGGATCAAACAGCATAATGCAGGGACAATGTGTGGAGGCCCTTGCTCTGACACAAGGAGTCAGAGCCTATGTTTTTCCAAGGCTAAAAATCTCAATGTATGTGTCCAGCATAGCAACAGCATTTTATATTCTTTTTAATTGCGGTAAAGTCCAAGATAAAATAATGGCAGTCAGTGTTACAACTTCCTTTCCTTTAATGTTCTTCTAGAAATGCTTTGAAGTGGCTTTTACCTTTGGGAAAGTACTGTATATGTGTTAGGGAAAATTGTATCAAAAAGAAAATAAAGAGCCAGTTCTTTAATTGGTGGAAATCAGCATGGCTCTATTACAGGTATTGGAATTTCTCAAGCTGTGGATATGGTTAAAAACTTTATGTTGATTCTCACCATGGGTTAAGGTATTCCTGCCCACTTACTCATTTGGACTATCCTATTCTGAGTTTACTATTGATTTTTCAGTAGCATTTCTTTACAAAAGCAGCATCTAATACATCTAATAATATTTCAAATTATAAATATCTCCCATGGTTTCAGCTGCACTATTCAAGAGTTTAAAAAGAGGAAAAGCCATATGTAACGTCTGATACAAAATCTCTGCAAAAAGATCTTGATAACTAAAAATTCTCTCACCTAAGACCAGAAGGCAATGATGTGGTGCTCATGCAGGTGCCCTCTGTATGGTCTTCCATTGTATCTCACTTCACATTATGTAGGTCCATGAGCAAAGAAGAGAGAAAGAAAAGGAACTACTTCATGTGGCCAACACATACCAGGCATTGTTTATAAAATGATCCTGTCACATCCACCTTGTGGATTGCATTATTGCAAGAGAGGAGTTTTTGAGACCAATACTTTCTGTATTCACACTGGCAGTATTTGTAACACCTGCCATGATATTCAAGTCATACATATTATCTCAAAGGGGGGTTTTCACCAAGCGAAAGAGTCAGGTTTGAAATACTTGATCAGTCTTTAACGCAGCACTCTAATTTACAATTTATCCTGCAGCTGATAATTTAAATGTCTCTCTCTTTACACCATTTGTAGGTCTTCCAAGTGAGATAGAAGATTTAACCCTTGATTGATCTGTGGTCAGTTAAGAGCCAAGTGAACTTTTCAGCATAACTTTGGCTTGATCTCACAGTTGCAAATTTTTTCTTCTTTGATAACACACTATCAGAGTGTCTGAACCTCAGTGGTAACATTTAGAGAGCACAGCACACAGAATATAAAGAGCCCAGAGAAAGTGCTACCTGAAAGACCAGAAAATCCTCCCACATAAGTCAGAAAGTGTGATGGAATGGGGGGTGGGCAGTGAGAAACTTCCTGGGGATGGAGAGTCTCTTGTACGTTGCCAGCGTGAGAGAGGCTTTGACTAATTTAGGTTTGAGTGTTTCCTTCCCTTTGTTTATTATTAATGTCTAACTAGATATTAATAGTTATACCCCATATCATGTATAAACATATATGCAATGTCTGCTCTATGCCATCAGATATCATCAGCTTACTCACAGGGCCACATTCCATTAATTTGGCCTTGTTTTTATCTCATTTTGGGTATATTAAATTGTGACTCCAGTAGACTTGGGCTACTAAACTGAGAAATCTTCTTTCCTTTTCCACAGCAGAATGGAAACACATGAATAGAGTAAAGTACCCAACAGTAAGGAAGTGAGTGAGATGACAAACTACGTTGCCCCAAGGCAAATTGGAATATGTCCCTCAACAAAGGTTTGGGTGCACATAAGAAAGGTGTTTGTTGCAAAACCTTCTTTTCCTTCCCCATGGGCAGTGGCTTGACTGGAGTCATCGCTTTCTTCAACTGGAGTGTCCCAGAATGAAAATTCCAGGACAGTAAATGAGAAGAGAAATTTTTCTTTGTGAGACAGTTTGAAAGTTTCAAATTGAGACATTAAATTATTTGACTTTCACCCATCCTCAATAAAAGTCCTCTGTAAACACTCCATCAAGACAGATGTAGAAACATCTGGCTGTTAGATCAATAGAAAGTAAGATGCGTTTAGAGCAAAATTAGGCAAAAGAAGAGAATTATTAAGTGTAGGTAAACATAAAGAGTCTGTTACTATGCTTGAGAGTAGGTAAACATTGTCACTCTGGAATAATAGCAATAAACTGTTGTTGGAATAAGCAAGAGGCTTCTCTGCTTCACAGAGGCACCAGCAGGTGGGAGCTGCCCCTGTGCTGAGATTTCTATTGCTGCCGCTTTCGTTTCAGCAGCAACGTTTCGAAACTCTCACAGGGAAAGCTGGGAAAGCAACATTGGGAAATGCTGGTGATTTTGAAAGTTCAGTCAGTTTGGGTGACATTTGGCAGCATCATTTTTTCCTTCTGGTGAGATTCCATTAACTGTGTTTACTTTCTTGGCAATAACTAGGAACACTATATAGTTTTTAATTGCAATATGGGAACCTCTACTGGGATGACTTTAGGGCAAAACAGTTGCACCCAGTCTGTTCTTCCTCCTCTTCCTGAGTTTAAATAAAATCTGGTCTTATCTGAATATGCACCCAGAAGACTGGATGGTTATTTAAGCCCCGGTTAGGGAACATATTTAAGAATATGCCTAATTTTAAGCATGTGCTTAAATCAATGCGACTTAAGCAAATGCTTGAAGTCAGGCATGTGGCTGAGGTGTTATCCTGAATGTGGGTCCTAATCCTTAAACAATAGCAAAGCCCAGAGGAAAGGGCAAGCTATCTGGGTTCCATTCTTGGCTCTTTTGTTGGTTGTGTTATAGTCTATAAAATAAGGATCATTATTCTTATCCCTCTTTGTGAGGCACATTGAAAATTATCAGGGAAAAGCACTCTGAATACTGTTACTATTGGCTATACTTCTTGAGACTGAAAAAATTTAGAGACAGACATTCTCAGTAGATTTCTGGTTCTTCCACCTTTCACTCGGGCAGGAAATACCATGAAAATGGAAAGAAGGGTGCATACCCATGATGACAAATAATCTTAATCTCTTTCTTTGCGCTGCCGCTGTAAATAATTAAATATTGCTACACCAAAGTTTCTGGAGGATTCCGCAGTGCTGCAGCCTTACTGAGTGCAGGAGAACCTGACTCAGATATCACAGACGGACTGAAGACTGTGAGGGGAGATCGCAGTACAATGGAGGGGGGTGTGAGGGAGCCCCTGGGTGAGCAGGGCAGGCTGTGCCTTCCTGAGCCTGCATTAGTAGAGCCACACCAAAAATAGAGAAGAGGCACAACTTTGTGTGAGTTTAAAATCTTGCTTGGAAAGTTCATAGTTGCTAAAGGGGAAGCAGGTTAAGACAAAGAGTCCTGGCCTCACATAGCCGTGTTACACGCTGTTCCTGCCAGGGAGGGGGTTGCAGGACCAGGTCCGTGGTGCTGAGCTCCCACGTGTGGGGCTGTGTTGCTGTCTGCCTGGGGCAACTTGAGGCAGCAAAGAATCCATCATTGATGATAATTCGGAGTTCCTTGCATTCTTACCACCTTAAGTCAGTGCTCATTCTCCAGCTTCCATGTGAAGGGCCTGGAGCCAAGGCCATGAGCCTGTGTGTATGTGTTCAGGACAGTTAATATTTATGATGCATCTTACTGGGAAAATTAGTATAAAGCTGTGTTCTAGCAGTACATTTATCCCATGACCTAGTTTTATGAATAACATGCTGAAACATGGCCTGCTTGATTTAAACCTTTGTCACCCATTCTGATGGATACAGTGCCTAGCTTAAGCTTATGCAATATAAGCCAGGATTTGTGCAAAAATGTGATGTGTATTAGTGCAAGGTAAACAGATGGTAATGCTTTTGTTAATACCAAGTACATAAAAAGATATTTATCAAAGGACCACATGTAAGGTCCATAGTTCTTGGCAGAGATCCCTACGCTGTTACATCAGCTAATAAGAATAACCATTTTATTGCATTACACACAGTTTTTGTAGGGTTGCTTTAGACCATGCAGGCGGCTGCAAGACTTGACACAGTTCATACACTAAGAATGTGATTCTGAATAGTGTTGAACATCTATAATACCCTGTTGTTTTTGTTGTTATTTTTATTTTATTGCTATGGCTCTTGGCATTTCTCCAGCTCAACTCTCTTCTAGGGAATTCCACTGCTGTTTAGCAGCTCTGAAATAAGTACAAGAGAGCCAGGTGGTGAATGCACAGAAATGTTGGAGGGCAGGTACAAGGAATGGTTAGTGAGAGATTTCAAAGGGAAAGAAGTTGGACTGTAAAGGCTGGAAGGGGACTGTGACACTACTCCAGACACAGAAATGAAGGCACTTCTGGAGAACGCAGTAGTTGCTTTTAAAGAAGAGAAGTGTGGCTAAATACAGTTTATGTCAAAGATTGTTGCATCTGAAAACCACAAAGTTTAGGCTGGCAGAGTTTCCTCATCTGATTTATACTCTCTTCTTCCGTCACCATCATCATCATCAGTGAAGATTACTTCTATCATGCCCTGAGGAATCTCAGTCCTTGGAACATGGGTGATGCCCTAGGTATGTAGTTAGTAACTCTGCAGGAAAGTAAGTTTTTGTTAATACAACCAAACAATAAGATTTTTGGTTTTCATCTCACCAGAGATACCTTATTTCTCTGGGAAGAGCTGGTACCGCCTTGAGGGTCATTTCACAAGGCCTAGTCTTGACTGTGGAGCCTTCTAAAGAACCCCCTGCCCTGAATCCAGAGCCCCCCACCTCTCCTCAGCTGGGCCAGGACAAGTGTTTCTGGGTTCACATTGCTGGCTGGACCTCTGAGGTGCAGCTCAGCAGACACAAGCACAAGCTGAGACAGCTGTGATCCTTTCCTGTCCCCTTGGCCAGCTCGGCTGTTCCCACCTGGCAGCGCTTCCTCTCTTGTGATGGCAGAGCATGACTGGTCCTTTGGCTACACAGGAGAACAATTTGGAGAACCAATTTGGCTGAAAATGGGCAAATGCTGACATTTTTGTCCTGCCAGGTTTGTTTTCATCCAGACCAGTTTCCTAATCTGTTTTACCTTGAGGCTGTGCTCTGGCTTGTGCAGGACGAAGAAATGCTCAGGAGAGGGAACAGGTAAGGCAAGCAGGTAGGCAAGGACAGAAGGGCTACTTTTGGGTGACAGTGCTGGGCCACACTGGCCTGTAGTGTTTCTTGATACAGCAACAGGACTTGATCAACACTGAAAAGAACTTGGAAGAGTATAAAAAAGGAACATGCTTAACCCAGACCATTTCAGTGATGTTCTGCAGGGTGTTCAGTGAGGCACTGACATATCTGAGGGCCTCTGAAATGGGTATGGGGACCTGTTTTTCTGTTTGGGGGATCTCATCCTAAGCACCACGTTTCTGACAGCAGGGAGGCCAGCAATCTCCAAAGCAGAGTGTTGCTTTTGCATGAAACATCCAAATGTTTCTCAAAGTATCTCAAAGGTGGCTGTCAAGAGAACGGTGCCAGGTTCTTTTTGGTGGTGCCTGGTGAAAGGACAAGGAGCAATGGCCATAAACTAAAACAGAAGAAGTTCCACCTCAAGATGAGGAAGAATTTCTTTACGCTGAGGGTGGCAGAGCCTGGAACAGCTGCCTGGGGAGGTCATGGAGTCTCCCTCTTTGGAGACATTCCAAACCCACCTGGGTGTGTTCCTATGTTACCTGCTTCAGGTGACCCTGTCTTGGCAGGGGGATAGCACTGAAAGATCTCCAAAGATCCCTTCCAAACCTAATGAGACTGTGATTCTGTGAAACCACGTAGGACAGTTCCATGTGGATAGCATGGAACTAATCCTGTGGCACTTCATGACCTAAAACTGCACCAAGAAACAGGAATGTGGGCAAAGTCCTGATGGTCCCTGCCTCATGTGTCCACTCTCACTGATCGCAGTTTTTAAGCATATATAAACTTTCCTGGATGTGCTTCCCTGAACCACGGCACACAAGTACTTGAAAAATGAGAGTAAAGTGTGCAAGAGGGGACATTTCTGTCAAAACAGTCACATTTTTCACATAACTCACCACTGGATGAGGTTTGGATCGCCTCATATTCATTCAGTGGTGCTTTATTCTGTAGCACTGACTTTATTAGTATCCTCACAGGTAAATCTCACCAAAAGATAAGGAAGGGGATGGCAGTGTGGGCTGTGTTTATGTGACACTACTTCAGTCACCAGCACGGTTTCAGACCAGACTGCAACCTCCTTTTTTCCTTGGAGACTGAGCAGAAGTAGTTGCATTGACTTTATAGACCTGATTATGAATTTTCCTGAGAAATGTAAGGTCTTCACAATCTGGACCTTATTTACATACTGTCTTCCTGTCATTGTAAAAATAATTTGCTCTTTCAAAAACTAACTTGTATCATTACTTTAATTCTGTATATAATTAGTTAAGATGGAAAGGTTAAGGAAGGACTTTTACTGCAAAAATCTTACTTAAATCATGGAAAAGTAAGTTCACCCACTTCAGCACTATTCATTCACGTTCTTCATTTTAAGAACTAAATGTCTTTGATTTTGGAGCAGTAGTGTGACTCAGAAGCAAACAGTGTAACATAAGCTCTTACAATCATCTTCCTGTGAATTTTATGTCAGGATTTTCTAAAGTTAAAATCCTAAAATCCAGTCCTGATCACTGGGACAGCTCCCACAGGAGAAACACAACAGTGGAGCATATGCATGCTTCAAGTCATTTGCCTGCATATCTGCAGCAAAGATGTTAAACCAGTCAGATTTGGGGCTGAGGTTTCTCTTAAACATTTTCTTTATTGTAAACATTCCACTCTGTCTTCTTCTGCCTTGTGGCAAATGTCAGAATTCAAAGGGCTGTCATCAGCTGCCATGGTGACCACTGCCCCTTCCCACAGACAAACCATGGCACAGCATCTTTCCTGAGACTGCATTCGTGTTGGCAAGTCTCCGTCCCTAGAGTTCCAGTAGCTTGGTGTCCTTCCTTGTGCTGGATTTCATCTCCCAAAGTTTCTCCCAGTCAGTCTCTATCAGCTGTGGATCTGCTTTTGGTGGTTTTGATTTCTAATATTTTTATTGTAATTTTACAAGTGTTGCAGCCACTTGCCAGTAGGTGTGTCAGTTACCTTTTATAATGCTTCTTTTTGCTGATTTTTGTTTCCCTGGGCACCTCGATAAATCATTAGAACTAGGAAAGGGTTCAGATCAGTAATAGTCTGTAATCATGGCATTTGGGAAATTTTAGGGTTAAAAGTAGAAATTCAGATTTCTTCTAAATTTGCACCCAAAACAGAGATTCAGATCCATTTTTTTCCCCTCTGAAGAATATGAATAGATTTTCTGAAGCCTGAGTTACACCGTACATCAGTCAGATGTGGGTTTATATCGATCCTGACCAATTCCCTCTTGAGCACCTTGCCTTTCTGGCACAGGTGGGTAGAGCTTCAGAGACCTTGCTTCAGAGGCAAGGTGAGGGTTTAGGCTCTAAATAACACTTGCCCGGTCTTCCGTCAGATCTGGATGCTTTTGAAACCACTCTGCTTCTGTGCTCAAATTCCATGTCTTTTCCAAGAGTGAATCCAGATTTTCAAAACTGAAAGCAAAACTCTTCTTTGCCATGTCCAGAATGGTTTAGTGGGTTTGATTATTTAGTGTAATTTCTCAAGTGAATGTTATACAGATATAGTTATGGGTAGATCAGTGTGGCTGCAGTGAAGTGAGCAGCCTGTGGGAAGTCTGGATCTTCATCTCTGCCATGTCTCATCTCCTGTCATGTCTGCCATTAAGAAGATGAATTTGCAAAATACATACATAATTTGGAAACAAGACTTTAACTACAAATCAGGCGCCTTCAGGCTTCTAAATGACATAAGCACATCTGTATTTCATGTAATTAGTACTCAAAACTGGACACTGCCTGGCACGTAATGACCTCTAATGGACTTTTCGATCAGTGTGATCATTGCACAAAGAAAACATTATGGAACTTACTTCTGTATCTAAGGGCACTACCTACAGCTACAGCCTCCCTGTACTACAACAGTCAACTAAAATAAATCTATCTGAAATTATTGTTTATACAACTGATACTGTCAGGAGCAGGAGTGGGCATGAAATAAGAGCATTTTTATTTCAGGACTGCACGCAGTACCTGAGTGATTGTAGCCCTGACACTACATCCAGGATGCCCAAGGTTTCATTGCGGTTTTTCCAGTTTGTTTAACAAGTTAAAATATGTATTATGATACCACATGGAAAATTAAGGCCTTACTTATGCAACCTATTTTCAGCTGAATGATCCCATTTGGTCAGAATGGATCATTTGCGTTTGTAGGAATTATAGGACTCACTTTTAATTTTTACATTAATTCATGTTGACATTAATAGATAAAACACTACTTGTGGAGACAAGTTGATATTTTTAAGGCAATTGATAATTATTGAAACTTCATAACATGGCATGAGAATTTTGTTTGAATTTATTTCCTTCAGAGTGCCATGTGCCAACAGTACTAGGAGATGGAAGAATAAGACCCTCCACCATGGGAACAAACCTCTGCTCGTAGATGGTGCCCATCTGGTTCCTGTGGCAGACGCGCAAAGAGCTGCTCTTGAGGTGCAAGGTGTTTATTTCTCCCAAGTGGGCTCTTAGTTAGTGTCACATTCCACATGACTCTCATGTAAAAGAAATTCCTGTAGTCAGAAGGCCAAAATTAGCTTCTCCTTAAAAAGCCTGAAAAGGCAAAGAGGAGATTAAAAACTATATGGGTCACAATAACCCTCTCAAAATGAAGACAGTGATAGAGAATGCTGAGAATGAAATTTCTTTTCCTACTTCCAGGCCAAAAATAATGGGAATAGGTCTTTCCAGGCACTGGGTTTAAATGCGGTGGTTCTGACTCTGGGTCCAAGTCCATCTATTTTCAACTATATGGATGATCTTATGTCAAAAGGAAAACCTTTATTAGATTCCAGCCCAAAATTAAATGAATTAAGAAAGTCAACTGAGCCAGATAAAACCTGGGGAGGGTGGAATACTGTGATGTCAAAAAGAGAGAGCAACAAGCAAAAAAAAAATTAAGATATTTTCAAAAAGCACGTAGGACCCTTTAGGCATAGAAAGATACAGTCCAACTAATCATCAAACAGCCCTTCCATAGGCTGATGTGGGATGGGGTTGGGAGAGGGTGATAAACACCGTACCCAAGTTGATCAAACCCTTCAGGAACTGAGGAAGAGACTACATGGACATTTATTGCACAGGAACCTGGTTTGATTTCTGCCCCTTTGCTCATGGTTAAGTACCTGTTTAGAATAACCTAAAACTAAAATGTTATATTTAATAGAATTCTTGTGCCAGCATAACACTAATAAAATCTAAACGTATGAGCTTTATGAGTACAGCTGTGCAAATACACTTTCTGTAAGAACCTAAAAGAATTGGAGAGGAGAGCAAAACCAACTTACAAAGAATAAATGGGAGAGGGAATGTATTTCAGACTGAATGAGACATCTCATTTGGAAGATTCTATTTGTCTTCTTTACTTTAAAGAAAATGTGACTGAAGGTCCAAGTGACACTTTCATACAAAATGGAAATCTGACAGGTTCTGTCTTGAAAAACTGAGATAAACAATTCAAATTTTCCAAATAAAGCCAATATTTGAAAAAAACATTTACACCAAAACTTTTGGCTGTGAAGATTCATATATGATTTAAAAGTATTTGATTGAAAACTTCATTAATTTCTTTTTACACAGATACTTTTCTCATGCCAAGATTTAATTGAATATTCTGAATTGTAGGTGTCAGAACTTATAGGAACGGGGGTATAGGTCTCTCTCTATATTATTATATTTCCCCTTCAGTCTGGTCTTCATGTAGTTTATACCCTGGTCTAATAATTTTGAATCCAAATTATGTAGGTTTTTTTCCTTTTTTTTCCTTCTCTAATCAGAGTAATGATATTGATATATATGTGATTATAATCTTTAAATTACAATCACTAAATTATAATCTTACTGGACATTTTATCTATTCCCTTTCTGGACAGGATAAGGCAACCATTCCAATATAGTTAGCAGTGCTAATCAGGTGTGGCAAAAGAATGCGTGTAAGTGATTACGAGCAGTCCCTTGATATTTTTATTGAATGCTCTGGCAGCAGTAGGCACCTAGAAACAATCATGCCCTGCACAAATCTCCAGAACGAGCACACTAACCCCATACTGGAATACGATAATACCTCACAAAATAATTAGGATGTAAAGCACTTATTCTCCTGAAGAGACATGGGGGAGCGTGATGGGCAAATGCAACATTTTTGGTGCAAACAAAGGTATTTTTTCATTTGAAAAAAATTAACTCATGATTTTTATGTTCATCTTCCTCCTCATCTTTTTTTAAAATTAGATTCAATTTCACAGGAAAAAAAAGTGTCAATTTGCCCTAATGAAGAGTCTCTTGAGCTCTGCCCAGTGCTGGGACAGCAGGCCTCTGAGGAATGTCAGGAGATGGAGCAGCAGCATTCTGCTGGCTGTGCTCCCTGCGAAATCAGCATCCCAGTCCCACTGCCCTGCTATGCTCCTGGAATTCCTGTCAGTCAGATTAGATGTGAGACTCAGGGCTGAACCACAGCACACGCAGTTGCCTTTTTCCCTAAAGTCACAGCCAAATCACTTGGACAATTTGCTCTTTGGAGTTGTGTGTTCTCCTACCCAAACTCCCTTACAATTTCTGTTTGAACTTTTTACTCAGCCCCAGCTGCTGTCTGTGCTTTTCTGTCCTCTTTGCCAGCTTCTGCCCTTTTTACCCAAGGTGATTTAATCTAACTGGAAGATAAAATTATTTAGTCTGAAAGATTCTGTGCAGACTGCAAAATGCCATTATTTAAATTAAGGGTGTACAAACCCACTTTTTATAATTAAACCAGTTTATAAGTGTGGAACAGGCTGGCTCTATTATGGAGAGACTACCATTTTAAATTTTAAACATGCTCTCCCTCATTAAAGAAATATATTCTGCATTTTTCCCTTCTTTTTTTTTTCTCCTTTCCCTTCCTGCCCCCTGGTTCTTTTAAATAGAGAAGCCATTCCTTTCTCCATCTGAGTTAAATACCACAGTATCCTTTTCAGCAGGCTTCTAAGCTAAATCTAATCAAGCTGTGTCACAGCTTTGCCAGGCAGGTTGCTCTTTCTTTGGCCTTGAATAATTGCAAGAATGTTGGCACTTGTGCCTAGGCCATGAGAACGTGACCCGAGTTGATATTTAATCTACTTCAGTGCTAGGCTGCACTAGGGCTGGTGTGTAAGCCAGGCTCGGGAGCAGTGTGTTAGTCATCAGCAGCACTCATTTTACCTTGAAATGGATTCTATTTGATGTATCATTACACCGCTCCGGGAGAATGCTTTAATGAGACAGATACATGCGCTGGAAAGGATTAAATTGTTGTCCTTTAAACTCTTTTTTGCTTTGCTGGCCTAATAGCTACAAGGTGCTGGGAAGTACCTGGGAAAGGCAAAAAGGTTACAGAGGCAGCCAAAAATAGATAAAGCTGCAGGTCTGCCATCCATGGATCTGCAAGCACTTTGCAGCGATTGCCAATACCCAGTCCACTCTTCTCTTCTGCAAACTCAAACTAAACAATGAATTCCCAGTTAGGTTTTCACCTCTTTTCAGGGAAACTTGGTCCTATAAGGAAATACCAGAATTGCTTCCTGTGTTTGAAGCAGGCTTCTGGGCACAAATCATCATCGCTCAGGTTGTGGGAGAGGAAAACTTTCATTCCTCTCTCTTCTCGCAGGCTACAGAAGATCCAGGAGCCCTTAGGAAAGAGGAAATTCCTCTCAGATCTACGAGTGGTTCCTGCTGAGCAATCCGAAGTCACAATGGATTTCAATCATTTTATTAACACTTTAGTGCAGGTTTCAGTGAGAGCCTCTGAGGTCAGGGGTAGTAGAGGGGGAGAAATAGCAATTAGAATCTTTTCCAGAGAGAAGTGTAAATTGCCCTTTTCTTGCCTCTCAAGAAAGTCTTCTGCCTTGAACAGCTTGGCGAGGCTGAAGTGTTTGGAAATGCTCTACACCCGGGTCATGCACCCGAGAAACTATTTGAACTTGCCAAATGGAGAGGGCAAAATGCCCACAATTTGCAAAGGAGTCCGAGGCAACATTTAATTTGCATTTAAAAAAAAAAGTCATTTCAATGACGCTTTGTCTCTGATAATGAGATGTGCCCATGTGGACACCACAACCGGCGATTTCCATATTATTTCCCCTTCTCAGAACTAGCATTTTTGTCATGCTGTTTGGAACCACTTGTCCACTGTGCTGTGCAGGGATGCTGAGGACCAAGAGGGACCACCTCTGTGTCTTACCACATTCTCTAAGGGCTGTGAAGTGCAGGAGAAAGGATCTTTGTTGTGAAGTTGTGAGACACTAATCAGGTGTGTTACTGATTAACTCGGCCTCCTTGGAATGTCAATGACTTCTTTTCTGCCAGGTTGCAGTACTAAGGGGTGGAGTGTTTGTCCCTTTCCCATCTCCCCCAGCCCAATTTCCACTTGCATTGTTAACAGGGCCCAGTACCTGCTTTAAGTAATTTTAGCCGCTGAGCACACCTTTGACGTTTTACAGTACGTGAGTCTCCAAGAAAGGCAAAGTACTGCTTCAAAATATGATGTTAACTATATTTTTTACCTCTTGCCGTTATGAGAAGTAGAAAAACCAGTTCTATTACAAGCAAATAAACTGAACAAGAGTTANCTGTGATAAATCATCCTGTGGGCTTGGGACCTTTCAGGTCAGGCTGAGGATAATGCTAACCTTTGAAGACAGCTAATAAAACACCCTTCTAAATTCGTGTTTGTATTCAGTGAAAGATCCTGAATGTGTTAGCAAAGGTAATGCCAGTAGTCTTTTTATACATCTTTTTGTGTACAAAATAATTGAATCAAAATGAAAAAATTTCTGTCAAACAGACAGAGCACTCCTGGTTGTCCATTATCCCCAGTTTCTTCCCTGTTTATTTTGACTATGAACCCTCCCATCACTGGAAAGTCCATTACTCGCTGGGAATGTTTTCTCACAAGTAGGACAACAATGTTAGCCTGACCTAAAGGAAGTTGTTCTCTCTTACATTTCCTTTTAGAGTTTTTTTTGCCTTGAGAGTGACTTGTTTCAAATTAAGAGAGGCCATCAGAGATGATCTTCTGTCACTGTCAAGTGACAGCCACCACATTGTTCTGTTAATGGGCATTTGGATTTTAATTTCAGCTTCAACAGTCCTTTTATTTCATCTGTTGACTATTGGGAAAGAGTTTACTGAGCTTATTTGTAGCAGGATTTTTCCTGGAGTAGATAGATATCCCAGATTTTTGAGTAGGAGAGTGACCCACCTCTGCCACACCTTTGCCATTATTCTTGCCTGACATAACCATGATTAATTTTTTCTAAATTTTGGATTACAAATCACCTGCAAACTCCACATTTCTCATTGAAATAGAATGTTTGGGGCCAAATTTTCAAGGACATAAACAAGCCAGAAACCAGGATGTTTGGAAGAGAGGACATTCCTCAACCAGTGGTTAGAAACACCAACAAACACTCACCCAAATGCTAGAAAAATGCTCACCTTTCTGCCCTTTGTCAGATCACCAGGTCTTTCCTGTGAGAATAACAGAAAGTCAAGGAGTGCAGGAGCAGAGGCCTCTGCTTCTTCATTTATTTTCTGACACCTTGTGCATAATCTTAGGCAAAGAAAATTCTCTGTTTACAAAATCACTTTCAGATAAATATCTAGGGGAAAGTCTATTCTCTACTTGTGTGGCATCCTTGACCAATTAAAATCACACATGTTTATTATTTAAATTTATGGCATGCATTGATTACAAACAGGAAATTACAGTTTGTCCTGTTCCCTGCTAATATGAGACAATATTTAATAATTTTCTAAGTGCTGTTGTGCAGAAATGTGTTCTCTTACTGGGATATAACCACACAGTTTATCTGGTACCTCCTTCAGCTGTCAGACATGGTGGTTGAACAATTTTCACTTTAGAATTGTCTGCTTGATTCCCCTTGTAGAAAATGGAATCAGGAAAAAGTGGGATATTGTACAAATAGCCAAAATAATGCTTTTTGCTTGCCAGCAGCTGATCAGTCTTTAGGCAGATGTAAAAACATTGCTGGATCATTTCTGCACAACTAGAGAAGCATATAGAGAGAAATAATAAAATTAAAAACAAACAAAAAAAGTATGGTAAGGAAACCCAGGAGAAATATAAAGCTTGAGTGCAGAGGAAGGGAAGTCTGGGATGGGGATGATGATTCTTCTACAAAGTGTGCAGCAAACTTAAAAGAACCAAGGAGTGTAATGGAAGTCTGTGACCAGGTGGTATTCATCCTTGCTGACTGTACCTTTGCTCAGGACAGGGACAAACTCTGACAAAGTCAAAGCTGAGGGGTTCCCTCACTATGCTGCAATTATGCATTTGGAGCTAAAAAAAAACCCCTGAATTTAGGAATTTAATTAAAAGATGAGATATGGCTGGGAAAACATTTCATCTGACAAAGAAAGCTGAAAGAAAATGTGCTTTTTCATAATTTTGTTTTCTCCCAAATCACAACATGATATTTTCAGCAGAACTGGAATACAAGCAATTGCCTGCTGTTGAGTTTGGGGGACTCTGATTTCATTATGCTGTGAAATAGGACTTCAGCATAAATATTCATAGCCTTATGCTTAACTTTAAACAGCTGCTTAAGCTGCTTGAGATCACAGACCTGGTCTTCATGTGTAAAAGAAATGGCCAGACACACACACAGAGCAAAAGCAGAGTTTTTGGAAAGAAGAAAAAAAACTTTTCTGTGGTATTTTAGAAAAGAGTATCTCCACAACTTTTGAAACTAAATGCTAAATGGAGTGGTTGGATTTAGGGGAAAGAGAAGAATTTCCTTTGGTTTGCACAGTCCTGTCTCTTGAACTGCATTTGATTTTGTAGTCACAACAATGCAGTGTACAGTATGGAAATGAACAACTCCTGAAGCCATTTGACGAAAATCTGCACAGAAACTTCCTCTGGAACATTCACTAGAGGTGGAAATGCAGATCAGTGGGCTAAATACAGTAGAATGTGGTCTTAATCTGCATTTCCTGCAGTGCGGAGAGATGTTGCCCAAGTGCTTCACATATATCTTGCTTGCACCTAAACTCAAAATTTTTTATACTATGTAAATGCAGTTGGTTTGGGGTTTGGGTTGTGGTTCGTTTTCTTCACTTTGTGTGTGTGTGTGTGTGAGTGTGTGTTTTGGTTTGGTTTTTTCCCATGGAAAAAAAAATGCTTTCACTGTACAGTTCATAGCTGCTCGATACCAACTTTCTTTTCCCTGATAGAAATGGAAATGTCTGTCTCGTGTTTAGAGGTCAGGCCCAATGTTCTAAACAGTTCTAGTAAAGAGAGTCTAAGAGATTCACTGAATCAATAGCCATTGGATTTAAAAGGCAATTGAAATAATTTCTAGCATTTTCTCTCATTCTGACAACTAGACATGAATTTCAGTACCAAGTCTGCAAAACAGTTCATTACTACCTGGTCATCATCATGGCTAGACTTTGTGAACGAAGATTTACAAGGGCTCTACCCACGCTTGCTACAAGCACGCTGGTAGCTAAAAAGGCCAATGCGAGATAGACAACCTAGTAATGTTAGTTGACATGATGACTCTATCCCTGTGTTTTCATATTAGCAAGCTCACACACAGTGGAGAATTTTGCTTTCTCTCTCCCCCTCTTTTTTTGTCATTATCTTTGCTCTTTCTCACAGTGGTGCAGCTTTAAATATTTGTTGTGGTTGGATAACCAACCACTTACTTAACGAGGAAATACACTTTTTACTTGCAAATACACCTTTTATCATGCACAACACTGTTGCCTTTTTTATTGTAAAAAGTCACTGCAATTAAAGCAGCAAAAGACTTCTGAGGTCATCTAGGCATATTCATGCCTCTGCAGGATGGTTCTCCGAAGAATGCTTGATCGCTATCTGTTTGTGAAAGGTCCATGGGATGGAATGTGTTTGGGTGCTTATTCTTTCCAAATTCATCACAATTATATGGCCGGATTCTTAGAAAATTCTTTCCAACTGGCTTAAAAAGCTCTTTCTACTTTTCCCTTCCTCATCACTTCCTTTATCAGGGCCATGCCTTCCTACCTTCCGTACCTACAAACTCTGCCTTCCTGCACAAACACATATGTTTTCTGCGTTCACCCACTGAGTCTGCAAGAGTAACCCTTGGAACATGGAACCCTTCCTGAGACAGGCAGAGCTGATGTCCCCTGCAGCCTTACCCTGGTAACTCTGCCAGGTGCTGAGTGGCCTCTGCTAGATTTCTGTACTGACGGATCAGAGCAAACACACCATGTCTCCATCCGTAAATAAAAGGGGGAAGAACCCATTTGTCCCAGTTCAGGTGGCAGGGCATGACGACATGCCCGTAAGGCCAAGTGTTCTCTCCAAAAAGGGTGGTTTAATCCATACTATCTAATGGAAACCATGGAGGTCTCATTCCATTCCTCTCCCTGCTCTGGAGGGTTGTCCAGGACAAAAACCATAGCCAAGGACATGCTGGCTGTTTAACAGGAGGGAGAGCTGTGTTCCAGTGGTGTCCTAGCCTGTTTCCATATGTATATATGGCCAGAGAACCCTTACATACTCCTGCTGTCACTATTATCAGTGTAGGATCTCAGCTTCTGGTGGTTTTCCAATCAATGTACCACCACTCACATGATAAACATTCCATGATAGTGACTCTCTCTTTGCCATGAAAAGGTCAATTCCAGTAGCAAGGATGACCAAGATGGGAAGGAGGTGATTGGGTCTGTGGAAGGACGAACAGGTCTGCACTAAAACTAAGCAGTTTTAAGGGGAATGCCTGTTTCAGTCACTCATTTTCCTGCTGGTGGGAGTATATAGGCAGGACACCAAGGAGGCTCATTAATGCATGCAGAAACCCCGAAGGGACACCAGGAATGTCAGCTCCCGATGGCCTGAAGGGAACCAGGGGTGTGAGAGTGAATGCAAAGGCAAAGGGACAGTTTGGGAGGACTGGGTTAGCAGGAGGCTGGACAACCAAAGCCACAACAGCCCTGGGAAATCCATGACATGGGCCATGCAGGGGTCCGATGACCACTGATCTCTGTAGAGAGGAGGTCAGGGTTCAGTTTCTTCCTCTGCCCCAGAGGACTCCAGGCTCATGTCCTGCTTCTCGGGAGAGCTGTCTGGCCAATGAGCAATGTGCTGGTTTGGGTGAGGATGCTGCCTGCCCATCCTGTCCAAGCCATGCCACTAAGCAGAAAGGAATTCATGAAACCAGAGGAGGATACAATTGTGTTGGGATGAGCTGCGGGAGTATGGGAGCAGCACAGCTGAGCTCGAGTAGGGTGATGGGACTGCTTGTCAGTGCTGCTGCTGTATTTATGTGAAATAAAATCCCCCATGCCCTCTGCAGAGCCATTCTTCTTCTCCCCGTTTGTCTGAAGCTCTATCACTTTGGCATGGACAAGGTGAGACTATTAATCACTGCCCCATCTCCAGAGATGTTACCACCAGGAGCTTTCATTCGCTAACAAAGTGGAAATCTTCAAAGCTACATTTAAGGAAAACATTTAAGCATACCAGGGGAAAAAAAAAAGGAGGGGAGTTAACTGCATGAATGTGGTGTTTCTGTGGGCAGTTTATTAGTACAGGTTAGTATATCTCTGCTTTTTTGTAATAATTTCAGAAAGAAAAAGGTTAATTTCCACCTTCACTCACCTGACATGAAAAGCTCTAAGTTATTTCTACAAGGAGATAGTATCTGCTAAATTGGAGATAGTCTTAAGAAGAGCTGAAACCTATTTTCCAAAACTGTTCTTTAAACAAAAATATATATAAACATAAAAATTTGTATCTCAGGATTTAAATTTCACTCATTTTGATAAAAACTCTCACTGGCTTCACTGAAATTACCTGGCTGATATCAGTGGGCTACCCATAAAATAATGTTAGCAAATAGTATTTCATGGCATCTAAATGCTGGCAGTCTGAGATATTAATGTAGCTTCAAAATAGTTGTACCATTTCAGCTGCAGCTGAGTGAGTGAACACTGAGTTGTGAATTCAGGCAGACACTGTGGGATGCAATACAACCCACCAACACCCCTGCAATCTCTATCCTTACTGACCTACCTAACACTAAATTTGAGGTATCTGTACGAGCCAATGTTGGATGATCCTTGTGGATGCCTTCCAGCTCAGGATATTCTGTGATTCTCTGTATCACTCAGGCATGATATTTCTCCAAAGGTCTGTGTGTCTGCAGGTCTTTATAACAAAAACCATCACACCTTCCAGCACTGGTTACATACAGTGGTCTTGTATTCCACCGACAGAAACGAGTACACTAAGGGTTGCACTTGTTCTTGGTTGCTACTTCACCAGGAGGCTTCATTCCTTCCCAAATCCCTGCTAAGAGCATGTTCCTCCCTTGAGAGGTTCTACTCTTCAGCCTGCTTGGCTGGGTAATGCAGTTATATATGGATAACCACCCATTATTGCTCTGCACACTAAAGGCTGAGCTCCAGCAGTTTGGAAGTTCACCACTGCTGAGCAAACTCTCAACAGCAAAGCAAAAGGCAGCCCTTGATCTGTATAATTTAAATCCCTTCTCTCAGGTATGGGTTTCTTGAAAGTGCTTCTCAACAAAACATCTAAATATATTTTTTTTCCCCTTACGTCATTTTGGAAAATGGGAAAGTTTACATGAAAGACCCACACATAAAACAGCCTGAGGTGAATACATGGAAAATATTGGGCTGGACAATTTGTTCAATGAAGTAAAAAGTCCTAAAGTCATGAAAAGCAAATTTTAAGTAAATATTACTGCAATTGTTAGTTCCATCTTTGAAGTACTTCCTCACACCTTTTTACTTTCACACATTTAAATAAAAGAATGAAGGGAAATATTTAAAAGAACTGAAACCTGGGCTTTTAAAAAATTTAGTTGTGTGAAATATTTCTCACCAACCATTAGGATTTCACAGTATCTTATTGCCTTAAGGCATTATTCAGAAGGCTTTTAGGTTTTATCTTTCTTATTGACAGTAAGTTTACTATACTGTGGGGTGGCAAACAGATTAGGAAAAGCCTGGGCTGTTCCTCTAAAGCTGGATGAGGAAGCAGGGCCTGTGCACTCTGTTCTCAAGACTTCAAACATGCCAGATTCTCCCCCCATCATTTTTGCATAATCCAGTGGAATCTGACAAACAAAAGACTCTCAGAAGTCAGATGGCATTTAATTTGAGTAGTAGGTAATCAGTGAAAGAGAGTATCCTGGAGAGAAGGTAATTTGTCTTGAGCTGACAATTTGAGATGGATGTGCTGGGGTTATCTGCAGTGTCAGTTCAGTCAGAGATGAACTGAGCTCCATTTCTCTTGCTAGAAGTCTAAATCAACAGAGACCTCAGAGATAATGAGGTATTTAACGAGTTCCCTCTCCTCCTCTCCCGGAGATCTCATCTTTTCTCACAGAAAGAGAGCTTGAAAGGAAAAGGAAAGGAAAAATGTGAAATTACAAAAGGGAAAATAAAGCAAACATAAAGGGAAATTTGCTACTAAATTAACTCTTAAGAGCTGCATTAATCTAATCTAACTAATGGCACATTTCCCCCTCAGATCGGCGGGGTCAGATAAACCATAGCACTCTCCTGTCTCTGGGCTCTGCTTTCAGAGCTGTGGTTCATGGGCCACTGGAAGACTACAGAGGGCTTGCTGGAGTCCTTGGAGAGATGCCAGAGGCTTTCTTTAGGAAATATAATCATTTGGGCATTGCCTCAAATAATGTATGGCAGAGCTGACCAAATGGGAGTTTCTCTTTGGGGATAGAAGCCTTATTTTTTAACACTGAGTACAGTCCAGAAGAATTCTGCTCTCTTCAAATTGGGATCCAGGGCCATCCTCTTTGGATTTAAATATGTTCTTACATGTTAGTGGGAATAAATTAAATGAGAACTTCATTTTAAGAAAGAGAATGCCTAGAGAAACAGAAAAACTATGAGAACAAATAGCTAACAGGGTTACTTTAGAAAATATGTGAAATTAATTTTGAAAAATTGACTTTTGTTTTTTTTTTCATTTACATGTATTCGGGAATGGCGCATCCTGCAGGGGACAACATTTGATTAATGAGAAGCTACCATTTGCTTCATAGAGTACAGGTTTAAAGCAAGATTGATGCTATCACAATAAAAGGTCTCAAAATCTTCTAGCTAAAGGTCATGGCTCAAGGAAAAAAAAATATGTAAATCCTCCTCAGGAAACCACTAAAATATGTTCTTAACTTTAGAACTTTAAAGTCAATAGCCCTGGAACATATGCTTAGTATTATGCACACACTTAAATATCTGTTCTGAATACGAACACTGAATAAAAAAAGAACTAAAAGAACCTAGGGTGGCAGAAAGAAAGAATATTATTAAACAATGTTCTTTAAACAGCATGGCTTTAATTTCTTCTGTAAAATATGCAAGTCCTTCCAAGAATCTGGCATTCATTTTTCCCTTCCTCTTTGCCCCAGCAACTAGATGTGTATGAATATTCCTATTGATAATATGAAACTCTGTCCTGCAGAAGTCTGTTTTGGTTCAGAAAAGTGGTGTTCAGGTTTCAAAGTGGATGAAATATCTGCTACTAACAACCCAAACATTTGTTTAGATCCTTGTTCATACACAGATCTTTGCATTTATATGCTAAAATGAAAAGAAGTAGTTATTGCTTTCCTTATGAGTCACAGATTATTCCATTTCCTTCTGAATCTCAAGAAGTTTTTGTACATTACTGGCAAACAATTCAAAACAGGACCTCTCTTTTTCAGTGATGTTTTAAATACAGCTGGCCAACACTCTTAAAATTGAAAGTTTTCTTAAGAAGTGATTTGCAGTTAACAGTGCAATATTTTGCCATTATAATGTGTTCAAAATCCAATTTTTGCTATAAATCTTTCAAGGAACATCTTTTTTTTTTAGCTGTTCTTATCAATGCATGTGGGGGAAGATGATTTTCTAACTGAAGCTATATTTGACCTCTTACATTTTCCCCCACCAGAATTCTCATGATTTCTCACCATGCTGGGTGGAAAGAGGCATGTTCTCCAGCAGAGAGATTCTGTGTGCCAGCAGTCAGGGAAATTCCTGTTCCTTGGAAAATTGGTCCCAATGCACTAAGGCTGAACAGCCAGCCTAGGGCAGAGTTTCCCTGACTGTGGGCTACAATCCCCCCCAGGGCCACGAAAGAGTTCAAAGGGGGCTCTGAAGCGTTAGAAAAAACAGTGCTGGTCAGCAGCTGCTGACTTTTTCCTGGCTGGAAGAGTGAGGCTGTGGTTTCACAAGATTAAGTCTTCAACACCAATTCTGGCTTCTGGTATTCCCTTTCCAGCCTTTTCCTACTGCTCGTTTCATCTTTCCTCCTGCAGTGGACGGGCCCCTCGGTTCTCCCGCAGTATTGGTTTGTGGCTCTGCTGTGAAACGAATCAGGAATTTGATCCAATTTGGAGGAAGACACATGAAAAAGAAGTGTTTCTCTCCCAGGCTGTTTTGAAACTGGACTTATTCCCTTCTCCAGTTCATTGCACAGATGCATCCAGAGTTGCACTGGTGTATCAGGGGGATGTGGAGTGTTGCAACCCTAGAGCAAGGGACAAGGAGCAGGAGCAGACGACTGGAGAGCTGTGCTGGCAAAACCACAGCCACAAGGGAGATTTAGTTACTGGTGGCAAGAGTCTGTGCTCTCTAGAGAACAGGGAATTGCTTTTCGGTGCCTTAATTGTAGGCAGCAGCTTGGTTCCTCCAGAGAAGGGGAGCAAGCATTTATCCCTAAAGCCAAAATTACAGCTGAGTCTCATTCTCCTTCTGCCTTGGGGGGCTGCTGCCTCGGGGGCTGCGTGGAAACAAGTGTTTCAGAAAGGGACCACCTTTTCCAAATGTTTGAAAACACAGGCCTTGGAATCCCAGGGGGATTTTTCTCTCTGGGTGCTTATGATTGATGTCAGGAGGATGTTGTTTGTCCCGTGGAGGACAGTCACACTCTTGTGTCACTTACCACTGACTTCAATAGCTTTATGTTGGTGTACATAAAGTGAAACTTTGATTCAGGGAAGCCCCTTCACAGCCAGAACAGCTGATGCTGCTCTTAACAATTTCAGCCAAAAAAAGGTCTGGCCTAAATTGCCAATAGTGGTATAAGTAACTTCAAGACATTGTTACAACAAACTGGCTGAGCTTCATGGAGGGATTCTACAAAAACAGCAGAGCTGGAGAGCCTAGAGCTTTAGGTGCTGGTGTCAGAGAAGATGTGACACATAAAAGCAAATGTTCCATGGTCCCAGTTCAACCTGCGCCTCAACTCACAGACAAATTTATTCTTTAGGTTAACTCATCTCCTCTTGAACTCACAAGAAAAAAAATACAGAAATATTGTTTCAGTGGGAGGAGGTAAGTTAGACATCAGCAGTGACTGTCACTGTTCTGGTTTTGCTGATTGAATTCTAGCACATTTTAGATTGTGGCAGATAGTCAGGATTCACTACATTGTAATAATGAGGGAAACCAGAAAATGTTCAGCCTATCAGAGAAAAAAGCTGCATTCTCAAAATACCAGAGCTACCTAGGAACCTTCCTGACATGAATTAGGTTTATTTCCTAAGTGTGCTAAGTTCATATGTTCATAATATATGTATAAATCCCTTTGGAAAGTAGAATTGAGATTCCCACATCATTCATATGCCTTTGATAATTTATCAGGAGCCATTTATAGACCAGAGTTGAGAAGTTCCAAGACTCCAAGCATCACACTGGCTTTAAATTGAGAAGACATTATATGAAATCTAAACAGCACCTTTATCACCCCCATGCAGCCAGGATGAAGATAAACAGCCATCTCCAAAGAGTGGCAATTTTGCTCTGCTGCCTTGCTCAGAGTCTGCAAGAACACAGTTTCCATTTCCTGTGGAACCTTTTGTCTATGGAAGAGCCCTATTTCTGCCATGTGTCTAGGTCAGAAAGCCCTCACACTGGTTTTATCCCAAAGTCTGTGATCTCTGCAGGTGTAGAAGTTCAAGGCTGTTCTCTGTTAAAAAAAATAATAATTAAAAAAAAAAATTGCCAAGTTTGAAACCTGATTGGGATTCCACTTTCTGAAAAGCAACTCACACATTTTCTCTGCTTAAACCCAAGGCTGCAGTTTAAGATCTGGGTTCACAGAGCCCACTGTTCCACATGATGCTTCTGACCCTGCCCACAGGGGCACACACACACCCCCGTGGCAGCCTGGAGCCTCCACCATTAATCACCCAGACACTGCAAAAGCTATTGCTGTTACCAAAACATGTCAACAACATGAGCCACATCATTTCAGTGATGCTGGTGTTGCTTTCCTCCTCCTTTAACAAAATAATAAACACTTCCTTGCCGTAGGAATTGGAAACGAACTATGAATGGTGTGACCTTTTCCCATAGAGGGGATGTGCTCTTTCTTCATTTGAATTGATCCAGTACAGCCAACCCCAAACATGCAAAACTCATTAATCAGACTGCCCAGAATAAGGGGACTTACCTACAAAATCAATATTAAAAAAAAAAAAAAAAGAATGGTAGGATATTGTGTTTTATTTTAGAGCCTTTCAGTGAATATGGACCAACATGGCAATTTTTTATGGTAACACTGAGTTAAATAGTTCCCTTCTAATGGTAAATGGAAGCTGAGATTCTTCAAAAATCTTGTATTTAATATATATTTGTTATTTTTTATATTGCCATGTTTCCATCTACACAAGGAACAGGAATTACCTGTGTTAGCAGATGCACGTATAGATGGCCCCTGTCCCCAGGAGGTTCCAAGTTAAGCTCTAGTTGAGAAATGTTTATACATAAACAAAACAGCTGTTTCAAGCAATTAGTGTCAGGTAAAGTTACTGTTTCTTTTTTCACAGGGTTACTGCGAGCATTTTATCTAAGAGAGAATTGAAGGAAGATAACTAAGTGACTTTACAGATATTTGTGGTGAAACCATAAACACACAAGTGCTTCTTTATATGTTTGCCTTATTGGACAGGGATGCTGGCATCCCTAAAGAATTAGGGGAAGAAGCTGAGGCCATAACAGAGCTCAGAGAGATGGAGGGTGAGATTTGGCTGGAACGGGTGCTGGGCTTTTACCAGGAAAGGTTGGGCAAGATGATCCTTGAGGTCCCTCTCAACCCGGTGTTGTCTGACTCCATGATAAAGTATCGTAAGTTTGGAGAGGCAGCTGAAGATGCTGCCAAGTTTACAGGTATTTGTGATGGATGGCATGTTGATGAGGAAAGGGAATGCAACTGCAAGGGAAAGCACACAGCACTGCTTAAGCCTGTTGAGATTGCATTTAGCTCAATTGTTCATGAGGCAAGCACAGAAGTGCTAAAACTTCTACCTGAGAGATTCATTCCCGCAGAATCTCTGGTTTTGGATATGACTCCTTAAGCAAAGAGGACAGGGAATTTTGAGGAGGAAAAAAAGAGTACAGAAACCAGAAGGGGCATGGGGGTGTGAATTCCAGTGCTAGAAGAGAAAATGTCAAGTTAAAATCAGATAGCAGTGAGGACAAACAGGAGGCTTAGACCAAAGTGATAGAATATTAAAGCAGAAGAGTCCTTTTGCAGGTCAGTGGCACAGTTCACATATGGGGCACAGGAACGGTGCTCTCTGGGGAGGGCACAAGGGATGCAAAAATGTCTTCTGCTACAGACAGCAGCGGAGTTGTTCAGAACCAGGATGTGAATTGATGATTCTTCTACAGTGGTGCAGAGCTCTGCTCTTGCCCGCTCACTCTGGCTGTTTCTTTAAAACATCCAAAAAAACGAAAATAAAAGAGACATAGTGCAAGGAAAAGAAGCCCAAACTATGTGACAGACAGATATTATGGCAACGTGGGATGTATTGTTTTCCAAATTTCTTCACCTCACCTCAAAGAAATGCATTTATTTTATGGATCACAGACAAGGAATTTTTTTTGACTGTCAACTTTGGGCACATTCCTCGGCGCCTCCTTCACACAGCCTGAGCAGGAGCCTAGTTGTTAATGATCTGAGCTCTTCTAATTTACACATACCAGTGACTTAAAATTCCTGTGTGTACCACTCTTACTGTACTGTATTTCAGTACACAGTGGGCAAACAATCCCATTGTCTCCCATATGTTTCAAACAAGAAACATAAATCAGGTGATTAAACTCCATAAACAAACAGGGTTTTCCCAGCAACAAATCAACACCTCTCTACATCTGGTATTTGTGGAATTTGATAAGCCACCCACTTTGCTCCCTCCCCATTCTTGTTATGTCTGTCCTCAGCCTTCTTCATCTTTTCTCCCCACCTTTCTTCACCCAGTCTCCAAAGGCAGGCATTCATTGTTAATTAACTGCTGAAACAGTGCAAGCAGCTTGGTTCATGGGATTGAGATGGGAATGGAGCTTTAGGTCTGAGTTTAAACTGTTTTGAAAGGCCTAAAAGGCATATTTTCTCCCTCAGAAAGAGTGAGGGAGGCAGGAAGGAGTAACATAGAAGAGAGAGAGAATTAGGGAATGTAACTGGAAAACCTCAAACCAGTAAATTGAGACACATGTCTTAATCAGTTTGAATGATAGGGGTTTGTAAAAAAATCAAAGGTTCTGGTGTTTCTGGTACTTATGCGCTCCCAGATGTAAATACTTGCCTTGTATAATATTTCTGGGCCAGATACTTGTCTCAATCAGAGTGGTGTAAATCTGGAATTGTTCAGGACTAGTAAACACTGCCTTCATACTGGAATTATGCTGGCATAACAGATTAGATGTCTCTTACTGTGCTGGCTTATCAAGAGTACTTAAAATTGCAAGAATGATGAAAATAGAGGAATTGTTAAAAATTACTCCCTATTCACTCTCAGTCAGTGTTTGTTAAATATCTTGCCTAGAACCTTTAGCAGTAGATGGATAAATTACTGTATTCTTTTGACAAACAGTTCCATCTTCCTGTGCTCTCTTATCTCACAGACTATGTTTCCTTTTATTGACAAAATGAAGACTAATAAGTATTCGGATTCCATCTCTGTCTGTAAAAGCCAAGTATTGGATAATTGAAATGCTACCTCTATCTGATTATTTCTGTTGAAAATCCTTGACCCAGTGGAACAGCTCAGTCTGACTTGAGGTTGTCCTTTCTAATTTTAGATGCTGATTTCAGTAAGATATATTTTCAAGACTTGAGGGGTTGATATTTCTGTCCTGAATCTTCAGGTTGTAGCTGAATCCACAGTAAAAACAGTTGTTCAGTATTCCCTTTCTATTCTGCCTTATTAGAACATGACCTGGAGTTGTCCCCAGAAATCTATACAATATTCAGCTTATTTGGATCTAATGTAATACTAACAACTCTTCCATGGAGTATCCTGCAGTGTTGCAAATACATTTAACCTGTGTTGATCAGAAGTGAAAGCATTTCATTCCATAAAGAAATTAGGAGCTCTACTGCTGTCAAATTCAGCAGTTAGTTAAATGAAGCAGAAACTTAGTTCAAAGGCCAACTCTTGGAAGCATTTTCCTTTGCAATGTTTCAAGAAGCAATACTTCCCTTTTGGGACTGTCCAGGAGAACCTGCTTATAAACTGAATGCCATGCTTTCTTAACAATAACAAATATTTCATGTCTAGTAAAACATCCAGAGTGTGTGAAATCAGCAACTCAAAAGAAAAAATTTATTCAAAGGATTTTTGCTGCACTGGCTGTTCTGGGAGAGGGCCCAGACTTGGGAATTCCAAATCTCTCCTCTATAAAACATCCTTTTGATGCAATGAAGTATTGCCTACCTATTCCCTCATGCAGCTTGCCCTGAGGCCAGGTGTGTTACTCCTACAGACTCCAGGATACACCGACAAAATAAGAGGGAGAGGAACAGGTTGCCCAGAGAAGCTGTGATGCCCCATCCCTGGAAGTGTTCCAGGCCAGGCTGGGTGGGGTTTGGAGGATCCTGGTGTGGTGAAAGGTGTCCCTGCCCATGGCAGGGCGTGGCACTGGATGAGCTTCGAGATCTCTCCCAGCACAAAGCGTTCCATGAACCTCTGAGAGCAGTTTGCAAAGGCCTCATGGCGCTGCACGTTGCTGTTGTGGGGCATGATCTGTTCCCAAAGCAGCTCGAGTTCCCCCAAACCATATTTCTCTGCTGCCTCCTTTTCCTTTCCACCTCCAGCTTCCTCCCTCTCTGCTGTAAGTATGGAGTCTAATACCCAAGAGGACCTGGGCACTGTTAAAATTATAAATAATAATCACCAGCAGAGTAATGAAAGGGCAAGGGAGAGGAAGGATTTTTTGGCCCCCCTTCCCTGGGAATCTGGGGTGTTCCGCAAGTCTCCTTTAGAAGTGCCAATAAGGAGTGAGATGCTGAACTGGAAGAGCCCAGATTTCAATATGCCGACCCAGGAGCAGATGGAGCAGATGCTTTGAGGGATTTCCCTGGGAACCTTTCCTCAGGTGAGGAGCACTCGGTGCCCCAGGGGTGCCCTGTGGGTGCTGTGCCCACGAGGCACTTTTCCTGTCTGCGAGAGCAAAGGGCAGTGGGAGCTTATCAGCAGCATCTGAAATCTCCTGTGCTCCACCCAGGCCTTTTCACCAATCACCAGGGTGTTTTTAATCACTCTGAACAGGAAATAGCATGCTGCATTTAAATACTGTCTAGAATTATCATGGGAAATATAATTAGCAAGCATAATTAAATGGGCTTGACTGCATATCAGGCTGTTTCTTGATTTTTCACTCAATCCAGCTGTTTCTCACAGGCTCATTACTTTGAGTACTGGTGGTCTGTGACAGAACCTCTGCACAGAATGAAGGAAGAATTACTTCTTTAAAAGCTGCTCATTTAATCTAACTAGGCCAATTTATTTAAATGCAATCATGACATTTTCCAATACAACCTCCTTTACTTATTACTTTAGAAGCTTCATTTCGGAATGTCTAGATTTATCCAAAATATTCCAATTTGAAGGTTTTATAAAACCCCAAGCATATAAAGTCACTGATGGCGTGGGCTGGTTGTTTATTATGTGTTTGTTTAATGTGTTGCACAATGGAGACCTGATTCTTTATTGGATTCTCTTAAGTGCTACCAGTACATACAAATAAATAAAGACGGTAAAATAAATGTGGTTAATTATTCAGTGCAATGCTGGTTTATCATGATTCTTTTTCTTCCTGCTCAGAGAGGAAGAAAGGAAGCATTTTGAATTTCTGGATAAAATATTCTGTCTACCCTCCAATAAAGCCATAATACTGCAATAGTGGTACAAATGTTGGGAAGGATATGTTCAGAAAATTAGTGCAACTATATATTTATATTTAAAATGGTCCTTTTTTGTCTCAGTGGACACAAATGGTTGGATTGGGTCACGTAGACGCCTGAAGTGAATGAACAGTTTGCTGCCAGTGAAAAAGGCAAATCCACACTCTCCCTTCCCTGAGCAGGACCCTGCAAATTTAGGCCAGGGCCAGACCCATTTACAAGCTGATTCAGCTCCCTAGACCAGCAGATACCTGAATGCCGTTTTTTTTCTCTCTCTCTCTTTTTTCCCCCCCTCCCTGAGTTGCCTGAGAGAGCTGAATCAGCTCACAAAGGAATCAGATGAGCAGTAGTGCCAGTGAAGGAGGCATGCAGGTCCATCCATGTTCTCAAGAACATTCAGGGTGTAATAAATAAAAAAAAATAAAGTGTAATTACCAGTAGTGTAATAAAGGATATGTAACTGCATATACAATGCTGTGCTAACTAATAGATATGATCTTAGTATCATCAACAGTGAAGGCATGAGCGACATTTGACTTGTATCAGGCTGAGCACTGAATTACATTCGCCTTAGCTAGAGCCCATGACATGCAGTTTATGCCACAATTACACCAGTTTTGAAAGGACAGTCAGTACTTGATGGAAGACTAATGGTGCAGACAGACAGTCCCTGCTCTGGTGAGAACCCTGCCAGTGAAAAACTAACTTCTCAGCAACTGAGACCATGTGAATGATCTGCATTTTGTGTCACAGAGCTGTGTCTGGTAGTAGCGCCTCAGGCCCCAGATTTACTGTAAAGCCACACCTGAGTGCATTACGCAGGTCTCAAAAACCCCTCTCCCTGCAGGAGCCGTGTCCTTTTCACAGGGAAAGAGAGGTTAAAGTGGCAAACAGCTTCCTCATGTTCACTGCAGGACGCGGGACTCCACACTCGTAAACCATCTTCACTGAACCAACAGGCTGTGCAGTATTGTGTAACCTGTGACAAATATTCAATACTTCATATCTTATGTAATATAATATAAAGAAACTTAAGAATCTATGGCTGGCATAATTACTTAATACCAAAATTCTCAAAGAAGCTAATTTCTAAGCTGAAAGGTAAAAGAAATTTCATTTATTGGCGTAGTGAAAGGATTTAACTGTCTTATTTCTTCACGACAAAAATTCCTTCATTCCAAGTGTAGGAGGAAACATTTGACTTAAACAGAAACAGTAAATTCAATACAAAATATTGACTCTAATTCAAAGATGTCAGTGTGTGTGACTTGTGCCAGTATTTCCTGCAGTCAAGGGAGAAGCTGCCATGCACTTTACAGATCCTTAGCTGAAAAGGACGTGGCTGAAGCAGAGACTTCCATTCTAGTTCCAACCAGAGATGCCTGGCTGAGCTGACAACCACAGCAGCAAAAGGCAGAATTGGGGACCCTCTAATTCACCCAGTGTCTGAAATACCAAACTTCAAATTCCATGGTTTCTTCTCTAAGCACACAGTAGAACTAGTCAAAACAGCTAGAAATACATTTCCCTTGTATCTGCACGTTCCATAAATAGTACAAATATAATTTTACATCAATAACTGAGGCTTGAATAGTGGGATAATCTGCTTGGATTCAGGCACTTCTATAGTTTAACTTCTGCCATTAGGGTTCGAACTTGGAAAAGATTACAAATATTAATCAATTCTTGCTTTTACAACACAACCATGTGCAACAGGATGCCTACTTATTCATGAAGAGGCTCACAATATGCCAGCAGCAAACAAAACTTTTCAAGAGCAGGGGTCATCCTGCTTCCCCTGAAACCAGTGGGAATGTTGTCCATGATACTGTGGAAAGAGTGACAGCACCCACTTTTATATATTTCTAACAGTATTTTCTTTCTGCTTTTGTTGCATTTTCCTTTATTTATCAAGAAATTATTCCACGATATTTGTGGTGTTTACTCCTTTGTAAGAAGTTGCATCAGGTTAGATCTTTCCAGGTCTGAGAAACCAGAGAAATTAATTGTACATCAGACTGTATATAAGCACATGCTGATCAGAAGGGGACAGTAAACACTGGGTGCCTAAAGAGCAAGCAGATGCCAGAGCTGCCAGATCTCCCTGAGGGAATAAAGGGGCGACAATCACAGCAGAGGGAGCAGCAAACCTTCCTCTCCCTTTGGGGAATCCTGGAAATCCATCCCTGTGCCATCTGAGGCTGTGGAGCACCAGGTTCCAGGGAGCAAAGGGAATCAGAGCAACAGTGCAGCCATTCACTACCCAGGCACTAACTCCAAGATACTGATTTGTGGAGGAAAACGGTGGATAGATGTGGAGTAGCTTATCCATTGTGGACATAGATCTTATTCTATGTTAGAATGAGGTACGTGCAGCCCACTTGGCCAGCTTCCGTACTCATCACTTGTTGGTTATCCTCTGAACTCATCAGCCACTTTTCTGTTCCCTTCAGTAGGAGCTGGATAGAGTTTTTCCTGACAGTTTATAATAACCATTTTATCTGCCTTCCATCAGCACTTAGTGCTAAATTGCAGTTAAATAGATAAGGACAAAACTTGCCATCTAAGAGAAACTCTGAATTCCAGTAGAATTTGGGGAAAGTTTTGTTAATTGATTTGGAAACAAACGTATTTCAGTTATTTCAAATTACAGTAATTATTAGTTCATTTTTATTTAATCACATGTTTGAGGGAAGTAACAACATATATTAGTAAGAAAAAGCATAATATGGGAACAGGGGTTTACCTGGAATTCCTTAAAGGTCTGTTCCCTGTTTTTCTTGTGGTTGTCCCTTATTTCTTTTCATAAAAGTAGGCATCTTAAGGGGAAAGACAAAAAAATTATTGCGTATTCAAACATTCTTACAGTCTGAATCCTGCAATGATGGAGCCAGTAGGATTTTGGCTTTGCTTACACTTGGGGATTTTTGCCACCAGTGTGTCAGTATGGTGTGTTTGGTAACACCACACTCTCCGCAAAGGCAAAACAAATCTCTCCCTGTCTGTGGAAGGAAGGTGGATTCCCAGGGAAGCCCATCTTCCCCTCAGCATGCCATGTGGGCAGTCTGATTCTGCAGTGTCAAAACTGGAAAAACATTAATAACTGGTGGGGAAGTGCCAGAAAACAGTACAGCTTGAGTAAAGAAAAATAAATTTAAGGGACTTAAGTGCCTGCATTCTTCTTTTATTAATATGGCTGTTGTGAGGGGTTATAAACCCCCTCTTAAATATCTTATCTTAAATGCTTATTTCTTGGCTTCTTCTATTCTGCCACAGTTTTTAATGTCCAAGTGTGATAATAAACATGATTAATTTAGGGTTATAAATAATTTTGCAATTAAGGATGTGGATAAAATAGGAAAACAACTGCCACAGTAAAAAGTGGTTATTCCTTATATAGGACATTCTCTTTTCATTTTGCAAATACAGATCCACAATTAAAAGGAATGTTGAGTTTGAAGCGTTACTTTCCTTGCAATTGCAATGCAGTGCTCTTGGAAACAGGTGAGCTTGCTAAATATTGGCATGCTGCAAGTCCCATGGCAGCACAAGGCAGATGGAAAATCAGGATACCCAGCAAATGGAGGGGAGTTTAGTCAAGAAAATTAGATCCATTGAGTTTGAATTTGTCCAGAATAACAGAAATTACATCCCACCTAATATGAAATCATCCATAAGGTCTCTGAAGACCGTAGGCTAGATTTTGGCTTATTTCTTACCCAAAGAACAGACACAGCTAAACCGGGAGGGTTTGACCCCGCATTTTCAACCATGCACCGTGACCGCAGCCTCCCCGCCAACAGGAGGGAGGGAGAGAGGGACGGCTGCAGCTCCAGGGCCAGCAGCGAGCTGCGGCCGGTCCTGCCGGGGGAAGCCCTTCGTGGTCATTGGGTGCATAAGACAAGGGTTTACCGACGGTCAGGGGCTTTACTTCCAGATCCGCGTTTTCCCCCGGCGTGTGCTGCCGCACGGAATCCCAACCCCGACATCCCGAGCCCGACATCCCGACTCCGGGATTCCGACCCCAGCATCAGGGCAGCCGCTCTCCGACCCCGCGCAGCAGAGCCGGGCCCGGGAGGAGGCAAAGGACGGGCTGCAGGAAAAGACGGGAGAAACGGGACGGGACCAGAATGGGACGGGACCAAGACGGGAGGGAACAAGATTGGTCAGAGCAGAGCGGGACGGGACAAGATGGGACAGCGGCGTGAGGGAACCAGGACGGGATGAGACAACATGGGAGAAGAAGGGGACGGGACAAGACGGAACAGGACCAAGATGGGACGGGAAAAGACGGGACAAGACGGGACAGCGGCAGGGACGGGATAAGACGGGACAGGACCAGGATGGAACGGGACAGCGGCGGGACAGGATCAGGACGGGACAGGACAGGGACAGGGCGGGACAAGAGGCGACAGGGACGGGACAGGGACGGGACGGGACAAGAGGGGACCAAGACGGGACACGGACGGGATCGCGGGGACCGCAGGGCGGCACCGCCCGGGGAAAGCCCGCGCCTCTGATTGGCCAGTCCCACAGCCAATGAGGTACCGCTGCATCCCGGCCATTCGTCATCCCTGCGCCCCGCGCATCGCCAAGGCGGCACCGGCACCGGGAGGTTAACTCGGCTCGGCTGAGTTTAGCTCGGCTTGGCTCATTTTGGCTCGGCTCAGCTTAAGTCGGCTCGGCTAAGCTTAACTCAGCCCGGCTGAGCTTAACTCGGCTCAGCTCAGCTTGGTTTGGCTCGGTTTAAGTTAATTTAGCTCGGCTCAGCTCGGTTTAGCTCAGCTCAGCTCATCTTTGCTCAGCTCGGCTCAGCTCGGATTGTCTCAGCTCTGCTCAGCTTAGCGTAACTCAGCTCGGCTCAGGTCAGTTTAGCTCAGCTCAGCTTGGCCCAGCTCGTCTCGGCTCAGTGCAGTGGAACCAGAGCTACAGAGGAGCGTAAATCCTGCGGGGCCGCCTGTTTGTGCGGCTGCAAGTGGAGTTCCTGCCTTTCCCAGCGTGCCGGCCATGAAGTCATCCTGTGGTGCTGATTGAAATCATCTGTTTTCAGTTCTCTGACAAATTAATTGAACTTTCCTCTGACTCAGGGGCCTTCTGACTTTTGAAGCAGATTTTGTCTACATGCCGTCTCCCAGACAAACACAATTTAATTTTCTAGGCTTTAAAGGAACTTTATGTTTCCAGAAAGGCAATGAAAGAGGCATTTGTTCAGTGATAGCATTGCAACTTCTACAAATACGGCACAAGAGTAGAAGCTTATAAAATGCTGATTTTACTACAACTGATAACAAGCTCCAAAATGTGTTAGATCCTGCAATGCACAGGTCTAATAATGTTGCAGGCCATGAGTTGCATTCTTTCAAGTATATTAACAGAATGCTCCTTAAATAACGGTGAGAGCTCTTGCAGGGCAGAGCTGGGACAGTGCTGAGCCTGTGCCCATTTGCTGTACTGATCAAATACCTACTGCTAAAGGACATATTCCAGTTCAATTTCATTTCAGCAGGAGTTGCACAGTTCAGCTAGAGTTCAGATTCCCACTGCCCCCAAGTCCTGCATCCAGGGTTGTGATTCAGGCTTCCTAATGGCATGGCTTTTCCCACCACTCTTCATCTACCCTTGAGAACTTTTAAGACTTTCCTTTCAAACATAATGAGACAAATTCTGCTTTCAGGTAGCTGAGTGTTGCTGCCTGGGATCATCATATGGCTAGATGCAGGGTTTGCAGTAACTCAGTGCAGTAAAGACAAGGCAGTGCCAGGCTTGGACACTGATGAAGGAGCACTGAGGGTTCAGACTGTGTGCCATGCTCAGCTAAGTCTGTACATATACTCTCCATTTTTCAGTTATACCTGTTAATTTTCCCAGTTTAGAAAACCACCAAAGCACATAATTAACTCTGTGGGCCTCTCCTTTCATTGACCGGGTTACATTTAAGCACATTCTCAAAGCTAAGCATATGCTTATTTTGTTTGCTGAAAGCAGAATTAAGAGAATCTGCTGTTTTTCTTGGCCCATTTGAGTTCTTGTTTCATTTTCTCCCCCACTGCCCATCCACCCTAAAATTCAAATGATTTGTAAACATTAATTAATTTATATTTGAAATAATCAAGGGAAATAGGGGTGTTATTTGTGGCCCTTCGTTTACACACAAAAAAAAACTATGATAGAGAAAGATTTTTATGAGACTATTTGGAATCAAATCCAAATTCAGTCCCATGCTTTGGCTGTGGTGGCCAGGACCTCAACCAGTTCTAACTGACTGCAGAACTTTCTTCATAAGCTGACCTTCACACCATTTCTAGTTCTTCACCAAGTAATTTGCAGTTGCTATTTTGAAAAGTCAACTAGAGAGTGCTGAGCTAATTGAAAAATCTGTGTTCTACTGAAGTGTTAGAAAAGAATTAAAACATAGATACTAAAATCATAATAATAGGTCACTGATATTTCAGAACAAAACCTCAGACCCAAACATTCCCAAATGCCAAAGAAATATCTAAGTGAATCCAGACTCTCACATTATGATTTACCTCTGTCTGTGATTTGGCCAAATCAGCCACCCCTAAATTCTGGCTGAATTTGAATCTTTTGATCAGCATGTTCAGTTTCACTAAAGTTTTCAGTTTGATGGCAAATCTGAGCTTTGCAGCTTGGATCTACTTTCAATTTTTAATTCACATGTGTTGTCATTTCTAGGACTGTCACTTGGAAGAAATCATCCTTTGATTTCTAAAAGTAGCAAGGCAACAAAAGACTCTCAGCAAAGCTTTATTTCAGTATCCAGAGCAGTGAGTTTAGAGCTGTTCCATGTCATGAATCCACGTAGAACCAGTTTTCAGACCTGTATCTATTCTCAAGGTTGCTGGTGCTCTCTAGTAAACAGGGAAAAAATGGCAGGAAAAAGTCACAGTCAAATGACACATTTTGGGATGGTTCTCAATCTTCTTGTGTAATGATGTTCATAATGATACTCAGTGTCTTTGCTTATCCTTTTCTGTATTTATTATTCCAGCCCAAGAGATTGGACATGGAATCTGCAGCTGTTCAAACTTTTGTTATCAGGCCACAATAGTTACTAAGGCACACAGAAAACTTTCTGCTGTGACTGTACTATTATCACTTCAGGCTGTGAAACAACAGGAACCACAGTTACTGCTTCAGGAGTTTTCAGGGATATCATGGAAAGAGATGGCTACATTCATCTGGACCACCCATTCCTATCCAATATTTTCATTTTATGGGTACAGGTATTTATGGGTGCTCTGTATTTTCAAATTTTACTCCATTTTGGTAAATTCCAGGTAAAGGAGGTTATGTGTCATTTTCAGTCAAAATTCCCACTGATTTTAAAATTCTTCTTAGATACTCTTACAGTTTTACTTGACTAAGAAAGAAGCACAAAGGCCATTAAGTTGTTTTGCAGTTCTGAAGTGATGGTGGGGAGTAATTCTTGTGCTCTAGATGAATGTTGCTGCTGCATGATCTTGAATATTTAGATGTGCAAATCTTGATCTTTCAAATACTTTATATCAATATTGAGTTCTAAAGTGTGTGAAAGCACATGGAAATTAGAAAGTCTTATTTGTGTCAGTGTGTAATAATCCATTAGGCCTTAATCACATTCCATATGCTGATGTTTAATAGTGCCTTTCAGTTCATTTCTTATTTATCCCTGATTTTTCAAAGTATGTATGTATTATGCAGCTCTACAATACCAGAGCAATACCAGAGCAATTCCAGAGCAATACAATACCACCAATTCTTTTACCACAAATCTACATTTTAGTGTGCCACCTTTTAATACAGTGGAGAGTATAAGGATGCAATAAGCACACATGTAGACACTAGAAATGACCCAAATATCACCTAATAGTGTCAACTCAGAACAGGATGTGAAACTAAAGGGGTTTGACCTCTCCTGTTTATATGAGGGAGTGATAAAGGCTGCTCTTTATTTTCCTTTTTGTCACTGATCTTTTGTCAGGATCTACCTGAATTTGCCACTCGTTTTCCCTCTTTCCCTGTAGTAGGGGTTGATTAGATTGAATGCGTCTCCCTGGCTGAGACAAATAGAAAAACTGTGGGATACTGTGCCAGGATCAACTTGCAGGTAGGGAAAATCAGGAGAGAAGTAGGCTGGAGACCCAACTGCCTGTGTAACACCATATGGGCTGGGGAGGCAGGAAGGGAAACCAGCGAAGCTGCCTTCAAATCCTCTCCTTCCTTGGCACAAAGCAGGCAGGGGAATCTGTGCTGGGTGACTCCAGGCAAGTGCAGGAGCAGAGAGCTGGCGGTGGGGCCACCCATCTGAGCAGGGCAACAACAATGTCCTTGATGATAACCAAGGTATTTTAGAACAATCATTACTCTGAACTGTGAATCATCCTTCAGAATATCTGGGCAGTTGTGAGGGAGTGAGCATCGGAACAGGCTTTGTAACTGTAAAAGAAGTCTTTTCTGTCATGCTTGTCCAGGTTGTTGATGCAGACATTTCTTACAGAGATGATGAAACCCACTATTACAGGGGTTTGTTTTTTCCTTTATCAGTATGTGCCTTTAGCTCTCCAAAACACCAGAAGAAAAACAGCCTTTCTGGGCCAAATCTGTCTTCTCTTTATACTCATGGAATAGTCTGCTCAACTTCAATGCAATTAGTCACAAGTGGGACAAGTGTCCTGTCTCTTGCAAAAAAAGGAATTGAAAGTACCCATGATTATTCCTTATGACACTGGCATTTCTGTAGCCGAACTTCACTTTTCTAATCTAAACTGAGAAAAGTGCACTTAGGGTGACAGTCAGATAATAATGGAAATGAAGTCAGGGACTTTTTTCTAAATTTAAGTAGAATTTCTCTTCATCTGTGTTCATTATCTTTTAATTTGGTTTGTTTGCAAATGGAGCTGGTTCAGGAAGGCAAAGTGTTGAGTAGCAGCCAACACTGATTTAATAATGAAACAAAATTAGTTTTGCAGTGAAGGAGAATTCACTTCAGGAAGAAACAGGAGTAACTTGTAAAGATTACATCAAGCAAACAGGAAATGGAAGCAGTCTCATGTGCTTTAGGTAGTTTGATTGCAATGCCAAGGGTGTAAATTGCCAAACAGCTTTTGCTGGCTTGAGCTGCTGTTGGCTTTTCACTTCCTCCTGGCTGCTCAGAGGTGTCCACTCTTGCCTGGGCCATCCCCCTTCCATCGGGATGAAGCTGCTGAGCTGCTTTACAGTGCCTTCAGGGCAGACTTGGCTGGGGAGAACTGCTAGCAACTGCTTGCACTGCTTAATCATCACTGCCACCAAGAACCACTGTCTGAGAGAGCTGAAAAATATTTGCAATGTGTGTTTAAAAACAATTGCTAGACAGATTTTGTCTGCACAAAGCATTTGTCAAGCAATTTTGAGCAGGAAATAAATACAGATAAATAGATGCACTTTCGACCAAGGAAAGCATATGCACAGATTTTATAGTCTTGTCGTGCTGCCATATTGGTAAATAAAGGTAGTGCAACTATGAGATGTAGCAGGATGGGGCTTTTCTTTTTGTTTCTTTGGGCCTATTCTGATCATTCATTATGTCAGTTACACATTTTAGGAAACAGAAGCCACTTCTCTATAGGAACTTAGTAGCACAGCTCCCAGCTAAACCGCAGATAGCTGATGTTTGAATGGGTACTGATACCAGCATTGGGTGAATGGCTTTTAAAAGCAGTATCACATAAACGTGTCTGAACAAAATAAGAGCAGATCAGAAGCAGTTCCGGAGACTTGAGTGAATGACCTTCCTTGCTGTTGTTGTTTCTAAATGTTTGGCAGACTCTCCACTGACCACTATATTTCATTTCCATGCACCCCTGTACTTCCCAATTCCGGCCAGAAGCAGAAGCAGAAGCAGAAGTAATAAAATACCACAAGAAAAGCTATTCTTGTGATATTTCCGGTGCTACTGAAAGCAGCACCAACAGGAAATCTCATGAGAAAGACTGTTCCTTCACAGTTTCCAGGCCCGCTTTGGAAACCCAAGTAACTTGCTTGAAATTAACAGCAAATAATCATCCTCCAGCCTTGGGGAATAAAATTCCTTTTCCCAGCATTTCTGCTCCAGTCACCCCTTCTCCCAAGGTGCCCAAGCCTCGTGACAATGACAGTCACAGAGAAGACTGTGGTTGGCTCATAGTAGTGTGAGCCTTCATTTCTACTCAGATATTTAACGTGAAAGGAAGAGACCTGCAGACATGCAGCCCTCCCTCTTCTAAAATGCACCAGTCTTGAGAGCCCCTTGTGCCTCAGGGACTGCGGCCTCGGCCTCCACAAGTGGTGGCTGCTGCCGCCGCTGCTGCTGCTTTGCAGCAAGGATAGTGTCCTCCTCCCACTTCAGCCTGCCTGGATGTACTCCAGGAGGATTCCCAGACTCCCAAGAGACCAAGAAGGTGGAGAGAGAAAAGACCTCAGGAAAAAAAGGGGAATAATAACTGGCAGTCTCACAGGCAGCAGAGGCAGGAGCAGCCCTCAGAAACTATTTGAACATGCAAAATAAACCCCCCTTGCTCTTAGGAGTATTCAGGCGATTCACATCTCTCCTTTCGTGCTATTCCATCCACCCCTCATTGCTTTGTGTGTGTTATGCACTGTACATGCAGGGTGGGGAAAGAGCTGTGCCTATTCTGCCTGAATTGTTAAGTTTTGGGTGATAATTCAAGCAGTTTGGCTGCATGCTTGGAATGTTTAATACCACTTCCAGATCCAAGAATTGTCATGTAGAGATCAGCCCTCAGCCCACGGGAGGGGGACCTTTCCTTTGACAGAGTGGCAAATGAGGTCCACAGTGGCCTGAAGGTCCTAAAACTTGCCTGCAATGTTTTGCAGAAGCTGCAGCTCAGCCCTCTGATGGACACATATGCCAGCAGAGATGATGACTCAGATGTAAACGCTTCCTGAAGCGTTGCTCTCCAGAACAAATGCCTTCGCTCTCTGGTAACTGATACGACATTTCTGGATCTCCAGCTGCAAGACCAGATTGCATTTGCAGTGCCACTTTGGCAGTTAAAAAACCTTGTCATAGTCATCTGCTTCAGCACTAGGCATCTAGTCCAACTGGCTCTGGGCCTCTTTGTTTTCCTCATATGCAGCCAGGATGCAGGTATCCAGTGATGTTTGATACTCAGGACATTTGGAAATGGAATGTAACCACTTAAAACTGTTTGGTTTGTCACTTTTGGATTTGCTGCATAAGGCTCTGTTAATACAAACGGGCCTGCTTATAATATTCATCAGACAGTGGAAGAAATTCCTCTGATGCCTGTATAATGCAGTGAGCAGACTCCTTGATTATTAACATACTGATTGTGTACTCTTATTTCAGATGTCATCTCAATGCTGGGGAGAGGGAGCTGAGGGAATAAAAAATGTAAGATGCATGACATGCTTGGGATTTGGTTTGGGAAACTGGAAAAAATATTTACACAGATCATGTTTTTATATCATTCTTTCCTTTTATGTAATATTTGGAGAAGCCGCTGACTTTTCAGTTCTTACCCAAATGAAGCCACACCTCTGAGCACTGGAGTAATCATTGCAGGAGAGGGAATGGGGGAAACAAGTCCCTGTCCTTTCCTAATCCTTCCCTTGATGCACTCATTAGTGCTGGCACAGGTATCATCTGATGCATCTTATCCCTTCCCCAGCACTTCCTTATGCTCTTGGCATTTCCATACATGTTTGACTTCCAGGGCAGGGGCCATGGGGATGCTCCGGTGTTATTCCTGTGTGCTTCCCAGACTTGGCATACACCAACCTCTCTCACCACGTGTGGCTTAACCACATCTTCACTGCCAGCCCTCAATAAACACTGCACAGGAATATCCTTCATTGCTTGATCGTGCATGGATATAGCCCTTCAAATTCAAGTCATAGCAATTAACGTGCTCCGTATTCTCTGACCAGCGATAACTGGTCAGGTGGGTATCACCTCTGCAGCCTGTCACCAGTTATTCACCCACTTCCAATACTTTCAGTTATTCATAAAGCTTTTTTGATGCCTTAGTCATAGAGAATCCAACAGATGCTTTTTTCCTTATTCAGTGTTTTCATCCCTTGGGTGTTTTATCTTCTTTTCATTTGCTGTTTGTTATTTTGGTGAAGGAACTTTCACTTTTGGTTGATCTCAGAGCCCACTCTGAATATCCCTGGATGGGCTGAAGTACAGTAGATACAATATTAAATAGCATTAATGTGGAAATTTAGAATCCAAATAGAACTTGTCCTGTTGCCCAACAATGAGTCATTGTCCTTTTTCTCTTTTTAGCCAACAGCAGATTCAGAAGCTGTGAGACAGTTTCCTGCAGATAAGAGATAAATCGAAGGGAAACCTGGCAAAAAGATGATGGTCAAGCTGCAAGATATCATTTCCTTCAAAGCCTCTACATACTAATTAACCATTCCCAGCATATTTTCAACAGCATTTAGGGATTTCCTCATCAAAATAAACTTCCTCCCATGTTATCTTCATTTTTGACATCCGGTGTTATAGTCTGATATAAGAGTCAGGGTTAAAAATTCCTAATATTGGGTTATGTGCCTGTGTGTATACATATGCACCAGCGTGCACACACACTCACATGATTGAAGCTTTGCCAGTATTACTTTGGAATTTTAATGCCTGATCCAAAGTCCTCTGTAGTCAGCAAGAGGTTTTCTGTTAACTTCAATAGTAGCAGGATCGAGCCTCCATCCTTCCGCATCCAGATTTTTTCATTTATGCCTTATGACTTGTTTATAACAAACTACAGATGGGCCTTAAGTCATAAAGTTCGGAGTATTTGGTTTAGAGGTTTTGCTTTGGGCCCATCCCTTTAATGTAGCGCTTATTCCAGACTTGCCTTTTAAAAGGAAAATATTGTCAGAATGAAAGTGTATGTGCAATAAACAAACTTCTCATTTCCTCCCACTTAAGTTTTTCTCCTCTTGTGAAGCTGATTTCTTAACCAGACAATTAGTTTTAGGACTGCCATTGAATGCAAACTTGTCATACCTGATTTGCAGTCCTTTCTGTTTCAAGCGCTATCAATTATTGTCTAACTAGATGCTCCTGTGGGATCAGCTGTCACTAAGAGCAAATTTGAACACAATGGGTTGCTTCCTATTTCCAAAAGAATCTGAAGATTGTCAAAGCTTGACAGGCAGATCCAGTTTTAAGATGAAACAGATAAGTTAGGTTTCCCTGGTAGGGCTTTTGAATACCAGTAGATAAAAGGAAGTATTGTTTCTAAAGAGGGGATGCCATTTATAGTGCAAATTCACCCTTATTAAGAACAAACTGCAGTTGCTTTAAATACACAGCCCAATACATTTGCACTGCAGAGGTAATAAAATACTTATGAGTCTTTGCAAATATCTGTAGACCCTGCTCTTACAAATTTGGCTTTCTTTTTTTTTTTAAAGAGAGACTGAGTAAGCCATTAAAAAGATCAGTAGATGGTATAATGTAGCTGTTGTGCAGATCAAATACATGAGGTGTTGATTTTATAACTGAATTCATTGACAGTCAGCTGGAAGTTAAATTTATCTAGCTTTGGTTTTGAAGATGCTTCATATATTGCATGTCTTGGTAATTACTTATGTATGTTGCACACAAAGTTCAACTGCATGTTATTTTAGGCAGATCATAAGTGAGAAGTGTTACAACTTTTGGGTCTAAGGCAGCAGTAACTTTATTTTGTGTGGTGCCGCTTTTGTTTCAAGGTGGGAAGGTGCCACTGGGTCATTCCTTTGTGCAAAGAAATGTGAGAGTGTCACTGAACAGGCACTTTAAAAAGGTGCATTTTAGAAGATGACACTCAATTAATGGTCCCAAGGTGTGAAGTGCTGCGGTTGTTCACAGAAGAGACTCACTGTGTGTATTGGAAAGACTCACTACTTACTTCAGGAGAAAGAATAGTCCTGCCAGTCCTTTGCTGTTTGCAAAGCCAGTTTTGGCTATTTGGTTGGATTTTGAGGTGTCAACAAAGATACCACCTCATATCAGTCTTTGGTTGGGTCTGCTGTGTGTCCTCACTATGAAGAAGGTAAAGAACACAAGGCAATCCCCCCTAGTTATTCAGGGGCCTGACCAAATGCCCAGTGACTTCCAGATTTAGTCACATACCAATACATCTGCTTTTGTTATCAGTGTCTTGCTGAATGAAAGACTTGATGTGGGACACCGCAGGTCCTGAGATCTCAGGTCCTTGTGTAAAAACTGGCTGAGTTTTCTCCCTCCCTCAAAAACCTGAAAAAATCATGACAGGAGGTATGAAAGAACGTGACCACTTGGGTTTGACATTTGTAGCCAGTGTTATGCTTTAAACTTCCTTATTTTGAAAATTTTCAATTAAAACCAATAGCAAGGAAGAGAAAGTTTCATTCAGAATCCTTACAGCTGGGAAAAAAACACTAAGGAATGGTAAACATCCTCAGACAGAGAAGTATTGTACAGCCTGAGTGTAGCTGCCTCCAGAACGGATCAAAAGGAGGAATTTTGACCATGAGAAAATTCTACCAATGGAGAAAAGCAATGTTATTTCCATTTACAAAATCATAGGGCTTCATTGCCACACTTTCACAATCACCAAATTAGAATCAGGTGTTAATTAGCACTTGTGTTTGGCAAGCTCACTTTATTGAGAACATTTGCCTTGGTCAGACTTTTGATTATTTTGGCTCTGAAACCTGGTTTACATTGATTTAATCATTAGAATACCCTCTTCTAAGGCTTTCAAATGATGCAATTAAGTGCAAATACCACATCTCCTGCACAGCAACAGGGTTCTGGACAGTTATGACAAAGCCAGGGGACAGCAGTAAGTGCAGTTTTTTACCTTTTAATGGGATCTAATCCTGTAGGAGAGCCAAATGTGTCAAATAATAAAATAATATATATTTTCCTTTCCCATTATCTTATGTGTACCTTGTAATCCTTGCTCATCTTTGTAGGTGACTTTACTGAGTTTCTAAATGAAAAATACAGTGTATATTGATGGGGACATAGCAGTTCCTATCTATTTATAACTCTACCCACTTACAAAAGGATCTCAGCCTTTTGACTGCATCCAGAGAGCAAATAAAGGCTGTGGCACAAATGTAATACAAATGTGTCAGCATCTACAAGAATTCCTTACCTATTCTTCAGACTTCTATCAGAAATAAGTTATTTAGGTTATTTCCTTTTAGAAGCTGTCTATCCACTTAGCCATGTATATTCTTCTGCTTTGCCACAGTATTTCAGAGAATTCATTTACACTTTTCTGTCATGTGCACAATTGTGACATTTGGAACAATTTCTTAACAATTTAAAGCTACATATTTTTAAACTAACTTCTTCCATTTCTAATTGTCAATATGAAAGTACAAAAGTAAATCAAGAACAATGCTTTATATGCAATTAAAAATCTTCCTCCTGCTGGATGTGATAGTAATAATGTGAGTAATAATTTGGTTTAGTGGAGGTTTTGAATTAGTTGAATCAAATAGTAATTACTGTAGGAAAGTTTAATATTTTTTTACTGCTAAAACTGTGCTGGAGCGTATATTTTCATTTTTACACTTCAGTGTTGCTTTTGACTTGGATAGGCAGGGCTTTTATAACCTTCCTCACCCTGAGTAGTACCTTGCTCTACAAGCATCACTAGAGCCTCTGATAGCCCCACTGGCCCCCCAGAGCTGAGGTGTCAGGATCTGCACTCTTTATTTGTTTATGATTTCATTCCGGCATGACTGAAGAAAAACACCCTGACTAAAAGGAAGTAATCGTTCTAAGGAAGGCTCACTCTTTTTCCTCCCATATTCCTTGAACAGCTTTACAATGGTGATTTTTATCAGATGAGTCATCTGCCAGGTTTTATGAATCAGTGCTCATGTTGAGGATCCATTAGGGGTTTGTACTTCTCTCCATGGCAATGAACTTGGAGGGAGTAAGGAGGAGGCAGCTGCTTAGATCAAGTGGCAGTGTCTGTCCACTCCTAAGCCTGTAGCCAAAATCAACAGTGTGTCTTTACAGTTGATCTAGGGAATGATGCTACAAATATGGGATGTTTGCACTAATGACTTAGTCAAATACATCTGGAGCCTTTTTCCCTGAAGAAATGAAACTGATGTAATAACACAACACAGTCTCCTTATTATGTAAATCATGAGGCAAAAGGCTGAGGATGTTATTTAAAGAAAACTGAGGAAAGCTGAAAATTTGCTCAAGTAATTTCCCATTTTTACCCCACATGAGATCTTGCAGATGACAGGAAGGAATAAAAAAGCAGTAGCCTCCTGACTTCAAAATGTGAGACGGCTCTCCTCCCACAATAAGATTTTGCACCACTGAAAACCTGGAGTTTTCCACAACAGAAGCATTTGGATATGGTATGAGTAAGAAAACCTACCTAGACTTTATCTACATGTCCTGCATATAGAAAAATAAAGGAATAATGTAGGTTGTCACTTGTGATGGATTTTTGGAGGCATGAACTTGTGCTAAAGACATACCCTGGTTTTGAGCCCAGGAAATCTCTCTAGACTACAAACAGAAATTTCCTTCTTTTTTACAGTCACTGAAACTTGGATGCAGTGGAAAAGTGAGAAAGAACAAACCAGAACATTTTCTGCAATTTTTGGCTAATTGCACAGTATTCATCTTCGTATAAAGTTTGAGGTCAAATTTTTGGCTTATTTTATTCAAGTTATGTGGGATCATTCTGTATTTTGGAAGGGTTTTCTTCCACAATTTGATTTTTCTATGGCATTCAGAATGTATCATGTATATATGAATGTAAAGCTTTAAGGGTGCTGTCTGCAGATGAAGAAAAATAAACTTTCCTGCCATTTCCTTTTGCACTTAGCAAAGCCAGGCCGGTGCTCTGTCACAAAAAACCTCAATAGTTTTAGCATTCTGGCACGATGGGGTTTTCCTAAATAGATAAAGCAGAACTGTGCAAGAGACAACATTTTTGAGGGCATGATTCATACACCAAGTTCTCTGGGGGTGCACAACATGACAGTGCTCCCCACCCTCTGCTCCACTGTCAAGGTCCACCCTCTTACATTTCATTTTCTGCAGAGGAAGAGATTTAGGAGGTCTCAGTGCATCACTGCTTGGTGCACTACTGAAAGAGCTCTAACACATCAGGGCTGAGTGCATGCAAGGATTTAGATAAATGAGAACAAAGAGGAGTTACTTCAAGACTCTGAGGTTTGTTGTAGACAATTTATTATAGTGCTCTCATACACTTACTGCCCTGCTGAATTTGCAGAGGATGTTTTGGGCCTCATTGTTTGTGGTTTAGGTATTGGTCAAGAATTGACAGCTTTCACCAGCTTTTCTCATGGAAGAACATAATTTTGCACCTTTAAAATCTGCTTTCCCCCCACCCCTATTTCTGACTGATTTTCATTCTTTCTTTTATTTTCTTTCTCCTAATTAGCACTGAATTTCTCTGGGGACCAGGAACTTCCAATGCATGAAGGAAAGCTAGAGGTAGAAATCAAGAACCATGACTATAAATAATTAAACCTTCCTGTATAGGTAGAGAAGCAGGAATTTTCACTTTAAAAGTTAAAGACTTCACTTTCCTTCTCAAAGGCAGCAAATCATCAATTTCTCTGTCCTTGTCCTAGTGACACTTTGCTCCAGCTAACAACCTGCCCTGGATCTCACTGAGGCAGGAGAAAGGATGACTTGTGCCTCAAGAAAAGCCCAAGGATCAACTATGTCTCGGGTCCTCTGGTACTATGGTTTATGGCACAGTGTTTTCAGGGAAAATTATGAAAATTAAAGAGGCATGACAAAGAGACCATGGGCATAGCCTCTGACACAGAGGCAGGGCAGAGCAGAGAGCTGGCAGGGAAGACACTTTGAACCTTAGCATTATCTCCAGCAGGACCCATCTGCCAGAGCCTTCAGTTTCCAGAATTTTGCACCTTTTTCAGTATTTGTCTGCTTTTATTTCTGGTTAACTGGCATCTGCATCCCTAATCCCTGCAGGCTGCAGAGAGCCTAATATTCCACTTGTTCAAACAATATAAAACACACAACAGCACTTTCACAGGTTTACAGATCCCCATATAAATGCAGAGTACAGAGGCTCGAGTATTACTGTTGTTGAAGGCTATGAGACATATGTGTGCTTTGCACCTTCTAATCCTGCAGCCTTCACAATTCTAAGACGATGTGGAAATTTTCTTCCTGGGTATGTGAAGATTCACTTGCACAAACCTTACTGCTGTCAGAGGAGTTGAATCTTTTCATCTCTGATGAGCTTGATCTTCTGGGCCAGTGTTTCCACTAAGGTAGATTTTTATTCTTGAATGTGTGGATTGCAATTACAGTGTAAGACAAGGAAAGCATTGGGGCTTTCTGGTATAGGGCAGGGGCTCTCCAGACATGCCTTGCTTGGCTGCAGCATAGACCAAGTTAGCAACCTTAATGAAATAAAGTTCTCCTGAAGACAGAAAAGTCCTTCTTCCCATGGAATGCACAATCCTTTCTCCGCACTGATGAGATCTGAGTACAAGCAAGAACTTATTATTTTTGAAATATGGAAAGCATTTGCTTTTGGAACACATGTCCTTTTTATGCCCCCTGGTTCATGAGCTGGTTGCAAAGCTACAAATTTGCTATAAAATTCCTTTTAAGGTGCAGTGCTGCCAGAAATTTGTAGAATAATAGAAATCCTTTCATCCTTTGTATTTAAACATGCAATTTGCTTTAACGGGATCTGATCAGCCATTAAAACCCACTCTGTGTTTTATGTGTCTAACAAAAAACATACTTGCTCAAGTAAAATAGACTGCATGCAAGGCTGCAATATACCTATTTATATTTAACATAAAACGAGGCCTTGCAGAACTGCTTTTGTCCTGAGGGGTTTAACAGCTCCCTCCCAACACCATGAGTGTGAAGTCCTTTGAAAGGAAAGCTCCCGCACAACACTCTGTTGGGGTAACGTGGGCTTTTTGGGCTGCTGGGTTGGCAGCCCCAAAGTGGGGGTTCAACTCTTGCAAGAGGGATGCTTCATCACAGTACTGAGGTCTAAATGAATCAGATCCACTCCAAGAATTCCAGCATTTTGCAATAGCAACTGTCTTGTCAGGTAATGGTTACTCAAGTGGTCAGTTCAAGGCATCCCGCTCATTTAGCTGAAGTTCTTACCAGGGAAGGATTCTTAACCCCAAGGGAAGTTTTGAAGTACAGGGAGTTTTGAAGGCCAGGAGAGGATGCCAGCTTTGTAGAAACCTTTGCGTGGCATCTGCAGTGTTGAATGTCTTTAATGCTGCTCCATGTGACACTGAGAAGGAAGAATTTCTCAGTGTTCAAGGTTTATCTGAAGGACATGCAATGAAATTAAAGATGTACTGTTTAGTTTTAAAATTGATCTATTAGCCATAGAATTACAGGTTGTGTTGTTTGTTTTTTCAGTGAAGAAAGTGCCATTTCTCATATAATCTGATTGTTTGCTTGCTTGGATATGCAAAGTTAAAAAGCATTAAGCAACAAAGGAGAATATTTTGACTTGTAGTCCAAAGACCTTTTTCACAGGTAGCTCTTTGCTCAAAAGCCCATCCATTAAGCTTTGCTCAGGATCACTCCTTTTCTTCTGGCCTTATGTTCAGCTTTTTTGTGTGTTTTCTCTTGCCTGCACCCCACCCCCCCCAACTGTACAAAAAACCCCAACTAAATCTACTCAACTAATAAGCTATAGGTATGTATTGGAGCCCCCACGATTTCAACGGCCAGATGCTGGGAAGTTATTGAGAAAGCACCAGAAGGACACCATGAACACAAGCGTTAGTGGAAAACCAAGAAATTACATGCAAGAGATAACTTCAGTGATGTTTCAGACTTTGGAACTAAGAACTGACAGCTTCTTTGTTATCATGTCCTCTATATTTCTGTGTTTTCCTTGCTGTCATGAACATTCTAGAATGAAAGCCTGAATAAATGATCTATTTATTACATTTAAGCAGGAAAAAAAGAAAAAAAAATACAGTGTTAAGCAGAATAAAATAACCAACCAATATAAGTGCTTTAATAACGGTGTAAGTCTAATACATATTACCATCACAGTTAAATATCTCATTTGTCTCATTTCAGATCTGGAAAATTGATTTTTATTTTGGAAATATAAAGATCAAAGAATTAATTTTTAGTTAGAAGATTCTTCTACACATTGCATTTGTCATATCAGAGCTGAAGATGAAAATTAAAAAGACTTAGCAGAACTAAGAGTTACATTTTGACATTTCCATCCTTTTAAATAGTGGATGTTGTTTACTGAAGGCTTCGTGCATTCTTTCAAGGAAAGAAAGAGTTCACTTATATTTTGTATTTGAAGTATTTTGAGACCACATGCACCCCAGCCCCACTGAACCCCATTGGTTCAATGGACCCAGCCAGGACTGCAACCCATTGGGTCACTGCAATTTGTAACCTAATAGTAACCCCCCCAAACTCTTGGGTTTTACACGTACATGTATTTAATACTAAAGATTACATCTGTGTAAACAGTTTCAAGAGAATATTTTACCATGGTTTTCATGAAAACTAGTATATACCATATTTGTCTTCTTGTTCTTTCTCAAAGCCCAAATCTTTTGGCTGACCAAACAATCCCAAGACCTCTAAAATATTCTGTGATCTTTCTAATTGGAATCACTGATGTCTGCTGGGAAACAGATGTGATCAACTGCAGTCATCTGTGAGCTGAAAGAAAATGCACCATGTGCTTGTTTCAGGAAAACTTTATCAGTAACTCTGCCTCCTTCCAAGGCAGAGATGTAATCCGTAAATAAAAGAGTTGCCGTTTGATGAGAAGGAGGAAATTCGGTCTTAGTCAATGACAGGGAAAGTGAAATGTGGTCACCCAGAGTTCCTGCAATTCAAAGCCAACTCATGCCCACTTTAATTATTATGATGTATGTTCCCATTCAACTCTAATAGGCCCGCTTGTACTAGCAAAGGATCTCACTTGCAAGGGTCACATTTGTTTCGCTTTTTTCATCTCTAGTTTAGAGTTAGAAAACCTGCAGAAAAGACAAGGTTCCTCTGAGAGAGCCATCTGTTCATGGGGCTCTGCCTTCCCCAGGAAAGAATAGCAAAGCCAGGGTGGTCGCTTTGGGGAGACTCCTGGAGAGCAATTGAGTGGAAGGAAGAATAGACTGGTCTCATATTGTCCTCAGGAGCTGTGGGATTGAAAGCCAAAGCACAAGGTGTGTTTGGAGGGGACTGGATTACTGTTTAGGTTGGGTGTCAGAAACCTTGTTACATGTTCATGCATTTTACTACTTGCAATTTTAGCTTCAATTTTGCCACAGGTTTTTCAGTTATCAGTTGAATGTTAGAAAGCAAAAAGCTCACATAGTAAAAGAAGGTGGAGTCAGGAACACAGACCTACACAGGCCTTGGAAGTAGATGAATGGTTTTGGTAACTTGTTTGTAGCACTGTGCAGGATTGTTGAGGATGGAGACTACAGATGCTAATTACTGTGATTAGTGGAGTATTTGATACTGCCAAAAAGTTTTAGAGTGTTTTGATTTTGTCCAAGTTCTTCAGACTCTAGATGGGTTCAGATAGTCTCAGGTTTTGACAGTCCATGAGGGATTTGCACTTGGACAGCACTTGTTTTGTATGTAAAATGTGAAGTTATCTACACAAGAGCTGTCTGTGTTGGAGTCTCTTTGGAAAACACTGTGCTTTAAACACTCTTTACCTTTGGGCAGGATGTGGGTGCCTCCCAGAGCTCAGCCCCAGGTGGCAAGTGGGATCCCCACACCTGTGAGTCCTGTGGGATTCCTCCTAGAATGCTGAGTTGGGAACCACTGGGCTGCCTCTGCTCCCAGGCGGGGTTTCGGCCCATTAACAGTATCTGCTCAGCTTGAAAACTCAGACACCCAGAAAACCATTGAGGCAGATAACATCTTCAGGCACCATTTACCTGTGAGGGTTAAGGCCTGTCTTGCTTTTATGTGAAAATTAGGGTCTTGATGCCAGCAAGTGGCTTTGGGAGCTGTGATTATAGCTAAGGACCTGTAATACATATGCTTTCATCTTCTTGCTTTTTAGTACAAAGGTCTTGCAGACATCCAGCATACATAGATGGCATGTTTCATTACAGATTTATAATTGAATTTATTCACAGTATTAATATCAATAATCAAACTGAAATCAAAGACCAGTAAGAATTTGATTTCAGATTGTCATTCTTAGCCATCTCCAAGCTCATTCAGAATAAACTAAAAATTCAAACAATAAATGAATGAAATAATATGGTATCTTTTCAGAGGACACAGGCCCTCAGTCTCCATGAAAACTGCCCTGCAACCAGCTGCTTCTGCAGCTGGCATGTGCTTATTGAGCCAAATCCATATCTCACAGCACACCAGAGGGAATGTGTCTACTCTGGTTCCTAAGAAACAAAGCAGACAAGAGCTATTTCTAGTGGCCTTTCAGGTCCAGTGTCGGTGGCTGAGAACTTTCAATCAAAGTCCTCCCTTTCAAACTGAGCCCAGTGATATGAATTTTGCACAGGGCTCACAAACTTAAACCCAGTAAAGGACAAGTTTGAGACAGTTTGTGGTGAACTCTGCTTATTGGAATGTGAATATTATCTTTAAGAAATGGGGGAAGCAGTAAATAAGAAACAAACTCAGAAGAATGAATTTAAGTATTAGAGGACACTAAAATCCAGGGAAAATGTCCTGGCTCATTTTCTTCAAAACATTTTGATAGACTTCTGATAAACCAGGAGACACAAAAAAAGCTGTCAGCTTGCACCAACAAACAAAAAAATGCTGGCAGATGTGTGGAACACTGGCTTTTTCTTTCTTTACAAAGTTATACAATAAATTCCAGCCTGTGTATGCGTCTATGATATGAGGGAGGAGGGAAAACAGAGGAGAAGGTTAAAGGCTTTCAAACATGGACATATAATTCTAGGTGTCTAAATCTTTATTTCTTTTAAAAATTATTTTGAGAGATGCTTATATGTCTCAGAACTTGCCCCACAATCACTTACCATTGAATTGTCCTTTTAAGATGACATGATACAGTGTTCTTCATTCAGTGAAGGAAGCACATATAAACCGTTTCTTTTTTGCTTGGCTTTATTTCTGAATCCTTGTTTACCCTAAATAAGATCTGAAATGGTTTCTTATGAACATTAGAGGATGAAGGAGCATTGTGTCTCTGAAAGGCAGTTTGATGATAAACAGTAGCACATATTTTTAATGCTAAAAGTGATAATGTGCTGCAGTTTTAAAGCATTTTAAAAATATATACAGCTTGCAAATGTAGAGGGGGGAAACTAATAGGTATTTCATTTTTTGTCAAAGACTAGCCATTCATAAATTGCTGAACAATGGGAACTGGTAGTGCATGGACTTAGGGTGAACCATAGCATTCCATAAACTTGTAGAGCCTGGCATAAAATGCTACTATTGGGAGTCTGTATCTCCAAGTATCTGCTCACTTAAACCCCAGGGTAGAGGAGAAATTTTCATGGAGCTTATAGTGATTTATAATGGGAAGCATAGGCTTTTTCATAGACATTGTTCTCAGTGACAGTGTAAAGAAAGAGAGCACTAAATCTCTTCTCATCATAACTAATGATTAAGTCAGCAGCTTTTTTGGCGAATACAGAATGCCCTTCTACAAAAACAAAGTATTCTATTGTGATGTATTACACTTTAAAAAAACCATAAGTATCCCATAAGGCTATTGCAATATTTTTAACTAGATCTTCCCTCTTTGTCACCATATTGAAATAAATGGAATGTGTCAGCTTGAGTAATGCTCTCTCAATAAGTTTTTAGGAGCTCACTTAGAAGTTTGGCAAAATATAAAGAAACGAGGAAAACTTTCTCAGCATCCTCTATGGCCTGAATGAAAGATTGGTCCATTAAGGAGAAAAGCTTATGCTGATGCTGACACTAATAAATGGGACAGGGAAGGATATTTCATCTTAGTTTGGGCTACCTTGCTCCAAGTTTGCTGCCTCAAGATGGCCTGTGAAATAAATCAGCCAGCTGAAGGTGATTCATTGCATTACAAAGTTCCCATCAATATAATGGGGAAAGCAGTTTTGTGTGATTGTTCAAATGTGAATGAACCCTCAGCTTCTGGGAGTCAAAGAAGCAGCAGTTGCTGAAAAATTGACTCCCCTCCATCCGCCTTTCAGACCTGAATTTGAGCTGTGGCAGTCAAAATGCCTCTTCTTTCAGAGGGTATTTCTGATATTCAACCTGGATGCTGAACTTGCTTAAACATCATGCATTATTTGGAAGAAAATACCACGATTTTGTCAGGCTGTTCGTTCTCCAGTGTTTTCATTTCAGATGTGATCTCAACCCTCTTGAAGTCAGTGATAACACTCCTGCACCCATCACCAGTTCCAGGCTCTTAGTCTCTCTTTTGACCCTTGAAGCAAATTTTTAGAAGGTGGACCTTCACAGTTAGATCTAGCTTGGATTTTAAGTCTATAAATACATTCTTTTTTATAAATGCATCCTCTAAATTATTTTATATATCAAAACACCTAAAAAATACCTACTCAGTGCTCCTCAGATGGAAAAATTTGCAGTAAAGCAGCAATGGAGCCCTAAAGTCTGTCTTTCATTCTTTAGGGAAAAAATAGATTAATGAGAATCTGTTTCCAAGAGGTTCTTCTTTTGGGACACTGATTCTACAGCGCATTCTTATATTACATAATTTAAACATTTCTGAAATGTATGGAAATCTTGCCTGGTAAGTCCTTTTTCATCTCTCTGTACTACAGCCTTTCATGACTATCACGTCTGGAATCTGAGCCACGATTCACGAAAGTTAGGGTTGGGTAAAGTGGACCCTCCTCAGACGTGCGAATCCTTCAGTTTTCCTTTCTTCCTCCCCTCCCCTTTGCCTCACAAAGGTCCTAGTCAAGAGTGGGATAGAAGGAAATCCTATTAGAGCCTAATAATGCTGCTTCTTTCCAGAGGGAGTCACTAGAAAGTAATTTATTTCTTCAGCATGCAACTCGAGGTACTAATTTGTCCCAGGCTTGTGCACACTGGTGCCATGGCCTTCATTATCCCAGGAACAAGGGGCTGAGGAGGTGACCCAAAAAGTCTATGCCTGCTGCCAGCCTAGCCCTGTTTGTTCCTTGCTAACTCATACACCACAGACAAGTCCCCAGAACGTGTAAGGCTCTGCTTAGAGCTGGAATTTCTACAGTACGTGTAAGGTATCAAAAGCCACAGTTCGGCTGCCTCCCCACATTAGGATCAGCGAGAGGCTACAAGGGAGAGCACAACTATCAGCTGCATTCTTTCAGCTCCTGAGCCATGGGCAGCTCTCCTTTTCAGACATGCTTTCCTTCCCCCTGCCCTGCTTTTGCCCATTGTTGTGTCTTTCCCATCAAGGGAATTCACCCTCAAGTTCAGATCAAACACACTTCAGAGATGCGGTGGAGAATCGACCCTTTGTGAGCGTGTGAAGGATGCTTTCCTTGACCTGTCAGAGAACATAGTTTACTTGATGAGAAAGAATGCTGGGCCAAATTCCTCCCTACTGTAAGCAGGCTGCTAGAAGTGGATGCACATCAGGGATGAGCATGGCCTACTTTGGCTGGTGGAAGGTCTCCTAAGCAGATGACACTGTTTATTTACAATGCATTGGATGCTTTTACTGCTCTCTTAAGTGATTGCGGGTGTTTATACCAAACAACGCAAATAGGAAGTAATTTGTTTGTGAGGAACTAATCCTGAAGCCCTTATTTGGTGGTTGCTGAGGTTAAATTCAGCCTTTACTCAGATGAACTCCAGTTGAATTCACAAGGAGTTTGCCAGTGAGGACAAGAAGAGGGGCTGTGGGAGTGCTCTGCTTGTTTTTGGCCAAAGCACAAAGATGTTTCAGGTTAAAACACGTACTGAAGCAAACAGAGGCACACAATGACTGTCTATATGCATGCACCACCATACGTGTGCACACAGACACAATTGCACACTAATGAAATCAATACATTCATTTCTTATTAGAACATAATTACACATCCCAGGAGGCTGGAACAGAAAAGTCCCATTAACCCCTCATGCCCTTTTCGGCTTTCCTCTGCCTTTCCATCTAACAGACCTCTGTGTCACTCCACTCATTAGCAGTTACTGTCTATGACATTGTTACATAAATAAGGATGTCGACCTGTCAGAATGGGTCACCCAATTCAACGGTGATGATAAATATCTGTCCCTCTGAATTAAGCTAAAGACACCAGAGTACAGGACAGCTACTGTTGATTATTGGATAGTTAATGTATAGAGGACAAAAGGTGCTGAGGCCTGGTCACTTTTTGGATCATTAATATGGATTTAGACCTATTGTTAAAAAAAATACACATGTATGCACAAAACTAGGTTAGCAAGAACATGCATAACTTTCAATTTGTGATAGAGTGTATGGATGGCGGGTAGATTCATAGTGCTGAAGGTGTGGCTTTTACATGAAATTGCTGGTGCTTTTAGATAGGCAAAAAAAATATTTTGGGGCCAGGCTGAAAACAGTTTGTGCCCTTCCCTGTTTACAAATGCAGGGTAAGGAAAAGGCACATGGATGCCTTTAAATGAGCAAAAATAACTCCAGGGTAGGGAATATGCAGTAAAACATACTCAGTTCAATAGCAGCTGGAGAGCTGCTGCTGAGGTGTGCCTCATTATTTGCACTGAAAGTCAGGTACTGCCGTGGTTCTTTTCTCAAACTATGCTTCATTTTCTAAACTTTTTCTACCTAAATAATGAAGGGACTAGAGAGTATCTGTAACCCCAGTTCACTCATTTAGTGATTACTATCTTTTGGCATTAGTGACAGATTATTCCTTGCAGGTAGTGCTGAAGTGTGAGGCAACACACTACTTTGATTTTAATAGCAGATAATGTAAAAACATTAAGGCACTTTGTAGACAGAGGCTCTTGCCATTCCAAATAAGAATTAATTAAGACTCTTTCCCAAAAGATTCAATGCTGTAGTTCACTAAAAATGTTGAGTGCTGGGCAAAACATCCCTTAGGATTTGTTTATCTGAAAGTCTAATCTCAGCACCCACAACTTTCGCTGAATTCCATGTCCCATGTATCACTGTCTAGAATTTATTACAATGATTTGGTCTGGATGGCAGATCCAGTCTGGCAGGGAACAAAGTGCCCTGTGAAGATGTCAATGTAAGTACAGCATGTCTTCACAGAGTCAGAGCCCTCCGTGCATTTTACTTCCCTTCTTCCTACTCTGTGACATCCTTTACAGTCCTGCCACTGAGCTGCAAGAAATGTGGCCACAGCATTAGGTATGAAGAAGAAATTCTTCCCTGTAAGGGTGGGGAGGCCCTGGCATGGGATGGGCAGAGAAGCTGTGGCTGCCCCATCCCTGGGAGTGTCCAAGGCCAGGTTGGACAGGGCTTGGAGCAACCTGGGACAGTGGAAGGTGTCCCTGTCCATGGTGGGAGTTTGGAACTAGATGATCTTTAAGGTCCTTTCAACCCAAACCATTTTAGGATTGTGTGATTCTTCTAGAGTAGGACTCAGAGATGATGATACCAGCCCACGCTCCAAGCCAGCAGTGCAAGGTACCAGTAGTTCACTGTTTCCCTGTTCCTCATTTCCTCCACCCTCAGGGAGCAACTGCTTCAAGGAGTATCCCTGTTTCCCTGGCACACTGAGGTACAGAAAAGTTCTGCTAGTTATTCAAGTCAGAAAATTCAGTCTTCAGAGACTGCCAGACAGAATTTTCTTGGCACAGGACTACTAACAAATACACTAAAGTCTGCTGAGACATCATGACAGACTTGAATTGCTGATCTGAGTAGAGACTGTGAGTTCTGGCTTGCTGGACAACATTCCCTTCTTTATCCAGGTTCAGCTATGCAGATCTGGAAAAAGACAATGCAGGCTGATCAGCAACAGCCCCAGAATTTCCCTTTCTAGGGTAAAACTCTGTCAGCCCTTTGGGAAAGTGTGTTTGTGTTGAATCAGTGTTGGGGCACAGGGAAATTTGAGCAGATGTGGCTACCCTTTGAGAAAAATGGGGTCTTCCTTTCATTTGAAAAATAAATGGCTTGTTAAAAAGGTGTGAGGGAGGGAAGGAACAATAAGAAATAAACCAGAATAGTGTCCCATAACAGAAATAGTAAAAAACATGCAATCAAATGCTCACTGGGGAAAGCATCTGCCTGCATCTTCAGGTTCACACTCTGGAGCGTGGAGCTGTAATATCCCCATCCCAGAGGCTTTTGGATTTCAGTGGTAGAGCAAATGTAAGTTTTCAGACCCTCTGTGGCAAAATATCATAGAATCCTTAAGATTGGAAAAGACCTCTAAGACCATTGAGTCCAACAATGACATACGGTCAGATGTACTCCACAGTGTCTTCTGTAAATATGCCAAGAGCTTTGTAAGAATCACAGCAATACTCTCACACCATTTTGGCTGATGACTCAAATTCTAGTAGTGTACAGCAGCCTCTACAATGTGACTAAAGGAACAAACTCTGGAGCTGATCTGTCATGGCAGATTTATATCCTAGGTGGATGAGACCCACGAGGGAATGTCTAATGTATCCTGTACCTGAATTGTATATCAGGAAAAGATAAAAATATTTAGAAACACACTGTTCCCAAATTTATATTTCCCCATTCAAACTGGAGTCACACCATTTTACTTAACTGCACTAGATTCTACTATTTTGTGAGGATTATTATTAGTAAGATTCATACTCCACCATAAAATCAATTTTTAGAATTAATTTTCCAGAAGAGATTTGTCTGTGAAATAATCTGCAGATCTGTTTCTGTTGGAATATACATTTTCTCAGCAGAATTAAGCTTTTGGGGTTTCAAAGCTGTACAAAAAAACCCCAAAACCAACCCTTTGGTATCATTATAACAATTTAAATTTGAACATGCTTCCATCTGAGACATCCTCAATGCTTTAAAGGCCAAGGTTTTTGCATGGCTTGGAATTGCACAGTGCAGTAAAGGGTGACATGCTAACCCCACTATTTTTTAAAGGTGTAGGCGTGTCAGTGTTCTGACTGATAGCAGACATCTTCAGACATCAACACCTCTTCCATTATAACAGATTTGATAGTCTGTGGGAAATATGTAAAAATCATAATTCAAAAATAATGCACTAAATTACATCATTACTTTGCATTTGGTTATTTCCTAAATATTTTACTGGACCAGCATGACTTTATTAGCTTGGCGCCTATCAGAAACCAGCAAGAACCATGTCAAAATACAAGTTAAAGAATGAAAATATATGTTTCCTTTTTAAAGTTGATTGTAAAAGCCCTTGTGCATACACACATGCTACATTTATAAAAATAATTCCTAACACCCACTAAAAAAGTGTAATCATAATATCTCAAATATGTGGCCAATATATATGGGATTATTTTGCAGCAGTGGGCTGAGTATATTGCTGGCAAAGAACTCTGGAACACGACGATATAAATTCACAGAAATAGTGCTTGCTAATGCAGTAAATGACGACAGCTGCTGTAACTGTTGAACTCAAAGGGAGCTCTATCCAAGAATAATGAATATTTCCCATTGCATTTCAGAAGTGCATGCTTTGCACATGTGATTTGGGTCATAACTCAGTCAGCCCTATGTACCCCCTCGTTTACTGCATGGTAACATTGAGGTGAATTAATTAAAGGGCCCATGTTAACTGTGCACACTCTTGGCATGAGAGTTCCAGTAGGGCCCCCAAGGGATGCAATCCCTTGGCACAGCCATGGTTGGGTACCCCTGGCTCACCCCAGGCTGCTGGGGGAAAAGGCACTGCTGCCACAACCTGCCCGGGCCAGTGGGGTTCTCTCCAGCTTCTCTGGCAGCCCCTAAACAATCCACCCCTCTGTGCCAGTGCTTTTTGTGCTGTGACCACCTTCCCGACAGGAACTGGCCTGAGATCACTGGCTTATTCCAGTCTAGCCACTGAAAAGCTGCCTGTTTATTAAAACCATACTCTCTGTGAAATGCATCTTTGTCTGTGAACCAGCATGGCCATTACATAATAAGTTTTGTGATTTATGCTTGTCAGATAGAGTGTTTGCTGTAGGCAAGGCAGAGACCTTGAGGGACCAGGATTTGTTAGCCCAAGGCTGTCCATCTCCACGTGCCTTCATGCTTACTTGCTTCACTGAAACACAGTAATTGGCAGGATTTGGGCTCTTCAGGAGTGAACAGCCCTGTGTCTGCCATTGGATGAGGCAACCCCAAACCAGCAGCTATAGAGTAAAATGGATTAGAGGCATCTGGGCACCTGGCAGAGTGAGGTGGGATCCCACCTGGGCTAGCAGCCTAGCTGTGGTAGGACAGAGCACCATGGACATCAATTCACCCAGCTGGGAAGCGTTTGAAGCTGTGGTTCCACAAACATTTTTCTCTGTGGCACTTTTGGCTCCAGCAAGTCATGCTGCCACCATCCAGAGCTGTTTGTGGTGGGCCTTATACTGCCCTCTTTGTTCTGCCTGGACACAGAGGGGTGGCAGGAGCATGGGATCAGGCATTGGTGAGCCAGAGTGGACATTGCCTGCTGATTCCATGTCCTGGAGAAATGTGTGTGTAACCACAACCCAGGGCCAGGATGAATAAGCTTATGTGAAAGTCTGTGACTAAATCCTTCTGGAAAACAGGCTTTAAACCCTTTCAAAAATGTTACCCATGGCTAGTAGGGACTAGATGTCTTAAAGAAAGGCAAAAAGGTATTTAATCTCTTCCTTTAAGTGCATATTGTCATCTATCAAAGAAATCCCCAGCACAGCTGCCCTTAACTGGAAGATGTGAGCTTTCTCAGCAAGCAAGTGATGGCCATAAAGATTACACTGCCCTCTCTAAAGTGGTTCCTAGTGTTAATCCAATCAGTGCCAAGTACAGTAGCTGCTGATCTGTGCCAAGAACCTCTTGCTCCTATTACCTGGGTTAAGCCTATTCCCTGAGTGTTAAAAAGTAACATTTCATAAGTATTGAAAGCTGAAGCAAAATATGAAAAAGTGAATGTGTTACAGGGTAGAAAATGGGAATAGGAAAATACGGCTGTTTTAGGAATATGCTTATAGGAAAGAGGGTGGTTGTGTCTGTTGTATCAGTTCACCTGAAAATTCGGTTGGTAGAACGTTCCTCACTCGTTTGTGTGCTGTCAAAGGGTGTGTGCAATGCAGAAGAGCAGCAAAGCCAAATGTCCATGAGTAAATTATCCACCAAGAATTACTCAACAGCCCCAGACCAGTTACATTACAAATACTAGTGTACATTGACATACATGTTACCAGTGTGACATCATCTGATGTCACTTACGTGTGATGCAATAAATTACCTAATTGAATTCATGTGCCTTATAGGCTCCATCTCCATGTGTTACACCTAGAAAATGTTCATTTGCAAGTTTGGCCCTAAGTGGTACCTGCAAAAACTTTCACTCTTGCACTAAATCCTGGAGGTTAAGTACAGAAATGAGATACAGAAGAAAGCAACCCTCCTGCCTTCTACAGTGCATTTGACAGAGGCAGGTGACAAGAGGCTGAGAGTTACATTTTACAACCGAAACCTGCCATTCATCACGGTCCCTGTGACAAGTAGGTTTTTTATCCTCCTGGCTGACCTGACTCCAGGACCACACCAGCAGGTCTTGGGCAGGTATGGCCATGCACTGTGGTGATTCGTCTGGATGGCCTTGGACAGGGCCAGTCAGCAGCATCAGTCAGGAGTTACATCACAAGGTTTTGCCAAAAAAACACAAGCCAAACTGTTGACAGAGAGATGCTGAAGCCTTTGTAATGCCTACAGCCAAGCATGCCCCACGCTGTGATCTCATCAGATGTCATGTGCTAACTCAGTACTTCAACAGAGGGATTTTATAGTGTGTATGGGAGGCACTGGTGGGGAAGGAGTGGCATGTTTTCTTCTGAATATGTCTTGACCTCACTACAGTGAGTTTAACTACTCCACCTACAGTGGACACTGTAGGTGTCTACTCCAATAGCAGCCTTGCTATTAAGTTCTCCTGTCGTGACGATTTGGGCATCATTTTTGCAAAAAATGCATGTGATAATATAATTAATGACAGCACTTGTGGTAGTGGAAGCAGATAGGGTGGACCTCATATCTAAACCATTCAGGACAAGTGTGCAGGCAGGGAACAGAGGGACATGGTGTACCCTACAGCAAGGCAGCCCCCATTTTTGGTTAGGGCTATGGGGAAGTGTGGTGTGAAAGGGGCAAAGACTACAGGAGAAGAAAGTAGGAACAAGCATGTTCTGAAGCTACAGTGAAGATACAGCGAAGGCAGAATGAGGGATCCTCACTGTAAGAAATGTCTGTGATAGAAACAAAGGGGATCAGCAATTAGAAAATAAGCAAAGACAGAACCTCGGAAAATGCCCTTTTCCAGGTTATAGAGCCAAGTTCTTTCAGGAGCTGATTCCATTTACATCCATGAGAGGAAAAAATACCTGCTCACGTTGAAATATCTGATTTCCATTGCTGAATTACAATTTTATGCACTCAAACATGTGGCCCATGTCCCCCTGACCCCACCAGGAACACAGTTGCATAGCTTCTGTCACAGCTGTCTTGCCATATTGGTTTGGCAGGATTTCCAGATTTGGGATAGAAAGTTTCTGCTCCCTGACCCCACCTTTTTGCAGCCTTTTTGGTATGTGCAGAAGGACATCCTTTCCCAGCACTCATTCACACCAGTGGAATTCTCATTAACTTGCCAAAGAGCAGATCAACCCCTTATGCTTGGGTTTCTCTGAATTAATTTTCATGGATACAGCATAGGCCTTTTGCCAGCAGGAAGGATGCAGAGTTGCAGGGTGTATTAGCATCCTTCTGGACTACCACAGAAATCTTTGAAAACAGTTTTTTAAATAAGTGAAGAATCTTATCCAGTTATTCAAAAAAACAGCATCATTAATTCAAACTTGAATAATATTTTGCTCTGTTTTAATTTGGATGTACTTCTTGTGTAGAACCAGATATGTACACATGCACAGATTTATGTATATGTGCATGTGTGTAAATTCGTGTATATTCCATATTGTATGCATGTATGCTTTCTTGAAATCTAGAAGAGGTGTCAGTGTGTTTGCAGAACATTCTCTAAGATGTCTTGGAGTTCCAAGTGATATGTCATTCTTGGTGATTTATTCACCCTACAGAAGTGCCTACAGAACCAAACCAAAAGGGGGATCAGATTGGGTTAAGCCATTTTCAAATGGCTCTTGCTTTGATAAAAATGTTTTAGAGAGTTGGTAAACAGATAGAAAGGTGTAAGAACTCCAAAGATGAGTCATATAGCTAGAAATAAACTTTGGTGGCCTGACTAACAGCTACTGATTCTCACTGGGTTCAACTACTGCATTGTGTTGAATCTTGTATCAGCAAGAGAATATTGCTGAAACAGTGTTCTTACAAGTTGCTCTGATGCTCAGTCCTGCAGGGCTCCAAGCGCTTTCTGGCAGTCTCCAGAAAGTCCTGCTCTACTGGATTTCACAATTCTGACACTGAACTTACTCTGTGCTGGGATCAGGTCTGGCAAGGACTGTGCCTTGCCCTCAGCACTCAGTTCAAGGTCCCTCTGAAGGTCCAAAGATGTGAGTTGCATTTTATTCCCACATTTTCACAGGCTTGTTCACATCCGGGTTCCAGAAGAAGTTTCAATAAGTGCCAGAATCTTATTAGGGAAAGATGGTTGTGCTTTTGCTCCCTGAGGAGGCCTGGCAGGATGTAGAATCAGCAACACGCTGCTTCAGGGGGCTGAGACCTGAGGGAAGCAGACAAGGTGGAAAGTGGAATAGGAAGAAGAGAATATGGAAAAAAGGTACAGTGCATGGAACTGTAGGAAATTGAAGGAGAACAGAAATGACTGATGAGGCACAATGTAAGACCTCTGGTTCTCAGTGTTACAATATCCCTGTCTGCATCTGTCACATCACTGAAGAGTGACCTGGAAATGATTATTTTTATTGCATTTATGCTTTTCATCGCTTGTTGATGATTTACAGTAAAATCTTAAAAGAGTTCACAGCTTGATTTTTTTTAAATATACTTGTTGTTTTTCTGTATCTCAGGCTTTTTGTATATACTCTTGTAGCATAGCTAAATCAGTTCAGATGGATCTTGATATGTTGGTGTACAATCCTTCTCCTTCAGACACCCAAACCCTCAACAGCATCTGCTTTGGTCCATGCAGTCATTTTCAATAGCTCTCCTTTCTGGCCATAAGAAATGCTCAAACTGTCACAGCTTTTGCTGGCAGACAGGCTTTCAAAATATCAGAAGATAAAGATGAGGGAAGAGCAGAGTGGAACTTTGCTGGCAATACTTACCTGTGCTAAAGAAAGAGGAGCAGGGAGGATTTATTTCCCTCGTTCAATTCCCTTTGCAGCTCACCTTTAATGGAAAATATTTTTAATGTACATATATTCATGTGCTCATGTTCAGCTCTGATTGTTGTTTAATGAATAGGATATTCATTACATTTAAACACTTTGAGCTCACACAAACAGCTGGGAAAATATTATTATGCAGAAGTGAAGAAACAAGTATATATGTGTATGTGTTTATGTGCATGTGCACATGTATATTAAACTCCATACAACACATAATCTGGGTGAGGGCCCTCTCAAGGACAGAGGTGACATACATGCATGATGGATTTAAAACAACAGAGTGAATCCAGACATCAAACAGAAACAGAGGAGAAGAAAGGGAACAAACTGTGGGGAAGTTATGCTAAAAACTGGCTCTATTCCATATTAATTATTCAGATTTCCAGATTAAGACAAATCAATTTGATTATTTCATTTTTTGCTCTTTCATTGAAAACAGATACACCCCAATTCAAGCTGTTTAAACATGTGCTTAACTTTAAGCATCTAAGCAATCCTAGTGAAGTTGTTGTATTGAGTATTCAGAAAAGCCACAATTAGTAAAGACATTTACTGTAGTTAAAAAGATCAATAAGTTCTATGTTGGTGGAGAGGAGAAAAGAACTATTACATTTGTATATATTTAATTCTGTATGTGAAGGAGAGAAAGCTTGTAGCAATACATTTGAGTGAGAAGCTTAAAACTGCAGAAAAATAAGAGAACCATAAGGAGAGCAGGCAGACCTGGACCCATCAGGCTCATTTTTCAATACATTGAGAAGAACACCTGAACTATACTAATCTTTTCCAGTAGCTTAAGGCAGTAGAACAATAAGACAAATGGGATAAAACTGTCCATATTTCATAAAAAAATCCGTATCTTACAAGTATCGGGATCATCCAAAGTTTTCCTTTCCAACAGTAACTTTAATAAGTTCTAACAGGAGCCTATTAAACACAAATGACTGGCATCAGAGTTAAGATCAAAATATTCCTGTATCTGAAATTTTGAAGGAGCTCAGTGGTTTTCTGGAGTGCCAGTGCACATAGGAGAGACCAACTGTGTATAAGCTTCCAGAAACGCTAAGTGACAAATGCCATCCATGGTTATATAAAAAGGAAGCTGCCAAATAATGGTATTAAACGTAGATTACTTCTGCTTTTCCCTAGAATAACATAGTGGAGATTAAGGTAAATTCTGTATTGCTGAAAAATTTTGAAATCAGGCCATAGATCCTCTGAAATATATGCCTGACTATAAGTCCATTTAGGAAACCCTATGGAATATATTGGAAATAGAATATAGGATAATTGTACACAATTATGCTTCACTTTCTTTTCTCAAAATTCAGCTGTGTAAAGTGGTTTTATGGTCAATATATTGAACCTCTTATGCCCCAACACGTATTTTTAAACATGTATGTTGACCACGCACTTCCCTACACCAAGCCAAGCTCTCCGACAGCGCAGCTCCAAGGCTGGGACTCGAACTGAAGTTTCCTTTGAAAATTCTGTCTTGGATAAGGCCAGTGCAATCTCCCAAATCCATAAAATTAAACATGTAACCTTTGATCTAAACCAAGCCAAGCTCCATGATGAGCAAGTATGTGGTGATCTGTATCATGGTGGAATAGATTCTTTTGTTCCCAGTTTGGATGCACATCTAGTGCATCTACTATTTTATTTAAAAATCATGTACCGCAAAAACTAGTTGTCTATAAAGCACTTGCTGATGGCCTGGGAAGAACTGATTAGCAAACAGTATTTTTCACACGCAAACACCATATTACTTTATTACCTCAATACCTTCTAATTTTTAAGTAACTGTTATTCTGGGAACAGCGTGGTGAGGAAAGCTTTATTGCAAGTGAAAACAATTTAATATCTCTTTGGATTTTTCTCAGCTGCACCATCACTTATTCTTGCTAGCCATCATGATATGTAGATCACTGATATTCTTTCACTTGGAAACTTCAGTGAATACTAGGTCAGACCTTCAGGAGCTAAAATATTGTTTTCCACTGTGCTAAAAGAGAAATGACTGAGTCAAAAGCTGACGGCATCTTCTTTGGTCCTTCCCATAATCTGATAATCGAAACATAATAATTATTGTTTCTCAACTCCTTCTTCATTTCCTTGAATGAAGCCATGTTGATTTTTAAACAGCTTGAAATATGAATGTATGATATGGAGACCTTGGGAAAATGGGGATCAGACTGTGAGGGTAGAGAGCTGTATAATATGGATGTCACTGCTTAAGTTGCATGAATTATGGTTTCTAAATAGGCTTCTGTTACCCTTTGAAGAAAGGTGAAAGAAAAGCAAAAATACCATTATTAGGAGATAAATTTAAATGTGCAACAGTAGAGGAAATAAATACTGTCATTAATTTAGTGGCATCTTCATTGGTTATATGAATTTGGGTTGAAAAGAGAATGTTTATAACGTTAGAGCTTTTCCTTTGTATCTGCGCTGTCAGACTGACTCTAGGTTGCCAGATAAACTAAGCAGCTCTCAAAAAAGCTTTCTGTGGATGCAGACAGCTCACAGCAAGGCGAGCCTTCATTTTTTTCAGAACCTAGTGTCTGTCATAAAACTCACAGGAGTTCAAAAACCCACAAGCAACCCATAGGTTCAGTGTAAGAATTACAGCTGGTTGTTCGAACTTCTAATTGCCCAGTGTCCTTGGCAAGAACAAACACAGGGCCATGTCATTTGATATCTTGAACCATAACCTGCCATAATCCATACTCTTTAATCCGTCATATAGCTGTGGCTATGTCATCACAGTTTATTTTAAAATGGTATTCTTCAGTACTAATCTCATTCCCAATCGTTCATATTAATGTTAGAATTAGAGTGAATTAGGGCATTATTCTCCTCATATGTGACACTTAAGTACTTGTAAGTAATTGCATAGAAGGGAAAAGAGCACTGAATGTGAATGGCACATACAGCATGATAAATGGAAGAGACCAATATTAAACTTTTAATAGAAATAACTTCAGCAGAACTTTCCCACAGTCAACAGAACTGTGTTATTTTTAGCTGGTTGAGGCCAATGTATGTTAAGAATAGCATTCACTGTAGTGGGAAAATACACAATTTCTATTATGGGGCAGTCAGAATAACAACATGCTGATGATACACTCGTATAAAATGTGTAATTATCTAGTGTGCAAAAGAATAAATCACATAAATTGTTTACAGTAGGAATTGTGTAAGGACAATGACACATTGTTGTCTTTTTTGCGTAGCAAGGGTAAAGTTTGGCTTCTAAAATTGCAGAATATAATTTGTGGTGTTTATGTGATGCTTCCTGCAAGAAGACTCTGATAAGACTTTTTTTAAAATTATTATTTCTAATAAATTAGATTAGATATTACCCTGGTTAAAATGAGAGGTAGAACTGGTTAAAATTAGAAAGATATTAGCTTGGATAACATCTTGTGTTTCTTCATGTTGTATCATTAGTCTAAAATTACACAGAATAATCCTCCTTTCCCATGCAGCTCAGATAACTGCGATTTTACTTCTAGAACCATTACTGTATTGCCACTCATAGGGTACAAAATTCATAACCATACCCAAAGTGAAGTCAGACTCTTCTAGAGCTGTGCATGGAGTGATTATTCTCGTTTCAGAACTACCAGTCCATCATATTAATAATTATTAATAATGCAGAGAATAAAAGCATTGTGTGTCCTCATCTATCATCATATATAAAAATAGTTTTAATTGATAAGCCCCGTCTGTTCTGTGTGCTGAACTGTATCACTGTAAGTTGTAAAAAATAGGGTGAAATCAATATTTTTTTATCTGTCCTCCTTGGTAGCAAAGAAAGACCTAAGCTTCAGGATTAGTGGGCAGATATGAGGAGGATTTCTTTCTTTGTGATACAAATCTGTATTAATTGATTTTTCTTGATGTGGATTAATTGCAGCTCTTTATTAGGAATAATATCACAAATAAACTATAGACAAGTATAGATTGCTAAGCCTAGATTTCAACTGAATGAGGCTAATCAATACCTAAGTCTGTGATTTAAAGCAACTCATTAAGGCCTCGGGAAAAGCTAAATAATATATGTGAGAAATGTCTCATCTGGAGCCTTAGAGGAGTTTCTCCCTAAACAGAATAAATACATTTGTAATATACAATAACTGCAGATTAAGCTTGCTCAAATGCTTTTCCCTTGCCAGCTATGGCACTGAGGGATGGAGAGCATGGACGGGCTGGAGCCCCTCACCATGTCTGTCATCAGGGATTCAGGCAGCAGAGGAGCACAAGTGCCATGGGAGGTGGCTGGGGGAGCTGGGGGAGCTCAGCCTGGAGGAAAGGAGGCTCAGGGGGGACTTTCTCATCCCACACAACTCCATGACAGGAGGCTGTGCCAGGTGGGAGGTGGTCTTTTCTCCCAGGTAACAACTGAGAGAATAAGAGGAAATAGCCTCCAGTTACACCAGGGGAGGTTTAGATTTGATATTAATGAAAATTTCTTTGTGGAAAGGGTTGTCAGGCATTGGAACAGTGGTGGAGTCCCCATCCCTGGAGGGATTTAAAAGCCCTGTGGATGTGGCACTCAGGGACATGGGTTAGTGGTGGCCTTGGCAGCACTGGGGGAATGGGTCAGCTCAGTGATCTCAGAGGGTTTTTCCAACCTAAGAGATTCTGTGATTCTATTCTTTGACTCTAGCACTGTATACTAGACATATTTTGTGGCTTACAGGCCATTAAAAACTTACTTTTGCCATTTGATGATGTGATTTCAGACAGACAGTAGGTCTGAGGTTGAAGTCAGCCAACAGGATCGTTTAGTGATCCTGTTAATTTCCATTCTTCATGTACAGCCACCCAAGAAGTCTAGCAATGCCTGTGCTATCATGGGTGTAGACAATGATTTGGGAATCTGTAGCAGCCCTGAAGCTGTTTAGTCCCTGATTGCACTGGTGCATCACTCTTGCTCTCAGCTCTGTCTGATGGACAGTTCAGCTTCTGATCTTAAACATCCATTTTAAGGTAAATCCATCAGCAAACACTGTTAAATTGTTATTAAGTTGTTAGTAGTAACAGCCTTCAGGAAACTTTAGTGACTTGTACCACATGTTTGTTATGTTAAGTGAATTTCAGCGTTCTGTGACTCAAGAGCTTTCAGGGTATAAATTGTGCCATTAAAAAAGGGGAGTGGCTGCAGCAACTGGGTAATACTATTGCTATGATACTTGAGACCCTAGGTTTAGAAGCACTAAATGTAAAACCTGGGATAAAACACCTAAGTCAGTGCAACAGTAGCGAACAAAAGAGGTAAATTTCAAAATGATGTTGTATGAAGTATATTTTGGAAATACCCTTACATACTGACATACGGTCTTCCTAGACGTGGCTGTGCGTAAGACAGGAACAGACTTCAACAGACTAGTAGTTCTGACTAGTTCAAATTTTAGCATTTACCAAATCCATGAACCTCTTTAAAGTTGCAAAGGAGTTGCATTTGCCTTAGCAGTTCCACAAATGCTGCATTTAGCAAAATGTTTCTTTCTGTTGCTTAAGAAACCTGAGTTTAGAGCTAAAAATCTCAAACTCTTAGGACAAGTCCCAGGTTTCAGTGAGGATAAATGCAGACAATTTCTGCAGCCAGGAAAATCATGAGCACTATTTCCTCTACAGTGGAATAATCTGGGCAAAACATTCTATCAACTCTCCACTGTGCATATTTTGTTAACCAAGGCTGTCATTGCCATAAATCTTGCCCTCTTTTGTCCCTTTGCCTAGGTTAGTATCTGTCCTCTTAATCCCACCTTGATTTCCAGTGCTGGAGCCTGTGTATCTCCAGTGGAGACTCCTCCAGTGAGTTTGACCCTCACTGTGAAGATGCCACAGCCCATTAACTCGTGCAGTGAAGATAAACTAACCAGGTATTTAACTTGGTTAATGACTTGACTTTGACTTCTAGTTCCTATACACACAAGTTTGTCCTTGTATTAAACATTGTTTTAACAGTAGATTATCTAATTCAAAGTAGCTGGTACCTGAACTAACCAATCCCTTCTTGCAGGAAGACTTGGCGTGATTTGGGGCTGATTTTCTGCATGCCATGGTCCCTTTACAGTACTGCATGGGAAATACTGATATAAGTATATTTAATTGCTATAGAAATAATGCCCTACAGAATTGCATCATGAAAGATGCTAGAGGACAGAAATATCTTGCTTTTTCTCATTCATTTATATCTCTTATTGTCTTCTCCCTTTGTCAATTCCATGTTGCTTTCATGGCAGCACCACAAATCAAAGCCTAAATCTGAAGAAGTGTGGGAATGGGAGGGCAAAAAATGCATCCAGGATACTCTGCTCTTGCATTTGACAGCTAGCAAAGCTAAGAGAATAAACACTATAATAAGTCAGTGTGCCCCCTATCTGGCTTAGTTTATCTGGTGTCCATCTGAATAAACTCTCAGCTGAAGCAGGAAGCCCTGGGACTAGATCTTTCACCTTCCTTTGATTGTCATTTTCCAATTGTTTTCATTTTTCAATGACGCCAGCACACTTGTTCACTGATGTTCCATTTTGGCCTTGATTGTGCCAGATCCACCCAGAGAAGTCTGAAGCCAAGAACAAAACGGGCCTCAAAAAGAGAGGCTTTCCTTGAAACATCCTTACACATTAAGGTCCTGAAGTGTGATGCAGACAGTGCTGCACCTTTGTGTAAGGAGTGTTTAGACAGGGTTCTTCAAGTTCATCAGACGACTTCAATAGGTGGAAATAGCACACATGCTCAAAATCAAGGACACCAACAGCAAAAAATATCACTGTGGCAATACACTAAAATGTGTCCATTTTTTTTCCCCCTGAACTAGAAAACTATCACTGCTTACTATATAAGGAGAGATTTGGCCCATTTTCTAGTCTCTATTAGACTGGTAGTGCAAGGAAACGTGGCACAGTGTAGTAATGCAGCAAGTTTACCTCTCCTCTCCTCTCCTCGTTTATAAGTGTATGTGTTTTGGTATAGGTATAGGTGCAGGTATAGATGTGTGTCATCAACCAAAGAAAAAGATAACATGCCAGCAAGTTCAGCATGCTGATTTGTCACCTCTCCTGTCAGTTTTGGTTCGCTGTCAGCCCCTGTGCTGTCCTGGGAGTGTGGTTTGCTCATGTGTGATGGAGGAAACATGCACACTGCTCATATTTATCCTTCCCATCTGAACCAGAATTCATTGTTTTTTGGTTGCAAGAATTGACATGAATGTTAGGAAGGCTGGACTTTCTTACCTTTACATGTGCACTGCCCATTTTAGGCTTGGGCCCGGCTGGCAAGGAAGGCAAACCAATGTGATCTATTTTTCTTGTACAAACTTTTTGATTGCACAGGAGTTGCCAGTTTGACACTCAACATTAACATTAAAGTTTAGAAGAGGAAAGGCTGTTCTGGAATGGTCAAACAGAGAAAGTCATGCATGTATTTGCATTTTAGAGCTATTAGTGGTGCTGCATTCAGAGCAGTTATCTGGTCTGAGGAAGGATTTGCAGGGTAACTGCACTTTTGGAGGTTTCCTTTGAAGCTGAAAACAAAACAGAAAAAGAAGCAGCAAACCACAATTTTAAAAATAGGATGCTTTAAGATGCCTCCTGGAAGTCACAGTCTGTCCTTATAGTGTTCAATTTTTTGAATTCTTCAGGAGTGAGAACAGACTCGGTTGTCAACAGAGTGCTGTTCACAGAAACTAGGCAGGAGAATGAAAGAAGGCTGGCTATTGTTCAGGGATGTGGTGTAGGCAGCAAGAATGTGTTGGGAATGCAGTGCCTGCATGTCAGGCAGAGAGAGAGGGCTTTGTGTGAGAATGCTGAAGCAGAATGTCAATCATACGAATAACTACTATCTCATTTTTTCATCTTGAACCTTGCTAGCACACTTCTTCCCCTCAAGTCCATAAGGATAGTTATCCATTTCCTGGAACACACTGGTGTCTAATCAAAGCTGCCCAGGTCCTTCATCGGAGAGCTGACCTACCATGAAGTGTTGGAAAACAGTGTTGGAAGCATCCTACCTCTCCTGTGTGCTCTGCCAACATAGCCTAGACCATCATTTAAGAATAGGTAACTCACAGACACCCTGCTCTGGTGAGGGAGCGTTGTTTTTCTTAAAATAAGAATGGCTTTATCATCCTCCAGAGGAACATGTGTGATTTGAAATATTCATAATTGAAAAAAGAAAACATTGGGTAATAGAAAGGGAAGCTCCACACTTATGCAAATGTAAAAAACATGCTTTATCTCACAATGGTTCACATTGTGCCTGGGTGCAATGACGTAAGAGCACTGTTATGAAATTCCTCAAAATCCTGAACAAAATAGAGGCAACATGCCTGAAAAGGGTGCATTTGTGATTAAAATAAATTTACTCTTGAAGCAGATTAACAATTGAAGCAGAAGCTTGCAGAGCTGGGTATAACATACCTGTTGTGACCTGAGCTAAGTCAACCTCCTCTGAAGTCTCACTTCTCATGGGTTGGTGTTACTTAAGGCAGATCCTCCTTTGAGGTAACACATCACTGCTTTACTTGCCAGGAATGGGAGGAGATCACACACTGATAAAATCCTCCTCACTGGGACAGGCTGGGCCAGGATTCCCCGAGTCTGCACCACTCACTGTGTAGTCACCTGGGGCCAGGAGGAGCCAGTGTACTCAGGCTCTCAGAAATGAGAGCTGCCGTGTTAATATGCAAGAGGTAAGTGATCCTGAGCAGCACACAACAAAAATCAAGGAGAACTTCCCCCAAAAAGTTACCTTTAATCACAGTGTCACTGGGAATTGGCCACATTGTTATTATTATTCCTGCGTATTAAGGCCCAGCTGGGATGGCCTGATCTCACACACACTTCTTGTTGCCATTGTGAGCAGTCCAGGAAGCAAAGAGCAGAGTAGGAAAGCTAATAATAAATATTTCTTAACTCACACTTCCATAGGTTCCATTGCACCCCGAGCATTGACAAGCAAGAAAATTTTACCAGAGGGCATGAGATTTCCTCTTCCTCAGGTGTAGCGTTTGGCAACTCTTTAAGTCAGTGTTCCTGGTGTTCCCAGCAAGAGAAGCTGTCCCAGGTGCCACCACACTGCCCCTCACCATTTTCCAGCAGAGGTGTGAACCCAGTCAGGAAGCTGACCTGTGTTAAAACCTCATCTTCTACCAAATGAATTTTAATCCTACAGAGTTTTTGGGCAGCAGATGACAACCTGGCTGCACAAACAGCTCCATTAGTAAGAGAGAAAGCAGCATGGACAGGAGGAGACAACAAGCAGTGAGGAGCCAGGAGAGTGCAGGACAGGCTGTGCTTCAACTCCATCTCAGGTCAGCACTCACCTGAGAGCCTTCAGAGCTGTTCCCATTCATGGTGGCCCAGGATTGATTCACAGCAGTCTCCTTTGTTGTACCCTTTAGCCACCACACCTTCTACACTGTGTCCCACAGTGCAACTCATCCTTGAGAAGGTCTTCTTGAAGAGAGCGTTAAGAACATGGATTTTGGGATAAACCACGTCACTTCACCCGCCGGCACCACAGTTTATTCAGTATAGTGAATAAACTACAGGCCACACAAAAATCTCTGCCCGTTATATCAGTGTAGCTCTTTTCAGTCCAACAGGGCTGTGCTGATTTTGTACCAGCTGAAGATTTATTTCACAACCTCAGATTTCTTCTTTGCTTTTTTAACAACTGTTGCTGCATAGCACTTAATAATGGCACCTTATTATGCTGGAGTTTTCCATGATTCATTTCAGGAACTCAAAGCACATGTAAGCATAAACGCTTAAATGCTTTGCAGAAAATCATCTTGATTGTAGAAGCAAATCTTTTTTGTGTGCAAAAATACTGCTTATTTGGCCAAAACTGGCAATTACCAAAGTTTGCCAGAACACAGAAACCTACAGGATGGATGCACCACCACTGTGAACGGCCAGCAGCTGTAGAAAGCCATGTATTGTTCTACAGAATTTTAAAATATTTTATTCAGGCTAACCCATGAAAAGCATTGTTTCATTCTAGCGGGTAAAAACCTTCTGAGAAAGATTTTATATCTGTTCTATTTTGGCTACAAAAATAATAATTTCTCTCTTTTTTCCCATTAAAACACAATTCAGAATGCATTTTAATATGAAATCCTGCAAATCTCACCGAAAAGAATGTTGTTACAATTCCTTGGGAAAGAGGAAGGGGTTGCTCCTTTTGCATTTGTCTTGTGTTGCGAGGGTGTAAAAAGGAAAATTTCTTCTAACAGCGATAATTGAGTCAAAAACTACTTTGAAAAGAAATGTGATTTGACTGAGATAGTGGCCAATTTTTGGGTTAGATTTTTTAGCACTGCACAAAGCAAACACTCCAGTTGGGGTTCCAAACTACAACTACCAAAAATCTCTGATGACTAACACTTCCTGGCTGGACTTCATGCTGGATTGAAAAGAACAAGACTACTTTTTGTCTAAGCCTGCACTAATGTTATATAAAAGGCTGTGAAAAATGTTGTGTAGGTCCATCCACAAGCATCTGTCTTTTGCACATGCTTGTGGTGTTTTTGCTGGTGGCTTTGGGTAGAGTTAGTCTAATGTTTAATTAAATCATTTAGCTTTACTTGAGCCATACATCTTTTTCCTCGCTGACTGTTTTTTGTGCAGGAATTCGCTGCAGCCCCAAAAGAAGAAGGAATGATGTTCCCTATTCTGACCACAGACCCTGGATCTGCTGCTGATGCCTGCTGTCCACGGACTGGAGGGTCTTTGAGAATAAAAATAACCCTGAGAACAAAAATAACAGTTCACAGTAGGTGCAGGACTGATTTTCTGTAGTAATCTGGGCCCATCAACCCACAGATTCAAAAGCATTGTAGAAACACCTCAGGAAATTAATACTGAAGAATAACTACATGAAAATCCTTCATTCGCTCCAAAGACATTCTGCCTTGGCTCCCTCCCTTCCATCAAACAATGCCCTTTCATGTAGCTTAATCCCTGCTAGCACCCACCCTCATGCCTGGTTCCTCCCTCACTCTTCATTAAGCTCAACAGAATGTATTTCCAGTCAATTCTGACTGGAAATGTAATACTCCCAACAGCATTGCCAGCAATACTCCCAGTCCTTTCCTCTGCTGGCCTCAGCTGCTCCATGGTCCAGCTCCCCCAGTTACTTTTCCACTCTAGGGAAAGGCTAGAACTGGCAGGAGGCTCCAGCAAGCCCAGGAACACCCAGGGCTCAGGAAGTGGAGGCTGCAAGGGGCAGGCTGGATCAGTCTCCCCGTCCATAAATTGGTCTCAGTGTCCTACAGTTAAGTTCTCTCCCTCCTCCCTGACACAGCGTCCTCCCATGGATGCTCTCAAATACAGAATCATCACCCATAGTTTTATGGGGAACTGCACTTTGTAAGGAACTCACTGGCCAGAAGAGCTCAACTCCCAGCTGGGCATCATTGTAATGACCAGGAGTTTAGATGTGTTCAGCATTTTGCATTTACTTGCCAGATACTCCCTTGAAAAATTTGGTTACAGTAGCCAGAAAGAGAAAAACTTTATGAAAGTGTAGAAAGAACTTGTTCATAAAATCATTATCCTGTCCAAAGGTCCCATTTCCACGTGTTCTGAAAGATCCTGTGAAAAAGTCCGTGATGCTTAATGCAACCTTTTTTAAACATTCATATCAACTTTACATAGCTAGTTTTCATTATTTTCCTCTGTCTCTTGTTATCTATTTGTCCATTCAAATATGGTATCTGCATTTGAAGAGTTCATCTTTGCTCCACGTGCCATTTTTATCAAGCAGCTTTGAGGTTCTCTTCCTTCTTATACTCCAGATAATCAAAAGTTCCTACAGGCTCTCTTCTTGATTCTCCCTCAATTTTCATTCTCTCCTTCGGTTGAACTAATTTTTGCGCTGGCTATCCTCAAAGTGGAAATTTAACAGAGTTTTATTAGCTCAACACATATTGAATTTGTGTGTCCTCAGTCTGTATCACTTGGGCAGGGCTGGTCCAAGACTCACCAGGATGAACAATCTGACCAACAGTTGTGGCTGCTGGGAATTGAGACGCGTTCAGCCTCATGGGACCTGATAGCACTGCCTCTAACCCCCGGCTCAGGGAAACCTTTGGACACACATCTCAGGGCTACTCTAATCCTGTGGAACCCCAGAACACTGTAAGTATGCTCTGCCCAGGGGCCGTGTTACATCTCAGTACAGCTGTGTGGTGTGTACACATCTCTTGACGCAAACAAATGCTATAAAATGTTTAGAGCTCTGCTCTAAAATGTTGCTGGCAAATTGTCGTGAACATGGGAAAGAAACAAGAGTGTTGAGAGCTCTGGGTATTATTGAAATATTTAAATATCATGTATGGTGATGCCTGTAATTCAACATTTGCTGTGGTAAACAGCAGAAATGACTGTAGCAAAATGTTATTCCATATTCTAAGCCAGACTCTTGAGGTTTGTTTTATTTATATCACATGTGGCTGGGAGAAATAATTCTAGGAAGGCTCAAACCATATATTTTCTTTTCAAGTTGCCAAAATATCTTACAGAAATCAATTGCTGGGGACTCTTCTTCATGGCTAAAGATTTATTTTTAACCTCTTGGTGTGCCAAAATCAAGAACAATTATTAATCTGTCCTGAAACTGCCAATACAACCTGCTAGCAACAGATGGTGTGAACGAAAAGCCAGAAGTGGCCATTTTTAATATTCAATAGATTAAAAAACTCAGTTCTTTAATCTTATCTAACCTCTTGTGACCGATGGTCTAAGTATTGACTTAAAGACAATATCAATAGCCTTGATTTGAACCTGAATCAGCCAGGGGACTGGACCTTCTGAGATACTTTTTACCTCTAAATGATACTGAGTTCCCATCTCTGTTGACCTTGGTGGGAGAGGAGCACTAAAGGTTTCTCTTTGGAAACTTAAAAGTCAACACCTTGTGCTGCAGGTATGGTGCGGCTGTGCTTCAGGGGTTCTTGTTTAGGTCTGAACTTGTTGGATAGTTAAGAACCAGCTTCTGTCAATGCCTAGGGATGGAGAGGTATTGCATTACTAGATATTATCTCAGTCTCACTGTATTTATGCATCTCAATTACAAAATCAGGAAGTATTGCCAGCCATCCTTTGGATACAGCTGGCACAGACACACACACAGAGTGAAACAAAAAAATCCCAAACTGCAAGCCTGCTTTATGTTTTGATTACTTAAGGATTTTGGAAATCTGAGGATCATGGAAATCTGATTCTTGCAGCCTGTGAGGATGCTGTGCTTCTGGTGAGACTGGGTTTTTTTCCCCTGTGTCACTGCTGGGAAAGGCAGACTGTCAGCAGCAGGAACACAGAATTTCACAACTGCCCAGGAAAGCTGGATCCCAACTACAGACATACTCACCTCACCTATGATTGAAGCTGGATCTGAATTTCAGGTTTGGGATTGCTCATTATTTTCTGTAATATCTCTGCAGCCCTGATTTGTTTGGGAGGAATGAGGCAGGGGGGACTCAAACAGCTGCAGTGCTATTAGCACAGTGTGGGTGAGAAACAGCCTGAAGCTTTCGCATGAATAATTTCCCAGGTTGCGTGTCCTGTCTCTGTACTCACCCAGCAAAATGCAGCAGATGTGGCGAGATGACAAACTTTGTACGCCTGACTCTGGGACAGACAAAAGCCTCTTGAAAACCAAGGGCTGCAATTTGAGAAGCCGTTCCTTTCTCTGTTTTTCATGCCTTTATTGATACTTGTCTGCACAGACCCCATATTCTGGCAGGTCAGCAGCTCCTCAACCCAAATCCCAGCCCTGGTCCAGGGCTCCCTCCTGCCGCTGTCCTGTGGCCCCTCTGCTCCTTCCCGCCTACGTGTCCCCCGCGGAAACCACTGGCCATGGTCAGGCAGTCCCCTGACAATACGGCATGTGGGAAAGCTCTTCCTGGGAGAGCAGCAGCCTTTCAAGAGCTCAGGCCAGGGAGGAAAGGCCGATGCACCAGGGGAGAGCACTGGAAGGATATTTTGGTTTTGTGCTGAAGGGAAAATGAACTCTCTCCTGACGGTTTTCTCTGGAGGCTACAAGAGTGAGATTTCTGAATGGAAGGAGTGGAAGAAAAAGAATAAAAGATGTAAAAACAGCCAGCTGGAAGGAAGTAACTTTAAATTAGTACATTAGCATGCTGATGGTAGGTACTGTTACAGAATGAAGATGCTGGGGAACACCAGGAAAGACACATGACAGTATCAAGTGATCTTGGACAGTAAAATTTAGTGTGTCCACTAAATTAGTGAGATAAACAATGAACAAGGGCATAGCAAGGCTATCGCTGGGGGGTTCTGTCAGCCTAAGCTGTTGCTGAAAGCTTTGCCTCAGCCTATACCCTCTCCAGGGAGCTCATTCCTGCTGGTCTCTTGGACAGTTCTGCCAACAGCCCGATGGGACACTGATCAGCATAAACACGGAGCACTCTGCTGCCGGTGTCATTGCCAGGGAGAGCAGTGGTCTCCTGTGTCACTGACCTGGCAATGAGAAAATGGAATGAACATGGAAGGAGTTTGTGGGGGAGCAGGGAGCAGTGGCAGGACTGCTGGCACTGTGGACTTCTGCTGCAAAGAAGCATGGCCTGTGAGGTCTCATCTAATGATCTGAGTAGATATCGTCAAAGTGTTCTTCATTTCTGCTTACAGATGCGAAATGGAATCCCTTCCTAGCTTTGGATAGGTCTTACACCTAGAGTGTATTCAGTCTTCTGATAATGGAATTGGGAAGTGATTATTTGGGGTTTGTAACACTTCTTTTGTCTTCCTGGTAACTTTCGGCCAGGCTCTGAGCTTTGCTCCTAAATAGTACCATAGGTTACCCCAGTAATTCCCAATGCCCAGGGTCTAGTTTGCCATCACGTTGAACCCTGAGAATTCTTCCCCTTCATGAGGATTACAGAAACATCCCTTCTCAGTAATGCTCTGCTGACCATCTCTTAAAATTAAATGTTTGGTAGTCACCAATATTTCCCATTTTTAACAGACATGAATTGGAGCATTCCTGTCATTGGAACTTCATCTGAGTTTCCCTTACAAACAGCTTTCCTTACATTGCCCTGGAATGTACGTACAGCCCCTGCCTCTGTATCAGTGCTTTACACATTCTCAGGATGTTTTGCAGCATTCAGCTCCTGGACTTTTGAATTGTTTCACATTTCATGGTCTGAATTTTATGATTTAATGGCACTCCTTGTGAGCATGTGCAATGACACCTACAGAATTTCTGATTATCAGGCCATATTATTTCTCATGATTGTGTTGAAAGTCTCATTGTCTCCTTGGTTTCCAGCAGAATTTCTGCACTATTACCAGTGAAACAAGCCTGAATAGCAGAATATGTATCTCTGAATATGTCCCCAAAACCTGGGTTTCCTCAGTGTGAAAACAGTCTGTGTCCATGCAGAAATAGCTTCAGCACCTCTGTAAATGATACAGTCTCCAAAGCACAACCAGCTCTTGTAATCACAACAAGGCAATTCAGAAAAATAAAAGAGGGGTCTAAAATGGGATGTGAGATCTTTGTAGAAGTGGAAATACAATTATCTTTTTTTTTAATTTTCGAGTGTATGTATTATAGTCCCCACTCACATTTCTCTCATGGAAAACTTAAATTGTTAAGCTTCATAATATCACTGCAAATAGCCCAGGTCTTTGCTCTGTCTGCTTGGCCTCATTACTTCACTTGAAAACTGTTTTTCATGTTGTTTTTTTTCTCAGAGAAGGGAGCTTTACATTCGCTATTAACACTCCAAAAGAGAGAAGTTCCGCTCTACATTCGCTATTAACACTCCAAAAGAGAGAAGTTCCGAGCGGAGCAAGCCCTGAGAGCTCAAGGAGAGCATCTCCAATGTCACCTGCAGCAGATCTCTCAGGGTTCCTCGTGCTGCCTCTCCTTCCCCACGCCTCGATGCTACACATAGGAGTGGTCTGTGCCAGTAAATCGCTCCCACTGCCCTTCTGCCCGTGGCATCCAGCTCTTCTTGGCTCCAGGAATTCCGATGGGATGTCTCAGCAGGGATGAAGGCCAGTGGAGCTGATGGGTGATGATGACCTGCAAGCAGCGTGGGAGGAAGTCAGCCCACCACGAGCAAATTTTTCTGCTGTCTAGATGGGCTAATCACACACTGCAAAAACAGCAAAAAAGCCAGAGAATTGGAAATTCTGTCTTCAGGGTTGTTTGGGTTTTTTTAAATCCTGTTTCAGTCCACTATTTGATTGTTTTCTCTTTTTCGTTTGTATTTACCATATAAAAAAAGAAAAAAAAAACAAAGCATTTTCCTTTTATATTTTCTCTATACGGAATCATGCAAGGTATGGATTATACGGAATAGCCCAGATTGGAGTAAAAGGAGAGAAAGGTCAGCATTTTACAGGGCTGAATCCAAAGTACCACCAACAGTCTTGCTGACAACACTGGAGAAAAGTCTACAATAACTTAACTTCTTTTTTTCTGAAGGGGTGCCTAGTGCTGGAAGGCACCATGGACAAGAAAGGCATCTAAGGACACTTACCAGATAGTATTCAGATAATCTTCCAAGATTCAGTGCCTCAGCAGGCCGGAGCAGAGGTGTAGAAGTTTTAGCATCCCAAATAGAAGGCTGAAGGGTTCATCTCAGTTCTAGGTGGTGTTTTAAAGCTGGGGTGGTTAAGGCATGCCCAGCACTGCTGCCAGCAGGTTGCAAATCATTTTCTTTTGACTTTGCCTGTGTGAAGGACCAGGTCAGAGTTGGAGTTGGCATTCCACCTTTGTTTAATCATCAGACCATTTACGTTTTCTTGGAAACAAACTCCTCTATACTCCAGCTTCTGTAAATCACTTCGTAGTCCTATTGATACAGGGCAGTGGTGACTGAGATCAGCTGATAGCCTATTCTTTTGTTTGTCATTCTGAAATTTAATCTTTTTGCAACAAAATCACCGGATAATTCAGCCATTTGTGGCAATGACTGTAGTCAAAGACTATGAAATAAACCCAGAAACATTTATAAAAGTAACCATGATATGATGACCTACACACACACACATACATATATATATTTATAAAAATTTCAGCAGCCCACTTGTCAGGATTCTGAAACTGACATGACAGACATGGGAAATAAGAAACTTTCAAGTTAGACATCATTTTCTACTTACAGTTTGTGTGATGTTATTTTTAAAGAGATTCTGTGAAAACAGAGAAAGTTGTATCACTTTTGACTCATATCCCCCCCACCCCCCAAAGAAATATATTTATATATGCGCTTACTTATATAGGAGTGGTATCTATGTAGATATATATGAAACATATGAAAAAAAGAACATTATGGAAGAAAAGCTTCATGTATGACTGGTAAGTCAAATAACCGTTAGCACTAAACCCCACAATGTCTTGGAAAACTCAGATAGATCTAATCCTGAAAAAAAGTAAATCTACTTTTTCTTGGCATTTGTTATTTTCTCTACTATGTTCCTTTGAAAACTACAGCATGTTTTCACTGGTCTGCCTTCAAAAAGGTTTAGTGGCCATTTATGTGATGCAATTTATGCTCTATTAATTTGAACTTTTCTGGTAGGATAACATCTAGAAAATGAGAATGTGATATTCTAGAATTATTTTAATCAATCTGTATTGAAGGAAAGGAACCATTTCAATTCCAACACTGAGCTGGTAGAAATTATCTTAGCTGCAGGCGGTAAAACTAAAGATAGTGTTAAATCTGCACTGATAAACCACAAGTCTTCTGCGCACCTAAAGCCCCATTTGCATGCGCAGTATAAGCTGATTCTTGCTCAGGTAACATTCTGCCAATGTGAACATGCATGAACTCTGGGGCAGCTGTTTGAGGGCTGCATGCATAGAGCTTGCAAATTCTGTTTGATCTGGTGTGTTCAGTTGTGGGAATCTGAACACACAGCTATGAACACTCCAAACCATGAGATGGGGCAAAGAAGCAAACTACAACAATAAAATATCTCTTTGTCGGTCATTCTTCAATTCTCAGGTGTCTGAGGCAGTTTTGGATCTATTGCGCTCCTTTCTATAGTAACAAAGCATTTGAATGTAAATTCATCTATGTGGAATGACATTCCTATTTCCCCATATCAGCAAAATGTTTACCCATTCTTCTTTATACACTGGCAATACAATAAAATTGTATAGACATAGACAATATTTACCACAGAATCTAGAACTGAGTATGCCATAACAGTAGAATACCAACTGGTTTATTTATATTTTGGAGATTTTGAGAAAATCTTCATGTGCAACACTTAGCCCACTGCAGATACAAGGGCATCCAACCTCCCTCTATAAATATGCCACTGATGCCATTGGCAGTAAATGCACGCTGTTGCCAAGAAAAGAGACAACTGGTTCTTGCTGCTGTGTAATGTTCAGGAAATACACCTGGCAACTGAAAGAACCCAGCTAGTTCTGCTGTATTAAGCTTAGTGTAGGTTCTGACTTTCCATGAGACAGGAAAGCATTGCACTGTTGTTGAAACATTTCATTTTTAATGACCAGTGAAGTAACACAGTGGCTGGGTAGTAAATCCCATCACACAAGCACTCCTCTGGAAAAATCCACTATATTCTTACTAGGAGAGCCTCCACCATTATGCTGCTGTCTGACCTAAGGCAGTTTCCTTAATTTTCTCTGTAAGTAAAGTGAGAATATTGTCCTTTGTGGGATGTTTGCTTGCTTATTACAGCAATATGTATTACAATAAGTCTTAATAAGCCTGTTTCCAACTGACAAAAAAATTACTTCTTTAGTTTTTATCAGTAAAATATGGTCAGACATCCAACAATTTACTTCTCTGGCATACCCTCCACTTACTATAATAAGGAAGTCTATCTCAAGAAATAGATGGTTAGAAATAATGCTTTTATGTTTTCTATATTTTGTTATTTTTGCCTCAAATCAGAGTTCAGTTCAGTGTGATCTGACATGGTTGAAATACTAAAACCCCCGCTCCTCCAAAGCAGTGTTTATTATAGAAACCACAAACTTAACCTAACCTAGAGCAGCTTTTCCAGCAGTGATATAATTACAGTAGTTATTGTTGCAATAAACCAGATGTTCCTGAACTGGAATGAAAGCACTTCCCCCTGCATTACATTTGTTATGTTGCCTCTTTTCAAGTCTCACATCAGCTGTTCAGAAAGGGCTTTCTTGGTTGAGTGTCACTTACAGATTCTTGCTGTGTGAGTCTTTTAGTGCAAAAGAATGAAATACGGGAGGGCTTTGAGATTTCACTGCTCTCCTGAAAACCTCAGACACGACAGTTATCAATGTCACTAATTCTTGCCCTGGTTTAAAGACATTTTTTTGTCCTTTAAGGCACTTGTATTAGGCTAAAAAAAAAAAAAAAACCCAAACACTTTGGGAAACCTACTTGTTGAAAGAGTACATTGCTCTGTCAGGAAAGAAATGTTCCACTCCTCCAAAATTGATGACGTTTGACACAGACTTCAGTGGAGCCGCCATTTTGGTCACCATTCTGAGCAACTTATTTATTAGGCAACATAGGTATCTTTGGAGAGAATTTTTAGAACTGCTTTATTAGCTGTTGTTGCAACTCTGGATCACGAGCAGCCATTCAACCTCAACCATGAATAGCCAGTATTACTTAAACATTACACATCTTGTATTTTTAACAATGTGTTAGTCAACACATTTCTAATATTTCCCAGCCCAATCAAGTCCTAACTGTAAAAATGTGTTGTCAGTAAAGAACTGGACTGTGTTTACACTACTAGGACCTTAGACATGAAAGTTCTATATTATCTCATGTGCGCAAGAAAACCTGTCTAGGAACAAGGACCATGAGAAATCAAGAAGTCAGGAGACTGCTTTATTGCACTTACCGTGCCATATAATAATACAATAATGAAACACAAACCAGGCTTGGGGGTTTGTTTACTCATAGGTAAGTTCTCATGAAAATACAGGAACAATAAAAATTAATTATCTTATCAACTATCTGAACAAGTCACGGCAATACTGGAAGAAACCTTTGCAATGTTCAGTTACATGTGCTGCTCATTTTTCTGCTCGCTAATGGTAAACTATTAGTCAACCCATCCCATGGTAAGTGTAATGTAACAAGGGGGGACAACCAGGGAGGAATTCATCCCATGGTCTGCTAAATTTACACTTTGTGAAATGTAAACGTTTCTTATAGAAGGAATTTGCATGGCTCTGAAACAGAGTCCAATTTCTCACTGATGTGGTAGGGGATGCAGACATTGTTGGCCTGATTTTACAGAAATCTTTGAAAATGGGCCATAAAATAGCTGAGGAAACCCAAGAGGCACCCACACATTTGGAAGCAGATTATAAGACAGCTCTGCAGCTCAGCCACAATCAGCTCCCGGCTTTCAAAAGACACGGTATCAATTTCACATTTTTTGCTTTCCTAATGGGAATGTGTAAGAGCTGAAATAAATAAATAAATAAATAACCAGGGCCCATGTCCAGGAAGCCTTGACATCTTTCCCATCACGGGAAGGCTGGGAGGCCCCTGCGCTTCCTCCCCTGGCTGTGACATGCCCAGCAAATATTTCCACCACCCACACTTGATTCATTCTTAACTCTCCTCACCCACTCTTCATTACAGTTGTGCAAAGCATCCATTACAAACCCTGCAGCCATCCAAAACCTACCTTTATAACCTCGTCCTGTGTTCCACACACAGCAGGGATTAGGTGGACTTTGGGTGGATGGACTTTTGAGACAATCAACCCCCAGTTTCATGCAAATTTGGGTCCAAGTTAAGGTGAATGATTTATGGGCTGCATGTTTTGAAAATCACTGAGAGAGTTTCATATCACTTCATCATGCTTCACTGCATAGATCTCAGTCATACTCACAGAAATCAAAAAAGATATGCATATAGTACACTGCAAAGGGGAATAACAATAGCGGTCAGATCCCAAATGTGCTCCATGCGTTGCAAACAGTTCCTGGCCTGAAGAACCAGAGCATATTAAAAAAAAAAAAAAAACAACAAACCTACAACAAAACCAAACAAACAAAAAATCCAAACAAAAAACAACACCCCACAAAACAAACAAAAAAATTAACAAAACCCTCTCAAAAAAAACCCACCACTTCTTTTTAAATCTTTGACACTTTATTGCTTCAAAGTGTAACTAACTCATAAACATTTTATGACATTCCTTCCTTTAGCACATATGCATGCCACTAGTGTTTCAATTAGATAGGAACTTGTGCAAGGAGCTGCTGTAATGATGCTCTCAGGCAGAAAGCAGAGGCAAACCCAGACTCCAAAATTCACATGGAAAGCAAAATTTTTGGTAGTCAAAATGGGCAATTTTTTGGTAGGTAATACAAGTTTCAATCTGCAAAATTTGGATTTGGGCAGCCTGGTTAGCAAAATTAAGCAGTGTGTAGATAAAGAGAAAGTAGATTATGGCAACCATCTTGAATTACATCTTGCTCTTTTGGCTTTCAGAACTGTGAGGCAATTTGCTTTAAAATCACTAACCAGAATTATAGATACAGAAGGTTTATAAAAAGAGCAATTCAAAGAACAGGATTCAATATAAAATGCTCTGTGGCTTCTTAGTCAGACAATCAAAGAAACTAATTCCACATTTTAATTTTTAAAGGAACCCAGGCCATTTGTGGCAGAAGTACCAAGCTTGCTACTCGATATTTTCACTTGGAGAAAGAGAACTTCCTTGGTTTCTGTTTGTGGCATGAGAACTCTTCATCTGCAAAACAATCTTCTTCTTTTCTGTCATGAGTGAGTCCATGCAGGAGATTGCAAATACCTCACCAGATCCCAATTGTGGAGTGCTCGTTCCTGTTGAAACAAAAACATTAATATGAACGAGAGCCAGAGGGATGGGGTTAGGTGTGTGGTTGCTTTTTCATCACGTGACTTCAGTCATCTTTTAAAATCCTGTTATGTGCCCATTTATGCAAATGCCTTCAAGATAAGCAGGGAAAAGGTTTGAAAAGCTTGTATAAGTGGCTTGAAGTGAAGTTATATTGGACTTAAAGTCATATTAAGAAAAGCACTGAGGCATGAGATTCAGCTGAGCAGAGTGCGAGCAACAGTGTCTGAACTGATCACAGTGGCATAAGACGCTGCTGGGTCTCAGTCGTCCCAGGTGCCTGAGAGAGGGGAGATCAATCCCAGCCTCCAGGGATCTGTTTCTTCCCATTATCTGCACAGGGAATGTGAGTGACCAGCTGGTGCTGAGCTCACTGTGTGTCTCCCTCCATGGTAGATGAGGAGAGCTCCATTCCCCAAGTCTGCTGGGTGCCCTGCAAAGGGCAAAATGTGTTGGATCACAGCAACAAGGACGAACAGCACTGAAGAGGGCAGAGTTTTGTCCTGTGCTGCTGAAGGCAGAATTCTTCCCTTGGTCAAGAAGTATTAAATGAAAATAGGTTATAAAGTTCAGCATGGAAACCTTAACATTAGATGACAAGATTATCAGTGGTTCCCTGTGAAGAAATGAGTCACAAAAATAACACATAAGCAGCCATGGATTTCAACATCAGAACCCAAAAGTGTATTAATACCAGTCCTGAATCACCATCTTCACCATGTCCATTTGTTACTCCCACTTGCACTTGCTCAGGGCCTGGTTTGGAGAAGTGCTGAGCATTCTCATATCAACATCAACACGCTGGAAACTTATACCCAGGGGGAGATAAAATATGGCACATAATGCTTTGGATCACATGTATGGATGGCTGTGAATCAAGGAAACAATTGCTTTAAGATAAATTATGTGAGACTAGAAAAGTGATAACATAATGCCTGATTTGAGAGCAAAAACCCAACCCCTTTGAACTCATTGCAATAACACTAAAGAGAGGTGCCACTAACAGTGCTATGCTGAGGAGTCAGTTGGCATTTCCACTGTATAATCTTGACTCTTGGGATTGGTATCCAGCATTTCAATGAGTTGGAACTTTAGTGTGGAAAAAGTAAATATGTTGCTGAAATTATGGTATTTCTCTTTTCCCTCTCTCTGCATCACAACAAAATAAAACAAAATTTACATTTTATGAACTATTTGCCAAACCTTGCATCATAAACACCTTCCTTTTAAAACTAATGGATAATAAAAAGAAAGGCAAATAAGATAAAAAAGTTCAATAATTAAGAGTTGCTCCAACATAGACAGTCTTTCCTTTCCATAAGTTTTTTCATTTGTTTGTTTGGCTTTGCCAAAAAGTCAGAAATACATTACAAGCTGCATTTAATAAAATGAACAAATAAATGCAGGCAATTAATAACGAATGCTCCAGTAAATGTATCTGCTCCAAAAAGAGGTGTCATAAAAAATGTCAGAACTGAGATTTACAGCCACTGAAGGCAGCAACAGCATTTACATTGCCTCCAGCTGGAGGAGGACTTGGGTCCTAGGAAGTTCACTTCAAAGATGGATATCTTTATATCAGCAATTCTAGGAGCGAGGGTTCCATGTCCCTCTAGGTGAATGCTAAGGGGAATAAAGGGCCATAAATCCCTGTTTCTGCAATGGTAAGGACTCTGGCCCCAGCTGAAATATAAAGAAATAAAGTAGCTATATGGGTTTTAAAATCCTACCAAAAAATCTCTGAGTAACCACATCTGCAGTCCTACCACAGGTAAATCTTTCAGGGCTCTTGTTACAACTCTGACTTAAATAAGCAGTCTGTGGCCTGTTTCAGTGTTTGTTATCAGATTGTTCAAATATTTCACTTACATTTACTAACTAAAGAAGGTCTCAGACTCTGTTTCAGTGTTATACAGAATCTACCAAATTCACTGTTTATAGTCTACAAGTAGAGATGGAATTATCTAGGAATTTTCAAATAATTTTTATTCAGACTCTAACTTCCAATTAACATAAAGATCAACCTGTGAGGGCTTCCTAAAGTTGACTCAGTTCTGGCTTAAAAAACAACCAGTCTTTCAGAATTCTCTAGCTTTTAAAGATAGTGGCAAGGTATTCTGGTCATGATTTTCAAGACTATAGGTAAACAATTTTCTTAATTCCACTTTCTCTCTTGCATGTTTTATTCCAATTTTTGTTACTTGAGATGGTTACAACTGTGTACAGCCTTGAACGGGACTGAATACACAGTTGCCCACTTTTGAACCTCTACTAAATCATGTTTCCTGTCTCATGAAATAGGAGAATTCCTTGTTCGTGTTCCCAGGTCTTTCCAGCAAACCTGGGGCTGAAATGCCCCTCTCCAGGGTCCTCCTGGAGCTGAGCCCCACAGACCCTGCAGACTGCCCACCTTACTCCAGTCTGCTTCTGATCTCCCTCTCTGCTGCTCAGTCTGCTCTGTCTCTTTTGCACATGCATCCCTGCCCAAAGTAAACTCCACAGGGCTCCCCACCCAGATCTTTAGAATTCCTGGGCAACGTTACATATGCCTTTGTTTTGGGCAGAAACGTGTGCTGAACTGTCTCCTCCAGCTCCAAAGAGAAGGGTGGTGGTTAAACCTACCACCTTCAGCAAGACTTAACCCAGCCTGTAACGAAAGCCTCAGCAAAGGTGTAACCATTTCACAACCCTCTGTGTGTGTGTGTGTGGTATGTGGAAAGGAATTTGCAGAGAAATGGCCATCCTTTCCCACATGTCCAGCCAGAGAGGAGCAACAACGAGGCCCAGGGCTCAGGCAGTTCCATTCATTTGAGGGCTATGTGTAGGAAAATGTTTAGTTCTCAGTGTTTATTTCATTTGGGAGGAGAGATGCTGGTGCCCTTTTGGTCTCTCCATCAGGCATCGAGGGACTAGACAGATGTACAGGCTTTTTAATTCTGAGCTGACCTGATCTGAGCACCGGTTTGGGAAGCCACAGATGCCACACGTGGTGTGAAGTTTGGTCAGTCAATGGGTCTTCTGGGCTGCACCTTGTCCAACTCGCAAGCCAACCTGTGTTATCAAACCTCTGCTGTCGTGAGACTGTGGGATTCAGGGGGGTTGAATCACCCTGGGGGTGGTCTCTTGACTGATGCTTTGCCACAAAAACCTCAGTAATCCATAAAGCACTGCTTATGGAACTTGTGCCTGTCACATCTGTCAGTCCAAATAATTCTAACATGAAAGTTCTCCATAAGACAGTGCTTCTTTTACCCTGAGAGGACTCATCCCTAGGATGCTCAGTTTTCCCTTGGCAGCAGCAGGAGTTCTCTAAAGCAGTGTAGTGGCCACTGACAAAGGAATGGGCAGGAGGTGTTTCATAAGTTGGCATCTTCTTAAAGACAGCATTTGTTGTTAGGGTGAGTTATCACACATAGCCAACCTTAGTCCCGTCTAAATGAAGGTTCTGTTTATGGCATATCAAGGTCAGGACTGTAAATCCTGGAACAAACCCCCAGACATAATGAAAAGGAATAATGCCAATTATATTTTCCAGTCATTTTTAGTACCTGAAATGCAGTCTCTGTGCTCCTTGGACTTCTCATAGGTGAGTACTGATGGTATCTTTGTGAGCTCATAGAAACCTGCTTATTATTACAGGTCCTTTGTTTTTACCACTTGCTTGAAACACATACCAGTATTAAAGATTGTATATGGCATAACAAATGAGGGAATTCTGTTTTTCAGTGACATGTACAGCAGAGCTTTAGATGTATTTCCAGAGAAATTTCACACCTTTATTTACCCTTTATAGAAAATTTCACTTCACTATTTTCGTGCTCTTTTGTGGTCAATCCCTAGCAGTCATTCCCAATTCACCAATGGGAATTTCACAGGAATGGAGTTTTCTCTATATGTCACAGAAAATTTCGAAAACCAGAAAGTCTTTAATCTTTACCACATAACTTTGCAACAGAAAATCGATTCTAACAGATAAACTACTTCCATCAAGTAGAGACAACAAAAAAAAATGTGGTACAGAAGTAGCACATGATCTAATTCCTTACCGGAAATTATATGCAAACCTTCCTCTTAAAGAGATAATGCCTTCATATTAAATGGAATACTTGAATTGATTTTTTTTAACAACTAAGTTTAAAAATATCTAAAAGTTTAATGACAAGAAAAAGAAAAAAAAAAGCTGTGGCTTTAGTACAGTTAACTGGACTATGTGTATTCTATCAGCCAATTACTGTAGTTAAGCCAGTGGTGTTTAACTAGCAGAGACTGTGCATAGTTAAAGTGTTGGCTGTGTGACAGAACATGCATAAAGCACAGCAAATAGTAATACTATGTGCAGAAATGTTTCATTCTCTCAGTTACAGAGGTTTATCAAGCCCAGGATATAATCTTGGGCTGAAAAAAAATTATAAAGAAACTTCACAGGTAGAGAACATTTTCCTGACAGGATTCCAAGTCGTATTAATAAACTTGGATTTTTTTTTTTTTTACTTTCCACTGAAGTTGTAGGGGAAAAATAACAGAGAGTTGTTTTTTCCCCTCATTATTTGGTGGTCCTTCCTTGAAACTTTCCAAACCAGAGCCATTTCTCACATCTGGTTGGAATGCAGATCTTTAAGACATTTAAGTAATTCAAATCAGATGTAAAAATCTAAGCTACACTATATGAAATTCAAGAATATAGTTACAGGGTTAGAAAAGTCTGCAATATGGCACCTCTTTTAATCAATAACAACCTCAGTTTTATTTTTCCTGTAAATACAAGACTATAATTAAGAATTATCTACTGCATTAATTATTCCAATACCCAGTATAGCAAGTTACCAGATTAGTGACACTTTGCATTTATAATATTATTAACAATTTTTCCCTCTGTTCTAGATGGAGTCCACAGCAATGTGGTCTGAATTAGATTATGGTTCCAATGGAAAAGATTGAAGATCACTAATATCAATAAGTACTTCCTTATCTCTGCCATTTGGAACTGCTTGTATTGACTTTCGCTGCATTCCAGCAGTTCTGCTCGTACCAGAACGGCAGTCGTTAATTTCCATTAACTAAGTCACCACTACGCATAATTTAAATTATTTCCAATAGATGTTCAATTAATGCCTGTTATCTGCATTTAATTTCCATTGATTCCCAAAAGCTAGCATCGAGCTTAATTGCTGCCATAAGAAACGCAGTTTCCCACAGGTGTCATTGGGGCCAATTTCCCTCTGACTGCCAAGCAGTAGGGAGCAGTGCTACACCAGAGAGGGACGCAAATCAATGGCTAAAAATCCCAACAGCTGCAGCTGGGGTTCACCAGAAAACACTCTTTACCTCAGCAGCAAAGGCATGCTCTTCTAGGGCACCATTTCAGCTGACAAGAAAATATTTTAGGGGTTTCCTTAGCACGTGAAAATAAAAGTGAGCTACAACAGGCTGCCAAAAGTAACTCAGTATTCTGGCTTGTTCCACTTCAGTAAAAAAATGTCAGCTGGTAAAACTTGTTTAATCCTTTTTTGGTCCTTATTAGAATTTCATCAATGCACATATCCTGGCTCACCAAGGAAAAAAAAATCCAACCCCTTATTTGTAGGATTGTTTCAGGTATTTTTGGATACTGTAGGTTCTCAGCAACACTTTAAACTCGTTGAGATTACATCACCATTTTAACATATTTTGTGGAATTTTACATACAAGTCAGTTACATTTCAACTCTCAGAAACTGACAGTTCGTGAAAACGAAACATCTGCCTAACAGTGATGAGCTTGACTAATGTTCCTTTTGAAGAGAAAAGCAAAAGAATCATCTTGCTGAAAATGAAATGTTACTGCATTTTAAAAATGACATTTTTAATTTTGCATTGCAAAATATTTTCCCCTATTTTCCATACTATTTCAAGTTGACATCTAAATTAAACATTTTGCTTTTATTCAAACAAATCACTTGACTGACCAACAATTATTGTATTCATAATCATGCTTTGTAATAGCTTTCTGGATTGTTTTATTGCTTTCATTATGAGTGGAAATAAAACTCAACCATAAGACATTCCCTGAGAAGGAAAAATCTAGATCTCATGGGGCTTTGGTTGGAGCATATTTTCATTAGCTTCGCTTTCTGAAGATGTTCAGTACATTATCCAGAAAGTCCCCCCAAGCTAGTCCTGGACAAAAGTTGCCACACATCCCACATTGTAGTATGGTCAGACCTCATGTCCATTATGAAATGACAGCAGGATATGGCTTTTCCTAGAGTTTTTTTACAGCCTGTTGTTCTTTAACAGTTCTGCATTCACACAGCAAATGTTCATTGTCATTTGGGGCTACAGAGGCATAAATTACCACTGGACCTGAGACTCCCAAGATCAGAGAACAGTTGTGTGGCTATTCCTTCATCTGCACTAGCCAAGGCATTGTACAGAAGGTTGGGCTCTGCCCAGGCTTAGAGCTCAGGGTGACAAATCTTGGGAAATAGTAACCGACTTTGCACCTGAAAGAAAACTGACACCCCCGAGAAACAGCCCCGGACAGGGCTGAGCCTCCCAGGCAGCCCTGACATGCAAACCTGCAAGACAAGGAGGTGATGCCCTCAGCCTGCAGAGGGCTGATCCTCTCAGAGGCTGGGATAAGGAACTTAACACAGGACACCATTTGCAGGGAACAGAAAGAAGGCATTTTATTGGGCTTAGAGAACTTATCTCCAGAAACCTTAGATGTTAACTATTTCCACAGACACATGCCTCCGTGGTGATAGATACTATCTGCACTTCCTTTGGGTTGCTTCCCTTTCATGACAACATTGCCTCTGCCTAAGTCTTCCCAGCCAACCCGCACTCCAGATCCAGCCCGTGAAAGGTGATGCCTGGGACATCAGCGCTCACACCGACTCTCTAATCTCCCAAATATTCCCGAACACAATCAGCAGGGGGTCTGACAGACTCAGAACAGAGATGTTCACCATTTCACCCCAGGATCCCTCAGGGAGAAACGAACAGAGGCACTTCTTAGCAGCTGCATTTAAACCAAGCACAGGTTGCCAATGTGCCACCGCTATTTCATGCAAATCATATGTAATAATCAGAGAACATAAAGGAAGTAAAGATTTATTTATTTCTAATTCTTCTAGGGCCTTTCTTATTTTTGTGTTGGGGGGGGAGTTGTTTTGGGTTGGGGTTTTTTGGGTTTTTGTTTTTGGGTTTTTTTTGTGTAGAATAGAAGTAGTCTGACCCCATAGCCATGTTTCCACCTACATTTCTCAGTGGAACCCTCTTCATAGTCTTGAATCCCAACCTGCTTCCTTGTAGGACTAAGATTAAGAGTTCCACATTCTTCACAAGCAACAAAAGATAAGATTTCGGTCCCTTTTTCTCTGACACTACAGCATTTGTCCTTATATAGAAAAGTGTAGGGAAGAGCATATAACAGAGGTGCAGAACAAAATGAAATGAAAATATGGTAAATATTAAGCTCCAAATTTATGATGGTATAACATACATAGTTTCTCCTACTAGTGCTTGCACCCCTCGATCCCATTTTCCCAGATAATTTAACTTTGGAATCACAGACTATGATCAATGTTTTGTTACACAGCACTAGATAAGGTCGTACGTGCTTTTCCCTTAGCTCTCTTTCCAGAGTTTCTCAGGTCCTCTGGATATTCGGGAAATATTTCGCTCTGCAACCACCAGAGATTTTAACCTCAACAATTTTACCTTTGGTTATAAAATCTGAAGTTTTCTAGGCTCTGCAACCTGGAAGCAAAGACCGAGCACTTGTTAAGCGCTGTGACTGGCTCAGGAGCAGTTGCCAGCTCCTGACACGGCTTTCTTTCACATTTAAATTACCCTGGAAGCCCTGCCCAGCGAGGCAGGTGCTTTCAGGAGATAAGGAGCAGCACGAAAAGCTTGGGAACTTATCCCATTGTACAATAAACTTGACATCTAATCTAGCACTTTGGGTTTGTAATACACCCAGTAGAGTTAAACTAATCAGCCACTGCAGTCTCTGCCTCCCTCCCAACACTTTTCCTTGGTATTCTGGGGCAGCCCCACTTTCCTGCAGCTAAAGATGCTCCATCTACATGTTTTCCAGCTTTGCACATGCAGACATTCACTCAAGCCCTGGGCAATGAACTCAGGTGACAGTGGCATGGAGTATTCCTGTCCCAGCTGGATTCCTTCAACAAGGAAATGCCTGGCACTGTTCTTGCAAGGATTTGGTCCTTGGCATGACCAATGGGCTTTATCAAAAGTCAGGTGCCTTTGGCCACATGCAGGACTTCAAAACTTGGGGACTTCAAAGCTGAGAAAAATGGTCATTTGATGTTTAGGTCCCTTTGGAAGTAGGCATTAGTTGAGCAAAGGTTTGCAGAATTTGGTTTTAGTTTACAGGAATAGTACTTGAATTTGACTTCTGCAACAATTTATATTCATAAATTGGTTTTCTAACCTAGCCCTTAGTGATTAAGAATGAGTGGCAGAGATTAAAATAACCACCTTGGATAATTCTCTAAATTCCTAAATTAAAAGCACTCCTCTGAGATACGTAAATGGCTTGCCTGTTTTGCATAGACCAGAAAATCAGGACCAAAGTCTAAGCAAAAATGACATATCAAAACACCAGCTGAAACAGAAGGTTCCAGCTGTTTCAAATGCCACTAAACCACAATGATTATTGCTAACATAAATAAAGCAAAATCTTAATCCAGTTTTATCAAGGAGTTACCAACCCCATATCTCTTTCCTTCTAGTAGTTTTATGAGAATTTATTTTCCTAAGCAAGGAGAAGGATGGTATATTAGGGACCACTTTCTCTTGTACTGTTAGAAAACCCCAAACAGCTCCAAATGCATCCAACAAACAACTGAACTTGGTCAATTCACATAGAGTAGAAAAGAAAGCTGTCAAGCCAACATCTAAATTATGTTCTTGCTAAGTGGCTTGACTCGTGGTGGGTTTTTTTATTGGACAATGTCACTTCCTTGTGACCACCACAAATGATAACAGTTGCAAGAGCTAAACCAAAGGAATGGCTGGAATTTTTGAAAAATCTTTACAGCTTCAGCTCAGGCTGACATTTTGTACTTTAAAAGCTATCTTTAGGCAACTAAATAGGTGACAGAGCACTCCAGAAGCTGGCAAGACAAAGAAAAAAAATATCAAAGCCTGGACATGCCAAGCCATTGCTACACTCCATGACTGTGGTGAAGGGTTTGTGTTGTTTCATTTGCAGGCTTGTGGCTCCCTTCATTCCAGTAACAAAAATGCCAATAGCATTTCTAAATTAAACCCAGCATCTTGTGCCTTCTATTTAGGGCAGATTTTCTCTGCCCCACCACATCTCCAAGCACAATACCAGTTCTCTCATACCATCTGTGTAAACTTCCCTCACCATTTGGGACACCAAAAGTCCCTTTTTTCCACTGCTGGGATCCTCCACTCAAGGAGAAAATTTTCAAGATGAGTTCAGTGCATAATTTTTTTTTGTTAACCAAATTAAACTGATCACACAAAGTCACCTTTTCTTTTTTTCTCAATTCCCACCATGATAGTCCCCAAAATGTTCTCTGAGAACACTAATCCTGGCTTTTTACAATACATCATGGGGGGCAGGAAGAGCACTGAAGTTTGATGCTGTTTTAAGTGTTAATGCAATTCCTTGGCTTTCCAAAAGACTCATTACTAATGACTAAAGGAAAATATTTCTAAGGACACCAAAAAGAATGCCTGCAGCAGGACATAGCAGAGGGAAGCCTGAGCTATCTGGAAACTCCTTCACTCTCACTAGAGCAATGGAACCACAGAGCAGGGCCGTTCCCACCCAGCAGTGTACTGCCTGTGTGAAAATGATCTGCTTTTGGGATCCAGTGTTGTATCTCTCCATGGCAGTTAATGAACAGTGTTTTGAGTCACAGTAACTTTCACCAGGGTTTGTGCTTCTACACCTTTGAGGAGATTTTAATCTCTTGCCTCTAGTTGTTTATCCTGGCATTTCTCTGTAAAGTTTGTACCGCTACAGTAGCTACCAGGAACTCCTGGGAACTGGCATGGGGATAAAGTTAATAGGCTGCAGAGAGTAGAAAATGCAAAAATTATTTTTTTGTTGGACTTGCAGAGGAATTTGGGATTACAAGTTTATACTTGAGAAGTGAGGATGACAGAGCACTGGCACAGGATGCCCAGAGAGGTTGTGGAATCCCCAACCTTAGAGATACTCACAAGGTGTCTGGACACGGCTGCTCTAGATGACCCTGCTTGAGCAGAGAGTTGGATAAAATCGCCTCCAGAAGTTGGATAAAATCGCCTCCAGAAGTCCCTTTCAGCCTCATCCTTTTTGTGAATCTGTGAGAAAACCCAAGCTGGACTATTTATTTTAGAAGTTCAAAGAGATTCACAGAGTGGGGTAAGACACCTCAGCTGCGTTCTCCAAAATGAGAGGACTTGCCAAAGTGATGTGAAAATCAAGTCCCTCTGTGCTCAGGTACCATGCTTTAAGTAGCAGGGCAATGAGCACAACAGGACAGTTAAAATGAAGAAAATGGAGAGGTTCCAACAGCTCTGTCACCACTTGTTCAAAACAGGCTTGTACCTTCAGGTTCCCATGCTAATTCTTCTTTCCCCTAATACAATCTACCTGGTAGATTCACTGTTACACTGCACAAACATCTGGGAGAACTGCTGGAACACACTCTTTCTCTTTCCCCTCTGTAAAATAAATTCTCTTGTCCTTAGTTAATAAGTGTGTTTCCCTGTTTTCTCATTGCAACCAGCCTACATGTTTATGTTTGAACAATAAAGTAGCTTGTAGAGAAAACTATCTTGAAATAATTGTTCTGCAATGGATATTGTTCTTTAATAAGAACACAGCGATGAACAGTGAGTTCATGAACTCACTCTTACCCATACAAATAATTACAGAGCCATAAAGGAAAACAAATACACACAATAACCAAAAGCCTAAACACACCACTACTAAATAGCACTCCATAACTGTGGCTCTGAATTATTACTGCCTCACCAACACAGCCACAATATCTGACTTCACAAAATCCTCCTGTCTACAAATTAAATGGATTGGATAATTAGAAAAGCCTACATTTAGTCTACAAAGTGAAACTACCATCATTATAGCATGAGGATGAACCCACATTTTAAGAGATGGAACATTCCTGTTCCCTGGAGTGGAAATGCAGGATCCATACCTCCTTGCTCTCCATCCACTTGAAGCTGTGTGCTTTGGGAAGGTAGGAGTTGCTTGGATTTTTGGAACAGCCTCAGAGGATCTGCCAGCATCAGGTCTCAATTAGAAAATCCTCAGGGCTGGGACTCGGTCTTCTTACCTATCAGCAAGATACTTCACTGCTAACAATAAATAGGAAATTACAAATGAACAGTAGGAGCCTTGGCTGGAAAACAAATCCATGGCACATAGGCATGCAGGTCTTGCAACAGGATAGGACAGAGCTTGTTACATTGCAGGGCTACAAAGGCAATTACTGCCCCCAAAAGTTCCAGCTACAGCACCTCATGGCACCTTGGGAAAGAAGGCAAAGAGCAGAAATACAACTGTAATACAGGAGAGGTGATAAAGTTTATGGTACTTGCTGCTCCCACTCCCCGTTTTTGCAGGAGGCTGTGTGTGTGTGTTCACACCCCTGTGGGGTTTGGGCAGTGCTCACACACTTCTGAGGCTGGGCAGGCTGGACATAAAACACTCCCCTAGTAGAAAAGAGGGGAAAGGGAGCAGGAGAGAGGACATTACTTTCCCCCTCTACTCTTCCAAGCCTTCCACCATCATTCTGTTGTCAGCCTCCCTTCTTTTCTGCCCAGGCTGTCCCAGATTTTCATGAACATGCCCTGCCAGTCAGCAGTGGTCTGGGTGCCCAAGGGCTGCCATCAGCTGCCCTTTCCTTGTCACTCCCATCATTGCAGCTGAAGACAGATCCCTGCCTCTGTGTTTTATTACCACGTGCCAGGAGAAATCTCTGATAACTCCTAAAAGATGTTGGCTGCACGGCATTGCCTGATTACCTTAGTTCTATAAATAGGATGCAAATACACCTATAGAGATGATGTAAGAGAATGAGTCGTCTCTGTTTAGTTCTGAACAGCATCTCCAGAACAGCTGCTGACACCTTGCTAGTTGCATTTTACTTGTAACATTTCAGCATTTGCCAACAAGGCTTTCTGCCCTGTATGCAGATGGCCAGGTGTTATTATCACTCCACCCCTGTGCCTGAGCTGAGCCACAGTCCTGCTCCTGGCAAAATTCAATCATCTTTGCTCATTTCTCAAGCCATGCTCATCTTTGTATTGCTTTTTAATTATTCCATGGTTAGCTGAAGCTCCTGCCAGAAATCAATGATTTCCTTTCAATTCTTGTTAAAGATTTTTCATGCTCCTCAATTTGCAGCACATTGCTCCAAAGCCACTAACAGCACACTTTTCTCTCATTATCAAATCAGGGAGGAATGGTCTCGATTAAGCAGAAGACATAAACCCAGCACTGAGGACCTTCAGGCTTAAAGACCTTTCTATCTGTTCCAGACATGCTGCAAATGAGAGCGCGGTCTTTTGCCACCTTGAAAGCTACAGACCAGATCCTCTCTGGGTGTAAAGTGCCATAGCTCTGTTTTGGGACACAAATGTGATGTCCTGATTTACACCAGCCTAGTATTTGGCACTAACTCTGCCTACTCTATAGGTGAGGGAACAGCTATCTGTGAAACTGCCCCTCAAAGAGGAATCACTGGCATTTTCTGTTACTAAATGCAAGTTCTCCACACCCTTTTATTTTGGCAAGCAGCATACTGAGATCGGTACATAGTTCTCCACAGGAAAGGATGTCTCTTTGTGCCTCCTTGTGCCACTGTGCTCAGCATCTCATCTCTTAGCACCGTTATTTAATTAAGTCCTAATCATCACAGGGTTCACTTTACAAGCCATTGGAAAATGGAAGAGTCTTAAAGTCCCAGGATTTCCTCACAGGGCTTGTTTTAAAAAGACAAGATGAACAAATTACACAAAAGAGAGTGACAAACGTACCTGCCTGTTTTCCTACGTAGTGTGAGAGGCAAATCACTCTTTAGTCAATGAAGACAAATGCAAGCTGGAAGACCTTTTTTTTAGGCAGTTTATCAAGGTGAGAGTGTGTTCAGCAAGATCTCGGACCTGCACACACCAAACCTCAGCCCTCTTACAGCATCCTTTATGGCTTAAGCCCACGCTCACTATACATGTGTATTACATTAAACTTTTAATTTCTTTTTTCCAATTGCCCTTCTGCGAATTTTGGTCTAAATTTTCAGAAAATTGCATGCACGGTTCCTATGATTATGCATGTAATCAATTAGTTATTTGTGTATACAACTACTGTGACCAGGTATGCAAATCTCTAAGCAACCTTTGCCATTTCTCAATAATTTAGCCCTTTGTCATTTATACATCCACTTCTGTTCAAAACACCAAGTTCATGGAAATTTAACTCATTTGAAACATATGTGTAGGTCCATATGAACTGCCCAAAAGCGTCACAAAGAGAAAGGATAACCTTGTTGTTAAGGCAGGAGAGCGTGAAATCTGGTTTCCATTCTGAGTTCTGCCACACATTTCCTGTGTAACCTTGGGCAAGTCATGAACTGTAACCCAGCTCAGTGTGGCTGACCTACATGTGAAGCAGATAGAGCCATCCTTACTGGGCAGGGTTATTGAGACATTTCATTTGTTAGTACACATGAAAAACATGGAAACAACTAAGTGGAGGGTGCTTCAGGAATATGAGTTAACAAACATGATAAAAGATCTGTACTCAATCAGAAAACAGTAAGTAAAGGAGCAAATATGGCCACTGAAGACTCAACAAAGAAAACAACAAATTCAAGCAGGGATATGACAGACAACCAAATGGTAACAGTGAGAATGAGCAGGCATGTGAGTAATTAACCTTTATACTGCAATTTTTACTGTCCTGCTTGGTCTTGTCCTTTTACAAAGGGCCACAGTGTCAAGAGGTATTTGAGAAGAACGGAGCTGGTTAATATGGCACTGACCACCTCACAGTCTGTCTGATCACCAAGAATTATTCTTCATTAATCAGCATAATCCTGACAGGGATATTAAGGCCAGGTATTGGCCAAAAGCTGCTGGAGAACACCATGTTATTGAAGGAATTAATACAGCTGTGTTCAGTTATAGGAAAACATGCCCTCTTTGTTTCCTTATACACCAGAACAGGACTGCAAAGTCCGTTCTGTTGCTGCTGTTGCTTTCTCCTTTTTGGATAAAATGCAGTTAGACTTGCACATCACTTCACCAAATGTTTGAGGTACAGCCTACTGGGAGTCTTATAAATCATAACATATTCTGAAAGAATGCATCTCCTTTTAAAAATTACCTAATTTTGTAGCTGACTCAGATATGGCACTCACGCTGACATCATTTAGAAGTCTAGAGCAGACTGATTGCAATATCTGGCCCAAATTTATGACTTAATACAGCAAACTGTTCAGTATCCTCAGATCCAACAGGATAAAATGTTACAGCTTGGGCTCCATGTAGCAACTTTCCATTTTGATTACCAAAAAATTTTCCCTCCTGAGACATGAAACCAAGTTTTTAAAAATTTATTAAAGACTGTGTGTCTCTACCTCTGCACAGCAATGTGATGAGTCTATGTTTTGCACATGACCTGCCACGGGAGGATTTGGAAATCAGGATTAGAAACTAACACAGAACGGACATAGAAAATTCTGGTACATTATGCTAAAGGTTTTCTGAGCTCCAGGCAAATGTTTGACAATATTTCTCAAAAAATGGCTCTGAAGGGGATTGTCATCCTGGGAGTCTGGGGGCAGTGGAACTTCACTGCACTCACCTTCAGTGCTGCCCTGTTCCTTCAAGCCATTATCCTGCATGGGAAAACCACCATGATTCCTGTGACCTGCTCAGAATGAGGAGGGTGCAAGGGGAGGGTGTGCTGAGCCACCAGAGCTGCTGCAGCACATCAGCCTCCCGAGGGCCCTGGAATTAATCCCTGCTTGAACTGGAGCGTATTTTTGGGAAAAGGTATTGTCTTGATTTAAAATGTTCCAATGAGGGGAAACACACTATGAGCTTTTTCAGTGGCTAATTAAACTCAATCAAAAATCTATGGTGATCAGACAGGAGCTTCACAGGGGTCCTTATCAGCTACAGAGAAGGAGCCCAGATTTATTTACCTGTGTGACGTCACCTTTTTTTTAAATCCCTGACTGCAATACAAAAACATGCTGTGTGAAAACCTGGCCAGCAGAATGATTAGAAGAATTACTGGTCCCTTCCAGATCTTGTGAGGTGTTTAAATATAATTTGAAAAGATGAAAAGAATAGGCATGTGCTGTGGGATCATTCCACCACACTTTAGCTGTTCTCCATTCCTCCATCTGAGCTAAAGTCAATGGAAAAAAACCGGGCCCTTCTACACCGTGATTCATTTGATCTTGGTTATACACCTCCCTTATGTTTAGAGGCATGAATCACATCTCCAGTATGTGTGGCAGTTAAGAAAATTTGGGCCACAGCCCTCGCTCTGAGCAACAAGGAAAGGGCCAGATGGAACAGTTCTACCTAGTGGAAAATGATCTGAAAGACACAGGGTGGAGCTCCTGGGGAGATAATCTAACACCCAATGCTTGCTGGTGAGGGATCTGCCCAGCTTCCAAACCGTGGTTTAGGAACTGCCCTCAGATCAAGCCTTCAGTCGATGTCTCTCTCTAACCCGAATCCCTGATGAACCTGCAGAGCAGACTGGCCCATTTGTTCAGCAAATTTAGGCACTGCAGTCATGTCTCTTTCTACTTCAGCACAGCTTAAAGTCCTATTTCCCTCTCTGCTCTGGTTTTTGTAGCTCCACAGGTTTTATAAGCAGCTCTCACTTTAGAATTTGATCTTGAGGGGAATTTCTTCCAGCGCTAATGGAATTAACTCTGGGAATGACATTCCTTAAACTGCAAGTTCCTTAAAGGGGAGCTCCATCTTTCATTTTCCCCATGTTGTGCTCACCTACAGGCTCTATAGAGTTAATAACAACAGTGCAGAGTTACACAGGTGGGAACTTAAAACAAGAGGTTGAATGAGAAACACAACTTTCATCAGTGCCTGGGATCACCCCTGGAATGCAAAGAGATCATTTCATTTACAGAAAACTCAGTAATTGTAGGAAGAATATTGTCTATCCCCTTCTCCACTCTCCAAAGAAATTACCTAATAGTTTCCAATTGAGATGGCTTTTAAAAGAATTTGGTTTTGATTCAGCCATCATTTTTGAATAAGGAAAAGTATTTTACTCTTAAATTGCAATTTTTCATTAGTTGTCTAATGCCAATTGAAATTCACAGAATTCCTCAACTGACACATGCTTCTTAAATTTTCTCTTCCTTTGATATACAACTAATAGAATACATAGATGAAAATAATAATCTGGTGTACCTCTAAGCCAAGATCCAAATCATTCATTAAAAAACTAGATTTAATTTCCAGAGAGGTAAGATGAGGCAGAACGGTCTTTAGGGCTTTGCCTGGAATCACACAACAAGCCAGCAATTGACCTGAGAATAAAATCTAGGTGTACTGTTTAATTTCCATATGCCATCCTCTAACCAATACCTAACAATCCCAATTTCATCTCTCTACAGCTATATCTGATTTCTAGCAGTGTTGGGAAAGTGATATTTTTGTGCAAGGTTCCAAGGAAGAGCAAGTTTGTCTTACCTGAACCTGTCAAATTTTAAAATGCTGCATTATTTTGCTTTTATGGATAGGAAAACATCCATTCCACCTGCCAGTTCCTATTACAGAAATGATACTCTGATAAATCTCAGTGCTCATATCTGCTGTCAAAAAATAAGGTCACTTTAAAAATGAAAAATGTCTTTTAGAATGGAGAAAATATTCAGCTATTTAATGACACACAACCAAGGGAGATTCTCTTCCTGAGTCCTTGATTAGGCTTTTTAAATCCTATTTGTTAACTAGAGAGTGGCCTGTTGTTGCACATCTGCAGAAGTCTGACCCAGCCAGGAAGGGGCTATTGGAGGAGGGCAAGGCCCAGCTACAAGGAAGTGACAAAGGGGATGACGCTGAGGACAGGGGTGCCTGCAGAATCCCAGAGATCCCTCCTTTTGTCTCCAGGCAGGTCACAAGGACCAGGATTCTTTCACACACAGGAGTAAACAATTGCCAGGGGCATGAAGGAAATTCAGCCGAGTCCCAGAAAATATAAACTATGAATCTTTTGTTCATACAGAAGAAAAATATGATGGTTGCAAGTACATCAGTATCAAATTGTTGGGATTTTTTTTTAAACAATTAGGCAAAAGCTTTCTCTGGTTTGTCCCACCAAATGCCTTGTGAACTTGCTGCAGATCTCAACTGTCAAGCAGTTGCCTTTTTTTGTTCAGACTAAAATACATCTATATTTTTCTCCTCTCCAATTAGATAATCTTTATTTTTCATTCACCTCAGGTTTAGCTGCATCACTTTGACCTCTCTGTGAGGCCTGGGTAAATCCTGAAGATCCTGGGCCACAATTCTTAAGAAGGAAACTTCAAGTTCTTTCCGCTTCACTTGCCCTTCACATGTCTGAGGCAGTTAACGCTGTTGCCCCATAGTCTGCATGGCAGGAGCTGTGTGCTGGCTGTGGCACCCATTGTCTGCATTTTTCCTCTCGTTAGTCTCCTTGACCTTTTATTGTCTTACTCCTGCAGTGTCAGGTCAGACTTAGTGTAGGTCTCCCTTCACTAAGGACCCCTTTGCTTTCGTGGATCACTAAGCAGGACAATTGCTCTATCCATCTTTTCAGGGTCTATTGTCAAGCCCCCCCTGAGCTGAGAAAGGTTTGATTCACTGGGAAACCATTTTGGTCAAAGGGAAACCTGACTATGTGTCCTTTTAGGAACTCTGTCTTAATCACTGACTTTTTTATCTGGGATATGAAGAGGATTCAGGAGATCAAAAGGTTTGGGAGTACATGGGTTTGACCACATTTTTCCTGGAAATAATGGGAAACCTCCACTGAAAAATGAGCTCCGTTACAATGGGCAAACAAGAAGGAAAGCCACATAGTGTTCCCAGAGCATTCTGAATCATCAGACCTTCAATAGCTTCCATAGAGAAAGGAAAAAGTAAACAGAAAATGTAAATGGAATGTAATAATTAATGGACCTAAAAAAACAGACTCATTTGATTTGCACATAATCGCTGCCTTTAAGAAAAGATAAGTCAAAAGAAATTGACAGAGCAGATGGAGAAGGCTGAAGACTGGAAGTTCAGTTTGGCTGAGTATGCAATGGACCTGTGTGTGGTTAGTCAGAATTAGCAGCCTGTCTCACCTTTACAAAGAGAGTCAAGAGCCTGGTGTATTTCCCAGGGCCGTGAAATGTTCCCGAGATCTTGCTGGAACAGCCCGGTGGAACCGTGTTGGGGTTGGAGGCCCTGAACTTTGTCACCAGGGGTTCATCCACAGTCCCTGAAGATTTCCTGTGTGAAAACCCTGCCCATTATGAGCCATTAGAAAGCCTTACATAAGATGATAATGAAACTTCAGCTGACTATGATTCCAAAGTTCACCAGCAGCAACCATTCCCGTTCAGGCAGTTTCTTGGGACAGAGATGCAGGTGCCTCTTTAGATGCATGAATTTCAAAGCATTTAGTTTAAGGGCTTACTGAAAAACAGAAAGAATGAAAATGCCTGGTTTCCTGCAATCTTGCTGGAACCCTTTTACCTACTGGTATGCCAAAACGCTTTTTTAAATGAGGATTTCACTCTTCCTTCAACCAGCCCTTACCTCTGCACAGAGTCAGCTCAAGCCTTTTCAAAATGCCAAGCTGAAAATTGCAGTGTAAGATAAAAGAGAGGAAAGGGACTGGGCTTGGCAAGGCAGGCAAGCAAAGGGAGGAACCTGGACAGAAAGGCTTGGAGAGCTGGACTCAAATTCCTGCTATCAATAAGATGAAAGAAAATATGTAAGCAGAAGCCCGTGACTCAACTTTTCCCTTTGACCTAGGCAAAGTCAACAGGGAGCCAGGTTGTTTGTCTTTCTCCAGCAATCTACTTTTCTTAGGGATTATCTGAGCCTTTTCTTACATATTTTTTAAATATTTAACAGGAATAATTTAGGGGTTTGCTTTGGAAAGCACCCCAATTTAGGCTAAAGTTTGTATTTAAACTTCAGTATATGTTGAGATCCTTGCCTGAGTCAAGGAAAATGAGTCAATTGGATATAGTGAGCACCTACCTATACACTGGTTTTTGGATGAGGAGCTACTGCTGACTTCAAGAAAGGTCAAACTTTCAGACTAAACTTTTCTTCTCCAATAAGAAAATGAAGGGGGAAAAGGTTTTTAAAAAAGCCTAGAGAACTCAGAATAAAAGAAAAATCTTTTCTGGTGCGACAAGTAAAAAGTGACAACGACTACATCTCTGGTATTTCAGGTAAAGACAAGTGTGGAATTGAATGAGATGTGAAGTGTTCCTGATTTCTACAGTGAAATTACTGAATCTGGCATTTCTTGTGATATTTACATTATGTATGATGAGGAGAATTATTTTTTTTCTTTACTGGCATATATGGCCATTGAAGGAACAAAAACATTTACAGTAACTCTTGTGCCACCTTAATATTCTCCTGCCGTTTGATTTCCCAGTGTCAAATGATCACTTATGGTCAGCAGTGTCACTTTCTGCCAACATTACCAAATAGGAATGTCCAGCATATTAAATATACTTGCATTTACATATAAGAGGAAGAGAAAAAGTGATACAAGCACTTCCTGTACTGCAGAAGCACTTGAATATTTTTTTCAGCTGAATTGTGACTGACTCCACAAAAAGTTCTGCTCCACAAACGTCTTTAGTTCTGATCCTAATGACAGTAAGTATCAATTTTCTATTAATGAAGTCCCAAACCTAAGAAAGAAAGGAAGTGATCAGCGAATGAGAACACAAGTGTATCTGCTGATCTGGTGGAGTCAGTATAGCTGCAGCTGCCAATTCCCAAAGCCAGAGAGTAAGTAATGTAGGATATATTTCCCATGCCAGGGAAGCCCTTTGTACAATGGAAGTACAGCCTAAATGGTTAAGATTATTTGGAAAACTGTGAAATTTTATGTACACTTAAACTTGATAAAGAGAGCTTTGCTGAATAGTCTAAGGATCCTACCACCCATCTCTAACGCTACTCCTTCAGCTGACCTGTTCACAGAGCACTGGATGTGGAGACTTCCTATATGCTTTGGGCAAAATTAGATCATTTCAATCCAGGCCTGCAATGAATGGCCGCCCCCAGGTGAATTATAACCTCATATTCTATGGTTCCCAGGTGTGTCACATTTTCTGCATTTTTTGAGAGTTCTCATATTCCCGACTAAGAGTTTCAGACTGAGCTGCCACCCTTCTTTATCTGTAAAAGCAGCAAGTTGTCACAGGCATCCCCACAACTCAGTCTTTCCTGATGAGTTAACCTTGGTAAAACTTATTATGGGTCTCAGGAGAAATTAATTCTCCTAATTAGATTGAGAATTTAACTTAGCATAGCTAATTTGTCCCACGTAATTTGGCAAGTCTCATACTTCCTTCTCTGTCAGCAGACTGGTGGAGGCAGGACCTCCAACAAAGCCCTGGTAAAAGGAGGAGGGTCACCTCTTCAATTTGCACATCTGGATCAGGAAGGGATGATTTACTATCCCCACCCCAAACTCCTATTGAAATGAACAATCCCTTTCCTCACAAAAGCCCAGTGATTCTGCTGCATAGTTAACTGGAATGGCAATATGGACAGTTTCATAGCTGAAGATGGAAGACTTAAAATATGATTGGGCTAATTGCTTCCAGAGGGAAAGAAACAGAAAAGAGCTATAAAAAGGTATCCAATATTTGAAAATCAGATTCNAAGTGTCAGGTGGAACATAAATTAACTATTCCTTCTTGCAAGCATGTGTATTTTCTGTCTTTTATTAAATCTTTTCTCTACTAGTGGCTCATGCTGATGAACAGTAAAATGCAGCACATACAGGTGGGCAAAATGAATGTGTATTCTGACTAATTAGCTGGAGATAGTAATTAACTGCTGATGTTGCATTCAACCTTGCAAATTTCTAATCCTGAGGCACTGAGTAAGAGCAAAGTTGTGTTAATTCCTCTTTTGTTACAGCAGGGCCAGTAGCTAGTTAAAGCCAAAGGAAAGATTCCTATTAACTTTAGTGGTCTGTGAATCAAGCTCTTGATATATATAGAAGGCCCCCGAAACAAAGTTTTATTTTTTAATGTATTGTGTCATTTGTTGAATAGCATGGCTTGCTGCCCAGTGTTATGGCAGTTCACAATGACTATTCTTCCCACCCATTCTCCTTCTCCTCCTTCCATTAATCAGTGATGGGTCAAATTCAAATGTTTTGGAAATTCTGTCTGGTTTTGATGTGATGGTACATAAAAATATCTACAAAGTAGTTATTAGGGTGATTGGTGTGGCTTCATTTGTCCTGGGGAAACCACCCCCTCCTCTCTGAAAGCAGCAGCACATTTTGTGGGAAGGTTGGAAGCTCTACAAGGTCTTCTTTGAGGCGGGCTCCACTCCCTCTGCCTCAGTGGTACATCCATCATTTTTGGTTTTCCTTTCCAAAATGCTTTTCACAAAAGTCACTTCCTTGTTTCACATTACTCCATGCTTTGTGAATTCAGACTGAAGAATGCTGTGAACCAGATCCATATCTGGTGTAAATCAGCATCCTCCTGCTTCTCTCACTCAAGCTACGACATTTTGTATCCATGGAGGGTCTTGCCCATGAACTTTCTGCACAAAGAAGCCACTTTGGTGGAGTGAAAAAGGATTCAAATGTTTTGGGAAGAGATGTATGCAGGAACAGCAAATGGAAAATCTCACCCAAACAATAAGATGTTTAACTTCACAGATTTAATATCTCTGTTCTGCCTAATGAGATAATTCTGAATTATTTTTTTTTTCTCTGACAACCCTCGTATTGTCCATTCTGGTACTAGAAATTGCTGCAGAGAAAAAAAAAAAGGAAAA